>OY992891.1:88482290-88877290 GCA_963921405.1 Cepaea hortensis
AAGAGAAGGGAGGAGGAGGAAGGAAGAGGAGGAGGAGAGGGAGAAGGAGGAGGAAGAGGGAGGATGAGGAAAAGGGAGGAGGAGGGATGTGGAGGGAGGAGTGAGGAGGAAGGAAGAGGGAGGAGAAGGAGGATGAGGGATGAGGGGGAGGACGTAGGAGGAGGAGAGAGGAGTGATTAGGAGGAGGTTGGAGGAGGAGGAGGAAGAGGGAGGAGGAGGAGAAAGAGGGAGCAGGAGGAGGGGAGGGGAAGAGGGTAGGAGGAGAGGAGGAGGATTATAACGCATATGCCTGTAGATAACTGCAGCGAAAAGGTGGGTCTGTCTATCTATCTCACCCGGCGTGGCTTCGCCCAGTTCCTGGCGGGTAGCGTCTCATTAAATTCATACAACAAAACAAAGTAACTTAAAAGAATGTCCTTCCACACACCATCCATTATTTTTAATGAAAACTGTTTCTAATCACCTACATGACTGTAGATAACTTCTTAAGCATAAAAAGATGAGTTACAATGTTATGCATTGTGCATTATTTTTATGAAAACTTTGAAAATGCCTTAAAGATTGTATCATTATTTATTATAACTCATATGCCGGTACATAACTATAGACAAAGAGTTTATAAATCTTTGAAAACGATGCAACAATATGACTATAAGTTATGCAAAAAAGTTATTAAAAGTTATGCCCCTTGAAATAACTTTTACAGAGTTAAGTCCCCTTGCTGTATAGAAATTATAATGGAAAATTAAATAATATTCAGTAAGCAGCCGATTTCACACTTAAAAAATATCACAGTTGGCTGCGCTGGAATGAAAGGAAGATGTGTAGAAAATTTCATCTCAATCGAATGGGCCGTTCGCGAACGCATAAAGGACATATGGACAGACGGAGATTGCCTTTTATATATAAGATTAATATAATTAGTTTTGGTTGTAATTTGCTTACACTAGTATTTTCGTTTACTGGTTTATTAATTTTTAAATTGTGTTTATTTTACCTGTTAATATATTTACCTCTCTTTCTCTAGGACCTTTCTGTCAGAAAATTGTCATTGATAATTCCACATTGACATCACAGTGTACCACTGGTGCAAGGAGTGCAGTAGACACATTTCATATTACTGGAACCATTGGAGACAATATTACAAAGGCTCTGTATCAGGACTGGCACACAGGTCCATTAATTAGGGTGTTGAGAAGAATATCACCATACATTGAGACGGTAAGTTTTAATCAGTTGAGATCATAACTAGTACTTCTCCTGTTTCTTAAGCCAGCTCATTAATTTGCATGTGTTGACATACACATAGCTTCACACATGACTATACCAATCTGAATATGTAACATCACTACTGGCTGTGATGAAACACCTCTGCAATATCAGAATTAAGTAGTACCAGCAATTGGTTAATGTCTTCAGAATTTTCATCAAACCAGTCTTTATGCTTTCGGGAGCTGGACCCAGGATTTCCATAGCAGTGTTGTAAATTATGTCCTTTAAGACTCTCCACTCTGTTTCCACATCCTGTTTTGCTGCAGCATTGGACTTGAGGCGGTATTTCAGCATATTTTCAAATGACAGCTGCATTTTTTTTACTGTTTAGGCAGGTGAAATTTAGGTGTTTTTTTTGCGATATATGAATTAGCATGAAGAATGACTTGCACGATGAACTGGATTAAAGTGAGGAAGAGCTGTGCAATTCGTTGACCTCACTCTCTCGCCTGCGTCCATCTGAGTCCAGTGGCAATAAAAGTCAAGACGACTGGAGACAAATACAGGTGCAGTGGATGATTAGGGCCCACTACATGCCTTACCATACTCATTACGTTCCACAACGCTTTGCACGTAAATGCTGTCTTGCACGTTGAATCATCAATGAGTTCTTCCACACAGTCTGCCGAATCCTGTCTTTACATGCTGGGAAGGCATGCCCTAGTTCACTGATTGGTTTGGCGCTGAATTGGTTCCCCATGCCTGGTTTAGCCAGCCTGTCACAGCTGTTGTCCGGGGGATGGCCGCTGTTGCATGCCGACAGCTACTAGAAGCTACAGGCTTGAGCTGGATGTCTAGCTTGGAGCAGTGGTGAGTGGGCCCTGAAAAGGGCATGACAGTCATCCTTACCAAAGGTACTACCAATGCCTGACACCCTAGACCCTCTAAAAAAAGGGTATAAATAGTTTGTCTTGGTATCCCCACGGAGTGGGAAAGATTAGATTAGATGTCTAGGTTTACTTCTATTACTTTGCTACTAGATAGGGAAGAGTTGTCTCCCTAATAATCTCCTCTCCTTGGCTAAAATAAATCCCCCACCGAGTCTTGTATGCAATAGGTTTAGATGCAGACTTGGAAATAATTACGATAGAACTGAGTTAAAACAAAGTACTACCAAATTTATTAACATTTCAAGAGGTTGCTAGGGTGATAAATGGCATGTCCATGTGGAAAATATTTACTGAACTTTAAAAGATCCATGGATGATGGCACTTATTATGACCGCAGCTGCAGACTCCACAGTGAGACACATTGCACATACAGACTGCAGTTTTCCCAATGGGTCCTTACACAAAGATCAGCCACTCCGTTATGTTAGTGGGTTGCTGACTGTCCATGGCTCCTTTGAGAGCTGTAATGAAACTACGGAGATGGGTAGTTTCTATTTTCTACACATCTCATAACATATACATGTATATATATATATATATATATATATATATATATATATATATATATATATATATATATATATATATATATATATATATATATATATATAATATATATATTCACCTGCACATATCTAATTCAGAACATATCTTTAATTCATAGCATATATATAGAAATTACTTAACCCATTATAAATAAGTGTTTCTCATCTAAGTTATCTCATTTACTCTCTCTGTCTCTCTCTCTCTCTCTCTCTCTCTCCCTCCCTCTCCCTCTCTCCCTCGCTCTTTCTCTCTCTCCCTCTCTCTCTCTCTCTCTCTCCCTCTCTCTCTCTCTCTCTCTCTTTCTCTCTCTCTCTCTCTCTCTCTCTCTCTCTCTCTCTCTCTCTCTCTCTCTCTCTCTCTCTCTCTATTTCTCACACTGCTGGAAGGCTTTAGTCACACAGTCCTATTGAACATCAAAGGCCTTCTCTGCACCTGTCTTGAAGAATGAATTTTCTAACCCAACAGTCTATCTTGCAGACATCATCATGCAGACAAGGTGAACTGGTGACATTTATCTCTCCAAGTGGTTTCACGCCAATTTTGATAGGCATTTAAAGTGCTGGCCCAAGTAATCAACATTATTTTGGTCACTTTCCATAGACTGCTTGCCCTCAGAAATTTCTCCTGAGTAGTCAGTCTCCAATGTGTGTCAACCTCATGCAGGACGAATCCCCATGTCTATCCTGTGCTTGAATCGGCCAATCTCTCACATGGTTTGCATACTGTTGGATTTCTCTAGATTATTATATACAACAGTAAGAACACAAGTTTCACAGTAAAACAGCTAAGGCTAGAGCTGAAAAATATTTAAACCCCCCCCCCCCCCCCCCCCCCCCCCCAAAAAAAAATCCACAAGCTTGAAGTTTGGGAGAACTAACAGAAACGGACATCTAAAGGGCCTCGGAAAAGAAGACAAAATGGTTTTAAAAAATATGTTGTTACTACCTGAGTTAATAGCTAGGAAATTCCTTCACTGGACTTTATACTGAAGTCGGACAAAGCGAGGTGGGAATTTCTCCTGACGGTATCCTTTGCATGCTATTGTGTGGGTATCTGAGGGATGTCGGCATTACCATAGTTTACATACTGTCTGTGATTTTCGTCTTCTATTTGCCCCTTTTACTTGGAAGAATTACCTGGATGGGTTACATCTTGTATTTCTTTATCCCCTCCCCTACTTTCACTCTGGGCTGTATTTTCACATGTCAGTCACTTTTAACTGACTCTACGCTATGATTATAAAACATGCTTTGTTCCACCTCTAGGAATGCAATTGCTGTAATGCCATCCATCCGTTTCAATCTGCTGTTATATCCCTGCTTTCCCTGGTAGCCAGGATGTTAACTTGCTTTATCTCCATGTTGCGAAGAGGTGTCAGGCCTTTTGTTTATTTCAACCTCAGTTTGGTCAGTTCACATGTGTCTGGCTGAGCATATTATTTCTCTGTCCGAGTGTAGTTGTTAACCGGTGATTACATTTTGGCAGACAATTGAAGTAGGAATGTCACTCTCTCCTTCTATGCCTGTGCTTATGCGATGGTCATGGATTGAGATTTTCCCACCATTTCTAGAAAGCAGACGTAGCCTTATCTCTGTGTTATGATGACACATAATTTTGCATACTAAGATAGATAATGTGGAACATAAATTTAAAAATATATATCGGCTCATTCCGCTGGTGAACAGATACCCTTTTATGGTATCAAATTAGAGATTCTTAAAACGTAGACCCCTGATTGTGTTACTTCGCAATCTTGCATCTTTGATTGGTAGGCACTGAGGCGCGAGGTGAAGGTTTCATCATCATCATCATCTTCCACTTCTGCCGTCAAGCTTCGTGGGGAGGAATAATTTGCGTTCCAGCGCCAGGTGGACGGCACTGGATAGTGTCATTCCATGTGGTTGTACAATGTCTCTGATGTCGTCAATCCATTTTCTTCTTGGACGTCCTCGTGGTCTCGTCGCAGATGATCTTTGATGTAAGGCCAGTGATGGTAGTTGCTGATGTTGCATTCTAACGACATGGCCAAACCACTTGATCTTCTGTATTTCAATAAATGTGGCACAAGGTGTTGATCCCACAGTCTGTCTGATAGTAGCATTTCTTACTCTGTCTCGGATTGTTAAGTTGGCAGCTCTCCTCAGGCATCTCATTTCGCAGGTGTTGATTTTGCGAAGGTGTAATTTGGATAAAGTCCAGGTTTGAGATTGATAGCATAAGGTTGGTGTGAATATG
This sequence comes from Cepaea hortensis, assembly GCA_963921405.1. Taxonomy (NCBI): domain Eukaryota; kingdom Metazoa; phylum Mollusca; class Gastropoda; order Stylommatophora; family Helicidae; genus Cepaea; species Cepaea hortensis. The sequence continues at coordinate 88,487,234 of OY992891.1, forward strand.
CTGTTTATTATCTGTCGTTTTGCGGACATGGGTATGTTTGGATGCTTCAGTAAGGGTGATAGTTGATATGTAAGTGCACTAGCTTTTTGACATCTGATTTCAATTTCTCTGTCCAATCTGCCGTCTTCTGTGATCATACTTCCAAGGTATTTGAATTCTTTAACTTGTTTCAGAGGTGTATTATTTATCTGTATACTTAGTGGGCCTGGCGATCTGCTAACTTGCATTACTTCGGTTTTGACTGTGTTTATACTCATATTGTATCTGTTGCAGGTTGAACTCAGATTAGTAATATGATTTTGTAGTTTGCCCTCATCGCTGTAAAACAGGCACTGATTGTCTGCAAATAGAAGTTCATTTATTCCTTGTGGGTCAGTTGTTTCATCTGGAGTAAAGAGTTCAAAATTTTCTGAATCTGTTCTGTCGAGACTTGCTTCTTTGGAAATTTTGTCCATGTAGATATTGAATAGCAGGGGAGAGAGCACACATCCCTGCCTCACTCCTGTATTGACTGTGAACATATTTGATATACCTTCTTGTGTTCTTACTGCACTTTGGCTCGAGCGGTACATGGCTATGATGTTTTCTAACAGTTGCCCTTCTATCCCATAGTCTTCAAGAATGGTCCATAATTTGTATCTGTCTACTCTATCGAAAGCCTTTTCCTGATCCACAAACACAATATTCTGCTGGTCACTATATTCGATAGTTTTTTCACAAATTTGTCTAAGTGTAAATAATGCATCAGTGCAACTTTTACCTTTCCGAAAACCGAACTGTGCTTTGCTTAGCTGTTGTTCAACTATTGGTCTAGCTCTTTGTTCCAAAAGTTTTGCATACATTTTCCCTATATGGCTCAGGAGTGATATACCTCTGTATGTTTCGCACTCTCTCGTATTGCCTTTCTTTTTCCATATTGGTACTATTATTGCCTGTTGCCAATCATCTGGGACTTTTCTTTCTTCCCATGCTATGTTAAAAAGTCTTGTTAGCCATTTAACGCCTGTTTCCCCACATGCCTGAATAGCTTCTGTGGTTATTCCATCTGGACTCGGTGATTTGTTTTTATTACTTTTCTGTATAACCGCTTTGACTTCTGCAGGTATGAAATTTGGTTCTTGCTGTCCCTGGCATTTAGGCTCAAAAGTGAGGTTTTCTATGTTATGTGTGGGGTTAAGTAGTTCTTGAAAGTATTCTGCCCACCTTGCTAGTCTTTGTTGTGGATTAAATATCGGTATACCTCTTTTGCTGTTTATGATGGTGGTTGGGTTGTAAGATGCCGAAAGGTGAAGGTTTATTCTTCTTATTTAATCCTTCGTTGTGGAATGAGAAAGTCATTCTGGTCCAATTGCAATGTTATATGACAGATAGTATAATTGCATCAATCTGTACATGTGACTACTTGTAGCGTAGCGTCAGCTATGATGATAAGGAATTATCAAAGTTGCTGCGGATAGTCTTTCTAAGAATAGAAAAATAAGTCACTGGAGAAGACAAGACTGAATAGCTCGTAATTCTAGACGGAGTAAAGGTCCCAGAACAAGTCTAATCTTCTGACAGTGTTCAGGCAGACAGGAATGGCGTACAACTATACTGATTTGATACCGACAGTCTGCCAAGGTTGTTTAGCTATGTTGCCTGAAATAAAACAAAGCTCGAGCCCCCAAAACTCTAATCACTCTCACCGACACGGAGAAATACAGAGTAAAATATTCAAAAGACACAAACTTTCGTATCTTCTCAATCTGCTATGACTAAGGGTACTTAGGTAACAACTAGAGTTTGTAAAATTAAAATCACATTAATATTTAATATATGATAAAACTTTGGGTGCCCCACAGGAGGCAGCCCTGTACATAAAAGGGATACACTTCCCTGTGTTATATTGAATATCTAATATTATGGGTTGAATCTACTAAACTGTCTAATCATTGAAGTAAACTCTTTGGCCTGCACTATATTTTGAGTTGAATGCTGATGGTGGTGGCCAACGGGAAATCGTGGCCACTTATCTTGGATTTCTGGGTTGCCCAGTAAGTGTTACTCTTGGTTGGTAGGTATCATAAGTGATGTGGTAAGTGATGCTTCACAGAGAGTCATTCACACTAGTTGGCACATCTAAAGCTTGGCGCTGAAGGTGTCAAATCTGTCAAATATATACAGCAAGAGCAAGTGACTCTTCTGTCGAAACATCTGTAAGCGTTGGCCATGGATTGATCCTGATGGCCGATTACATCTCATAAATCATGCAGAAACAAAATAGCATGAGTTATCTGTCCCTGCTCCCTATCCTAGGATAAATAGCAAAACACTGACCTAAGGAAAACAGCTCAATAAAATTATTCTATGCTTATAAGTGAATATAATAATTATTCAGTAACAATTAGGCATATAATCATATAGTACATATACAAATTATATTATTAAAATATAATAATTACAAAGTAATCTAGAGGTAGATACATATTACATTAATAATTACAAAGTAATCTAGAGGTAGATACATATACAATCTTTTAAACAGATTACATATTATAGATAATCATGTTCAAATTCTGAAGCTATATTCCTAGCATATATTTAATAATGATTCTATGTAACGTATATTTTAAAATACACACAATTTATGTAATTATCATAATAGAATATGATAGACTGAAAGTTAATGGAGTGGCAGGCAAAATCAGTACTGTGAATTGGTGAGAAATCACCGATAAGAATTAATGAAAATGCCTAGGGTCTCCCACGCTAGTATTTGACATTCGTACACGTGTTTAGTAAGATTTCCTATTTTCGCGGCATCGGAAATTCATTATTAACTTTAATTATTCACAATCACTATCACATCCTCGAAATACTACTGCTGAAATGCCTCATATTTATTTCCTAAACTAACGGCTCGATTAGTATGGCCTATTCTACTGCTATATGGACTAATCGAAAATGCGTTCTATCCGACTTAATCAAGTTTACAACTATCTCAAATCGTTTACATTGCTCTAAATCTCATGTAAAGGTAATTCCCGATGCAGTTACGTTTTACCCTTTTCCCTGCGTGTTTAGTAACTACCCGTACGAAGTATAATATACACGATCGCGTATAGTCAGCAAAATAACCTGTTATTGGCGGTTTCCACTACTTTAACTACACACAGAAATATCGGGCGCACACGACAATATTATTGATACAAATAATGATACTTTACCCTTCTAATTTTCTGACCACACTTGTCGGGTACGAAAGCTGCTCTAGGAATCTCTTTAATATATCTAAATATATATATGGCCGTAATACGCGCCAAAGATAAAACTCTTAACACTTTGTAGGTATTCTATAAGAGTCTAGTGACTAGCAGATGTTTCTACATCATGTCTAACACAAAAAGGGCCGAGTTTCGCTATCTCTCTCCTGACCGGAAGTGGCCGTGCCAGAGAGTTCGTTTCCGTTAACAATCTCCGACCAAAGTGTGAAATTGTCGTAGCCAAATTTGTAGATTTGGCTGGGTACACTAATTTGTAAATGAAGCCTCTCCCCCTATACTAATGTAACGTATTTCTTCATATTAAATTAATAACATTACCTAGCCGTTGATTATTACTATAGACAGGGACTATCTATACATAGATATCCAGGTATAAATACGAATATAAATTCTTATATAATTACCTAAGGGTTTTAGAGAGATTCTTCCCCAGTTTAAGCAGAAGAGGATGGGGAAGCTGGAGACTTCCTCACACTACTGACATTGCCATCATTCAGATTTAATAGTTTTTCATTGTTGTAATTCTATCCATGTCGCTGGTCATCAAGGTATTTCTAAATATAATGGACAAAAAACCCTACCCAGGAGTTAGCCATCTTCTTCTTCTTCTTCTTCTTCTTCTTCTTCTTCTTCTTCTTCTTCTTCTTCTTCTTCTTCTTCTTCTTCTTCTTCTTCTTCTTCTTCTTCTTCAGCATTCCGAGCCATTGAGGTTCTTTGCTGCAGATCAAATCCGTCTCCATTCGTCTCTCTGGCCGACTCTCTCCCGCCAGTTGTTGATTCCCAGTGCTTGTAGGAGTTAGCCATCAGTCTCTATAAATTTATCTCCTCAATGGGAGCCTGGCAAGGCCAACACACCATAAACCTCTGGCGTCGTCGATTGTACGGCACATTTTTTACACCGGTCATGTGATTGATAGAGACAGTGCGTTTCACATGTTGTTTAATAAACAAAATAGTCGCTTGTTTAAGTTTGCAGAAGCCATCTTGATTAATATACATAGGCCAGTTTTGTGCAAACAGAAGACATGATAGTCAGTTTAAAATTACTGTGGTAGATAGTTGACATTTCTGTACGAACATGTGTATATTTCAGCTTGAAGGATTTATCTAGTTATTTTACTTTATGTTTTGTGAATTCTGCAGTATGTACCTGACGAGGTGCAGTGAAATATGCCTGGCAATAAATTATGCAATATATTGTTTGTGTCTATTCAAATTTACTACGGGAAAACATTGTTTTGAATTTTGGAAACTTCTCCTCCCATTACCAACTGTGATGCGATTGGATGGATTACTCAAGCTGAAGTGTAAAATATCGGTACAGGATTGTCGCTTGAGATTTCTTAAGGAATGCCTAAGAACTGGAATATTTCATCACTTGTATTTCAGATCTTTGAGAGCCAACAGAATATGTTCAACATGAAAAAAACCTGAGATGACTGACAAACAACCAGATAGAAAAAACCCAGTCCAAGCTGGCCAACCTCAAGCGCACATACAGTTATGTATATAATGTCACCAAAATAATTGAGCTTGTACGGCTACTTGAAATTCACTACATTCTGCACAAAAACAATGTACAAGGTGAAAATCGCAGAGAATGCTCACCTCAGTAAATCATTGATAACAAAGACTAATAAAGCCAGTACTAGACAACCCAGAGAAAAATGTGAGGAACGTTGTACGTATTGAGCAATATTGAAACTGAGGCCCTTGCATATGGATTAAAATTCTGCATAAAGCTCAAATAAATCAACCATATTGATTCCAAGAGCAGCTTGATATGTTAATTCAAGTCTCTAAGTTATCAGCTACTTCTGCTGAGTCGGCTGAAGGCCAAACTGGTGGATTTAGAACACCAGTATAGCACAGCACACTCTACACAAACATCTCAGCTGATCAACCAACACCTTACTGCATTAAAAGCAATAAAGGCTAATAAAACCCTCGCAATACTGAAACCAGACAGAGTGGTGCAGTATTGATGGACATGTCAGACTACCAGAGTAATATGGAAGAAGTATCAGATTAATCTAAATTCAGGTTAGATAAAAAAGCAAACAATTCTGAGGACCTCGATGCAAAAATAAGGAAAGAGATCCAGTCACTTGTGAATGAGGGACTTGTCAGTGAGGCCACTGCAAAATCGCTCACATCACATGGCTCCCAAACTCCTCAAATATTCAGTCTACCCAAACTTTACAAGCCCAGAATCCTGCTAAGAAAGATCCTGTCCATGTTTTACTCTGCACAACACCAGATGGCGAGATGGTTAGCTGAAATTTTTAAGCCAGTACAACAGTCATTTGATCCAAAAATACTCAGAAATACGTTTCAACTGGTGGAATTATTGGATACTATGTGCATAAATAATAAACATGTGGCATCCATGGATATAGCCTCCCAATTCGTCAAAGTTCCATTAGATGAGACAGTGAAAATGATAAGTGAAAGCATTAAAGACAAACAACTAAAACTAGGCATATACCAACATCTATTCTGGAGAGGCTATTATTACTAGGCACCTACCATAAGTCTCCTTAGGCTTGTTTTGAATAATTAGTCTGGGTTAGTAATAACAATGTAGAAATGACTGTACAACACCGGTGTCCTAATCTCCACATCCTTTATTATCAACAATATAGACACCAAGTTCTGATGTACCACCAACCTCATGCCTCACTAACATGAATGGTTTTTTGGCTGTTCTTGCGTATTCATACACAGCCACTTGCACACTGTCACTAATCAATGGACTGTGGTAGTATTATCATCCAGAGTGTGAACATCACACTCTTACCATCACTACACAACTGTCATTACCCAAATGTACTATTCTACACTGTAGGTTAGTAATCTACACATGACTTTCTGTCCGTAAACATCTCTTCATTAAGTTAGATTCTGTAGTGGAGATGTTGACACTAGCAAATCTTCTCGACCTAACAACTTGTCAGCCGTGTTGGTCATGAAGTTGACTTGGTCATATGATCAACCTTGACCTGTTGCATGCTTGCTGATTGACATTTATGTTAATTATTTATTTGGTCTACTGAGCCGTTCTACCAGTGACTATTATTCATTCTTTCTCATTGATTTTCTCTAAACTTGTGAGTTTATTTTACCACAGTCATCTCTTCCTGTCAACTCTTCTCAGAGGTATTTTTGGAACATGGCAGTACCACCAATATAACATTCATTTTTCTAAAAGTCATACCGCCAAATTGATGGTGTGGCCATAGGGAGTCCTCTTGGTCCTATTCTAGCAGACATTTTCATGGTACATTTAGGAGAAAAGAGATCCTCAGACATTAACAACTTGGTTTCTACCATCATTATGTGGACAATATATTAATTATCGCCACAGACGAGCTACAAGCCACTTCGTTCCAGGCCATAATAAACATGACACAAAAAGACATATCTCTGTCTATGGAACATGAACACAATGAAGTGTTGCCGTTCATAGATATTCTAATGAGACATCGAGCAGATGGCACAGTTCAAAGATTGGTGTACTGAAAAGAAACATGACTGACCAATACTTAAATTGTTTAGAGTTTCACACCTGTCCAGTACAAACAGAGTTTAATATGGACCTTGTTTAGCCATGCTGGGAAGATATGCACCCAGGACACAAGGACAGAAGAAATTAAAACTCTGAAGAATGTCTTAAACCTGAATGGGTACTCCACAAGATTTATAAGGTGCCACTGCCAACAGCCGAAACCAAAACCTGACAAAACTGCCATCCCGAAGCTCAAAGTATTTTTATCTAGCAGGCCTTTTGAGGGGATGACATAATGCAACTTCTACAGGACCGACTCATTACAGCAGTCGACCGAACAGTCTGTGCTGCAACTCCAGTTATTAGGTACAGAACCAAAACTGATCCCACCATGGCAATAAAAGAATCTGCCTCTGTACACCAAACCCAATTGCATTGACCAATTCACAGCAGGTGCTAGTCTACCTACAACAGCACAAGTTACGCTACAGGATGGTTGAACACATACCCAACTCAATTGACAAGATACTACACACAGGCGATGGGAGACTGGCAAAGCCGACACACCACAATCTTCCTTCGTAGTTAATTGCATGGCACAATTTGGAAACTGGTAATGTGATTGATAGAGACAGTTGCTTGTTAAGGTTTGCAGGAGTCAGCATGATTATTATACAGTCAGTTTTGTGCTAATAAAAAGACATGACTAGTCCTGCGGTTCTCAACCCGTGGGGAATCCCCCCCCCCCCCTTTCCAGTTGGGAGGGGGATTTTAGGGTTTCCAGGGGAGGGAGAGGGACTTTAGGGTTTCCAGGGGAGGGAGGGGGAATTTAGATCATAGATTGGCAGATGCAAACTGGCTTCAAGACTTCACAAAACACATTGGTCCGCTGTATTATTTCTCTTCGCTAGCTTGTGTCTTTTTGTTATTAGTAGTTTGTTGGTTTTGCACTTACACTGTCTGGTGAAAATGCAAAGTGTGCATGCATGCACCTCTGAAGTCCGCATTAGTGTGTGCCTTTTTCCTTCCCTTGGTTCCTTTCCAGTATTATAGACATGTTGTTTTGAATTCACCTTTTGAGGCTGGCAATTTTGGAAAGGGGGGAATGACATTCTGACATATGGTGAAAGGGGGAGGGGTGACATTCTTACAAATGGAAAAAGGGTTGCATGGGCCAAAAACAGGTTGAGAACCACTGTGATAGTGAGTTTAAAATTGCAGTGGTAGATAATTGACATTACTCTGCAAACATGTATATATTTCAGCTTGAACTATGTATCTATAGTCTGTCCGGAAATGAATACCGTCATTCACGATCAATTATTTTGAAAACTGTCTGTTGCATCATTATGAAATGTTTCCTGCCGTCTTATATTTACCCCCACCCAAGGAATATGTCTTTGATAGGTCCAAAAGCAACTTAAATCATCGAAAGCGGCGACATTCCTTTGATGTTTTGGTGTAAAACTAGTGATTTCTTGCTAACAAACTTGTTTTTACAGTAATGAGTGCCCCGCCAATTCAGATGACGACACAAGGCGTATCCGGATTCGTATGGGATTGGGTGCAATAAAAGAAGTAGCCTAAAAGTCAACAGGGTCGACTGCATTGCCCCGGGTTTTTATCCCATTTGGATCAGTCTCCAGTGACGTCCCTCGGGAGTCTCTGAAAAAATACACTCGTGAAATGAAGGACGCGGCCCGGAATCGAACATACAACCTTTGGGGCCCGAGTCAGATGGCTTGACCACTTCACCACGGAGACTCCCGAGAGGAGTGCAATGTGTAATATTAGTAAAGACTGATAATTTACAGAGGCATGGGGTCAATAATGTGTAAATTGACAGGAAAGTAGAAGGAATATATTTCTTACCTTATTTTTCATTTCCTTCTTGTTTCTTCAGCTGCTGGTTAATAATTGTACACAAGTATTCATGTTACTAGGATGCATTTAGCTTTTTATATTGAGTTCATGAAAGCTTCCAAATTGCTGTGTGTTAATGTGCATATGGAGTGACCTGAAATGATACCGCAATTTAGTCATCATGTTTCCATTTTTAAGGATCTATTCAGCTGTCTGTGTAGTTTTTTCACAAGTACACATGGGTGACAGACCCGCTTTGAGTCTTCGTGAAAGATTGTCTACTCTGCTGTTTACCGTTCAGAGGCGGAACATGATTACCTGTTTTGCGCTATGAAAATAGTTGTCAGTGTCTCTGTAGTGGGCTTTCTTCTTAACGACCAAGATGTTAGTCCTCTTTTCATTGAAGTTTATAGATTGATTCATATGCACGTGTGTTGTCCCCTAATTAGACAACGTGTTTGCTCTCACATTTCTTGTTATGCCACAATATGTTGGTTTCCACCGCAATATTACATTTCTGTTGGTATTCAATGCGTTTAGTGCATGTTTTTTTTTTCAATATAGTTGTTTGTCACCACTGAGGGCTTGCGGAATTGAAAATTCATCACTGTGAAATACAGACTGTTGCCATTGACATTGTGCTGATGCTGTAATGTTTAGGGCCTGCAATTCGTCTGAATAGTTGGAGAAAATATCCCAGTAAGTGTGCACGTGGATTAAGATCTGCGATCTGCTCAGACCTTAATCTGTGTTGGACGATTCCAGTAGGTTGATGATTGCTCTCGGTTACATAAAATTCAATCCATCCTTTCTCCAATAGTTCTCTTCCTCTTTCAACACATGGTCCTCACATTTTTTCCAGTAACTTGTATCAATATTTAATAGCGCAGACTGGGTTAGTATCTTGACGTCAGACAATTTGAATGTAATATTGGCAGCTGCCATCTGTCCTTTAATTTTAGCCCACACAAGTTCTATAGGGTTTAAATGAGAATGATATGGCGGAAGTCTCAAGCACCTATGGCCATGCTCTTCTATCAACTTGTCGATTTTATATTTCTTGCTTTTGTGCGCCTGTTTTACAAGGGACAACAACTGTAGCTTGAAATATGTTTCTGGAAATGGTATATTTTCCCTTTGGAGCCATATCTTTATTGCTTCCTTTGTGCTCGATGCCGTAGGTATTTTGTCTTCTTGGGCAACAACATTGTGATATGATGCATTGTCCATGATTAGACAATACGGTCTATCAAGGGATGGAAGTACTGTATTCTCAAGCCAATCTCTAAAATACATTACCATTCATCTCATTATGATAATCCCTATTGTCTGTATGATTTGATACGAACACAAGCCCAGCATTCTGTAGTAAGCCATTATGAGTACTACCAGCATAGGCTATGACCAAACGCTGTCCTTTACTACTGGGCACATAACGCTTTATCTTTCCATCCACTGATTGCCATTCCTTTTCACTTGTGTGGTGCGCATTGATCCACATCTCATCCAAATACACTATGTCATAATTTTCTTTGCGCATGTCCCTTATTTCACGTAGGTATCTGCGAAAGTAGCCTTTAGCAAGATGAAAAACATCAATAAAAAGATGTCAATTGAAACGAGAAAAAGAGTGGTGAGGGGATACATAGAGCCTGTTCTTTTGTATGGATGTGAAACTTGGACAATGAGCAGTCATAAGCTGCAAAAAACATCTGATGGCTGCAGAAATGTGGTTTCTGAGGAAAATGCAAAGAATACCATGGACAGACAGAAAAACCAATGACCAAGTACTACAGGAGACAAATGAACATCGTAAACTGATTAGAGAAATTAGACGTAGACAGTCAAAATTTGTTGGACATGTTATGAGAAGAAATGGATTGGAGAACTTGGTAACAACTGGCAAGATCGAAGGGAACAGACCAAGAGGAAGACAGAGAGGAAAATACCTGGATGGCTTGGCCACATGGCATGGACGAGACAGGAACACTGAGCTGATCCACGACACTGGTGATCAAGTGGAGTGGCGAGTCATGACCGCCCACGCTTTCCGGCATGGCACATGATTGATTGATTGATCTGCTTCTCATGGCTCCTAAATGTGCTTGCTCACAAAGGATATTTCTATCTCCCTTGTACTTTCTAACAGTGAAGCCTAATGTTCTTATAATTTTCCACAAAGTTGTTTTGGATAGCTCTATGTTATTGTTCTTTCTCAACCAAACCCTCAGTTTTCTTACAGTCACTGTTTCTTTGGCATCCATCGTTTTTATAATAACTCGCCTTATGACATCCTTGTCAAAGCTGTCTACAATTGCCTTTCTACCTACCGTTTGCTTATCGCGTGTTGGTTTCATTCCAGATTCTTGTACCCACCGACGAAATGACCGTTTACTTAAACCCAATGCATGCACCGTTCTTTTTTCGGGATTTGTAACAGTTTGAAACAGTTTCCTGCGATCAGCTTCTTGACAAAAATATGTGTACAACTTCATAGCGATGCTTTGAAGTGTACACAATTTCACATGCAATCCCATTGAACAATATTAACACATTCAAATATTAGCTATTAATATTATATTAATGGTAAGATTTATTTATATTTTTATTTATATAATCACGTTTCATGAAGGAACCCATACTGAAGACACCTCTGAACAATCCCATTTAACTGCGCGCAGTTTGTGCCAAAACGGAAACCACGAGACAGTTTTTAAAAAAGCACGGATGTGTCTTGGTGAAGCTGTAATACTTTTAAAATTATGGACTTAATCTCTGAGCCGTAAATTATATACCGCATATAAACAAACATTGAAATCTGCTGTACAATCTCCAGAACAAAAATGTTTTTGTTGAGTGGACATAATGACAAGGTTATATGCTAAATCTCATCATTTTCCCTCAATTGGTTACTGAGATATGGAATTTTATATTGGGGCAGAAAAAAGTAAATAGACTATAGTTATTTTACTTTATGTTGTGTGAATTCTGCAGTATGTACCTGAAGAGATGCAGCAAAATAAGCCAGGCAGTAAATCAGGCAATCTATTGTTTGTGTCTTCGTTATTAAAAGAAGAATGTCTAAAGGGGTGGTCTCTGTAGAAGAGACTGAGATTCACTTGGGAAACAAAAGACAGAAGGTGAAGAACACTCATGTATGTAGGAAGACCTAACACAAATGTCCAGTTTATCTAGCCTGGTGTCAGAAATCTTATCCCCCTGTAATTGCTACCCATAGTAATTATACTATGCGTTTTAAATACTGCAAAAATAACATGCGGAACCACGAAAAAATGCAAAACACGGATAAAGAAAATAACAAGTTGGTGGAACGCAGAAGTAAAGAAAGCGGTAAAAGAAAAAAAGGAAAAATATAAAAAGTGGTTGAAGAGCAAACAGGAATGTGATCTCATAGAATACAGAATATCGAGAAGACATGTGAGTAGAATAGTAAAGAGGGAAAAACAGAAAGACTGGGAAGAGTATGGAGAAACCCTAAATAAAAACTACAAGGAGGCAACCAGAAACTTCTACAAAAAGATAAGTGCAATGCGAACCAGAGGAGTACCCTTTGACCCAACTGAAATAATTAACAGCGAAAATGGAGAACCAATAAGTGAACAAAAACACATCCTAATAAGATGGAAGCAGTATTTCGAACAACTTCTCAACATTCCATCAGATGTCACAGGAATTCAAGAGACCTACACAGATGTCACCGAGGAACTAGAACCAGACATACTAAAAGAAGAAATTATAGAAGCCATCAGATTAGCCCCATTGAACAAATCACCAGGACAGGATGAAATACCAAATGAACTAATTAAAGCAGCAAGGGAAGTAGGAACAGCTTGGCTACATAGACTATTCAACCATGTTTGGGTAGAACAACAGACACCACGAGACTGGGGAAACGCCATAATTATCCCAATTTGGAAAAACAAAGGCAGCAAAAGAGATTGCACACAATACAGAGGCATTTCACTGTTGAGTCATACTGGGAAAATATTTTGCAAAATTCTTGAAAAAAGATTACGAACTACTTTAGAACCCCAGCTAAGCGAAACGCAGCTTGGATTTAGGAAAAACAAAGGATGCACAGACGCCATTTTTGCTCTTAGACAACTTATAGAAAAATCAATTGAATTCAATGAAACACTCTACTTAGCCTTTGTTGACCAAGAAAAGGCATTTGATAGGGTAGATAGAAACAAGCTGTGGGAAATCCTTAAACAATATGGAGTGAGCACACATCTAACAAACCTATGTAGAAGTTTATACGACAACAGTGAATGCATAGTGAGAGCAACTGGAGGACACTCAGAACCCTTCACCATAAGATCTGGAGTACGACAAGGTTGTGTCCTGTCCCCTCTCTTGTTCATAACATATATAGACAACATATGTAAAGAAACCAGCCAAGCAGAGACAGCAAGAATACCGCATGACGAGAACACAGAAGAAGAACCATCTGCAAATCTAACCATTAGAGAACTCCTGTTTGCGGACGACCAAGCACTAATAGCAAAATCAGAAGCTGAATTACAAGACCACATGAATAGTCTAAACGAAATGTGTAGGGAACATAACATGAAAATTGGCACAAGCAAAACAGAGGTAATGACTATAACTAAAGAAGAACAAACAGCAACAATTCACCTAAACGAACATCCCTTGAAACAAGTAAAGAGCTTCAAGTACCTAGGAAGTATAATATCATCAAATGGCAGATCAGAAGACGAGATCGAAAATAGGTGCAATAAGGCAAATCAACTCATTGGACAAATGGCACCAATACTAAAGAACAAACATGTATCAATAACTACTAAGAAAGCACTTTACAACACAATCTTCCTACCAACTCTGTGCTACCAATGCCAAACCTGGACAATGACAGAAAAAGAGAAAAGAAAAATCACAACAACAGAAATGAGGTTCCTGAGAAGAATACTCAACGTATCAAGAAGAGATAAGATCAGAAATGAAGAAATCAGGACTAAAGTGGGGGTTAAAGCTGCTCTAGATTTTATTAGAAAGCAGCAAGTCAAATGGTTTGGCCATGCAAGTAGGCTACCAGTCAACAGCATGCCACAACAGGCAATGACGTACAGACCAGATGGAAACAGAGGAAGAGGCCGACCACGTAAACGCTGGACGGAGGGAATAACAGAATCCATGGGAATGTCGATATACGAAGCCCATAACCGGGCACTCTCACGAAGTTTATACTTCACCTCGACACCGCAAGGTACAAGAGGAACATGATGAGAGAGAGAGAGAGAGTAATTATACATTAATTTAGTAAACACTTGACCTCACTCAGTTGCACACCTCATCTCATCTCATCATGTTCCTCTTGTACCTTGCGGTGTCGAGGTGAAGTATAAACATCATGAGAGTGCCCGATTATGGGCTTCATGTATCGATATTCCCATGGATTCTGCTATTCCCTCCGTCCCTCATTCGCACACTTCGCGTTAAAAAAAACAACAAGCAAGCATGGAGTGTTATGTAACAGCAATAACGTTATAATCTCTGGGGAAAAACGATTTACAAAGAGTTCTTAGTTCAAACAACTGAACTAGAACAATACACAAACAAAACTTTTCTAACTAAAATAGTATTCTTCCAAAATTAAAATGTATGATCAGTTATCAGTTAGGGTATCTTCATTGCACTCCAGACATGTCCATAGGTGCTCAGATCCTCCCCCCAGCATATGCATCAGCGTCCGGTGGCTAATAGTGCCAGTTCTGTGTTGGTTGACGAGGCTCTTTGTTTTCCCGATGTACCTCTCATGTCTGGCTGCGCCGATTCTTACTCCCAAGTCTTTCATCCTGGACAGCGATGTGGAATCACTGATGTCAAAGTCCTCTGTTCTCGCCATATCTTTGAGGACGTTAATAACATCGGCACGATCCATGGGCTGGCATCTACCGGAGGTGCAGAGCCAGCCAGTTTATCAGCTCGTCCATTTCCCTCAACTCCCGCATGTCCCGGGGCGAAGATGAAGGTGACTTTACAGACAACAGACTTCCGCAGCGACTCAGTCCACTGCCTACGTACAGATCCAGCTTCGACCTTCTGAATCATGCTCATTGAATCACTTAGTACACACACGTTGGTATAATGCTGTGATTCCAGCCATTTGAAAGCCTGTGTAACTGCCATCACCTCCATCGTCATGCTGCTCGTGGTCATAGAGTGGGCACCACTGGATTCTTGGACGGTTCGACCCGCTGAACGAGCTGTAAATGCCCACGCACATGCTGTGATTCCAGCCATTTGAAAGCCTGTGTAACTGCCATCACCTCCATCGTCATGCTGCTCGTGGTCATAGAGTGGGCACCACTGGATTCTTGGACGGTTCGACCCGCTGAACGAGCTGTAAATGCCCACGCACTTCTCTGCTGCTTTACCACAGATCCATCTGTATAGATGAGCACTTCGGGGCTATCTGAGTGTTCATAGATGAGCGCGTTAACCTCTGCATTGACAGCGGCAGAGTTCTGCTCTCTGCACCGTTTGTCGAGTGTGATAATGCAGGTGAAAGTACACTTAAAAGCTGGAGGCACCTGCACCCATTCCTTGCCAGGGTTGATATTGGTAAGACTGCAGACCTGTCTGACGACATCTTCCGCCCGACCCATCCATGATTTGCCCCTCTTTAGCCTGTCACCCTTTTCTCTGAATATAGCGTCATGCAGAGGGTGCTGCCCATCTGCACTTATTTTTTAGCTCTCTAGATCTTGATCCTGTGTTCCATTGTCGGTAAGTCAAGGAGGTATCTCATTGCTACACAGCCGATGTCTCTCGTGCAGCCCAAAATGATGCGCATGGCTTCGTTTTGTACCTTTTCAAGTCTTCCGATCTGTGTAGGGCTGACAGTGAGGATGGCCAGGGCATACTCGATGCGTGAAAGCACAAGTCCTTGGAACAGAAATTAGCAGTCTTTGCTCGATATTGGCAGTTGCCATGACTCTCATTGCTGACAAACCTTTTCGCACCTTCGTTATGACATAATCGACATGATCTCTGAAGGACAGGCTACGATCAAGCCTTACGCTAAGATATGTCATTGACTGGGTTCTACTCAAAATGCTCCCATCCATTCTCACTGCCGGCAGGTCTGTTTTCACAATATGGTTGTTTAGGGAGAACCATGTAACCGATGCCTTTGCAGGGTTGACAAGGGCACCGGCATCAGCACACCATGAGGAAATTCGATCTAGTTCGCCCTGCATATCATTGGCAACCGCCTGTGTATCTCGACCCTGTTGATACACAAGGATGTGGTCAACAAATGACAGAGTCCTACCCCTCCCGTCCAACTGTTGTTCAGTGATCAGCACCGTATACACGTTGAATAGTACTGGTGACAGTGGTGAACCCTGCGGCAATCCTGGACATATCGTTATCGGCTCAGAAGACCAACTCCCGCATCTTAGCACTACCTTCCTTTGGGAGCAGAACTGTAGCTATCCATCGTACAAGGTGAGGGTGCACTTTCAGTCTGAGGAGGGTTTGCATCAAGTGCTTGAAAGATACTCTGTTATATGCATCGTCTAAGTCTATGGCGGCCGCACATGTCTCTTCTCTGACCTGAAATCCCTCGTAAACATCTTGAGCAAAGACTGCCGCATTCAGCCATGACTCTTTGTTACGTCTGTATCCTCCAAGTGTGGGCGGGAAGCAGCTGAGTTGTTCCAAGTCACAAGCAAGTCTGTGTGCTACAATTTTCTCCAGTAACATGCCTGCAGTGTTCTGCATCGTAATGATTCTGTAGCCGCTTATCTTGGAATGGTCTTTGTTCGGTTCTGGCAGCGGCAGGAAGTAGCTGTGTAGCCAATGTATGATGTAGATGAATAGATTGCCTAAGAATACAACTCAGCTGATCACAGGATACAAACACACACACAGAGCGCGATGAACATCATGGACAGTTTTGTATGGAGTGGGATGGCAGTTCGGACAGTCAGCTGGTTGCATTTTAACTGGTACACTCTGATCACCAGATACCCAAAGCACTCTTTGCATTAGATTTGTCCAGCTAGTTTGAAACTTCCCACAGGTTTGTAAACAATGACACAAGCAATTGCAGCAATGGATTCCTTAAATGAGAGAATCAGTCACTTACCTCTCAGTATCTTATTTCATCCATCATGTGCCATGCCGTTAAGCGTGGGCGGTCATGTTTTGTCATCTCACTCGATTACCAGAGTCATGGATCAGTTCCGTGTTCCTGTCTCGACCATGCCAAGAATCCAAGCCATCCAGGTATTTGCTTCTAGGTATTCCCCTTGGTCTGTTCCCTTCGATTTTACCAGTTGTCACCAAATTCTCCAATTCATTTCTTTTCATATCATGCCCAAAAAATGTTGACTGTCTACGTCTAATGTCTCTAATTAGTTTACGATCATTTGTTTCTCGATGGACCTGTTCATTGGTCTTTCTGGCTGTCCATGGTATTCTTTGCATTTTCCTCAGAAACCACATTTCTATAGCCATCAGATGTTTTTTAGCTTGACTGCACATTGTCCAAGCTTCACATCAATATAAAAGTACAGGTTCTATGTAGCACCTCAACACTCTTTTTCTCGTTTCAATTACATGTTTTTATTGGTCAGTATGTTTTTCATCTTGCTAAAGGCTACTTTTGCCATGGCGATTCTTGTTCTAATCTCTTCAAGGCATCTCCCATTAGATGTTATTACTGTTCTGAGATAATTGTACCTATTCACTTGTTGAAGAATATTCCCATTTACTTGTATATTACATTGTGGTATTTCGTTCTTCCTAGTGATGACCATAATCTGTGTCTTTTTACAATTTAATTCTAACCCTAGTTGTTCACTGTGTGTAACAACCATATCTACTAAATGTTGCAGGTCCTGTTCATTGTCTGCAATCAAGACTATCATCTGCATATCTGATGTTATTGATGCATCATCCTCCAATGCTGATTCCTTCTATATCTTCAATATTTATGAATATACCTTCACTGTACAGGGAAAACAGATCTGGAGATATTACACATCCCTGTCTCACACCTCTCTTAATAAGCTGATATTGGCCTACTTCATTATCAACTCTTATGGCAGCTTGTTGTTTTCAATATTTTTTTTTTTTACAAGTCTAAGGTCTTTTCCATCTTGTAAATTATTCACAATGTCAAATGTTTTTTTTTTGGTATTTGTTTATTTTGTTATTTTATTTAATTCTCTTGATTCTGGGTTATTGTTTTTTTTTTTTTTACATCATCTCAGTAGATATTGCATTTACACCTGGTAATTTATGTAGTGTAAAGTTTGCTTATTGCAAGTGTATTATAAACAACAATAATTCTGTGCCAGTTGTAGACTGTAGGGAATGGAAAGCAGTGTTTTTTTTTTTTTTTTTTCCGCGTTTCCATCCTGTTTCAGGATATTGCGGTCAACACCAGCATCTTTCAGCTGTATGTTGATTCCTAGGCTAGATTACGCTCATCAGCACGCCACGACTTTCTGAGCGACCGGCTCCATACTCTCATAAGTCACTTTTGCGATTCGAAGCACTGCTAATTCTCGTCGCGTCACGTGACGAGAGTATTCGGGGTTAGCGGAGAAAGCTGCTAACTCCTCGGTCACGAAGCCGGTGGAAAGCAGTGTGATCAAGTCAAAACTGTTTCTTTCCTTGGACAATTAATAACAGATGCAGGGAGGCATAAGAAAGAATAGGACTGGCAAAAACAATGTTTAACAGTAAGAATCAGCTTCTCATATCTAACCATCTCTGAATTATGAGTTAAAACAGTGACAATAGTTAATTTATTCTGCATGATTGTTGTGCAGAAACATGGACAGTGAATGAACAATTGGAGGGCAGAATTGAATCTTTTGAACTGTGATTGTGTGACAAAACGGACCTGATACAGTCTGTTCTCTGTATTATTTCCCTTTGGTCAGAATTAGACAGGTTAGTCTCCCTTGATATGGTAACCATAACTAGGGGATTCCCCGGTGAAAACAGTCAGTGGCGTCACAATTCTAGTGACTTCTGGAAGATGCTAGAATGTCCCCAGCCCAGTGCGTACGTGTTTTGTTGTCACGTTGGACTCACTATTGCTCGGGACTCACGGGGTTTTGGATTTCTCCATGATCCTTGGGAATCTCGGGGCCCGAGAAGTCCTTGTGACTGCGCACTTAGTTGGTCACGATCAGTCGCCAGTCAGACATCGTCAAATGAAGACCGCAGTAACTCACTGCTAGAAGAGATGTCGTTTATCGCTGTCAGAGCGGACACCTGCAGTGAAGTGTTGTGATTCCATGATCACAGGTAATGTTGAAATTACTTTATATGTTAGCCGTTGTCAGTAAATACCCTGCCGGCAGTCGAAAGATGTTTAATTGCTGACCAAAATAATTATCTCCGCGAAGCGCATAAATTGACCGTCGCCTGTCTGCATATTTAATTAGCTGTTATTGATCGGCTAAGTCAGGTGTATGTCAGATGTGTCCGGTCACAATTGTGGTGGGCGCAGAAACATTAGGCCTGTGTACGTGTGTTCCATCTGATAAGTTGGGTAAATCTGATGATAGTAAATCTGATCGAAGTTACAGTTAGAGTACAAATTATAGGCATTGTTAGTGACATGTACGTAGATGTTCTCACTGCTAGGTGTAAGTATGTACGGGTAATTTACCAACTGTGTAGCAGATGTGTTAACTATCTGGTTTAGTGATTACATACTCAGGGCTGTAAGAAAGTTTGACATTCGTTACATTGTGATGTTAGAATCATTTGATAGTGATGTGTCATTTGCTTAGCTAGAATAGGATTGTAACTTATGTCTTATATCAGTGGTGGTTATTTTTCCGGGAAACTAGGTGGTGTTATTTCATTGGGATGTGCAGGTAAGTATTGGCGGTGTGATGAGGCCAGTGCTATTCCACCCAGACAGAAATGTTTTGTATTTACTGGATAGTGGTTGATAGAAAGTATTTATGATGCCTGATGTCACTGCTTGTTTACATGCCCGTCCGCCAGAGTGACATGCATGTCCAATCGTGCGTCTGTCTAGCAAACCGACTGGTTATTAGGCCTGTCCGACCGACCGTTATGTTGCACGTCCGACCCAAAGCAATGGTGCTTACCCGATGGTTGAATTAACGTACCCGACCGAGAGCGATGCGTCACGCAGTACTCAAGGCCGTTACGCTACGGTAGAGCCGAGCGTGGAACAGAACTTGATTTGTCTCTATTATTCACCTCTTCAAGAAACCTGACTCTGTTAATGGAGTAACTTATTCACTGAAGTGAAGAAGTAGTAGTACCCTCTGTGCTAATTGGACAGAATTTGGGGGACTGGAGATTTGGGAGAGGAGATGCTGGAATCCACTCTAAAAGGGATGACGTGGCCTAACTCGCCACGGAACAAGATGCATGGTGCCCACAGTAGCTGTGGGAAAGTGTTTCGGAGGATGGCCACCATAGCTGTGCTAGACCGGCACAGACTTGACTGACATGGATGAAGAGCTTGTCACAAGCTGACAAGCCGTCAGTAAATAACGTGTCTGAATGTCAGAGAAATAAACTCATGTGACATTCAGATAGCGCTCCAATCTTCCGCTTTGTTAAACAACTACAGAGTCGGCTATCAGAAGAAAAAGTATGTTATATACTAGACACCCAAACAGACCACAGTTATATAACAACAAACAGCAAATATACTGGCCTTAACGAGATAAATCCTGGTTGACCAGTTGAAGTGGGTATCTGAACGTATGATACCCGAAGTGACTAAATGTAGTTGCGTATTTAAAGTCCAGAATAAGTTGACTGATGTGTGTGATGACGTCCGCTTAGAAGTGTCGTTCGAAATGTAGGTACCTCTTCATGAAAGATCCTGTGAACAATGTCCAGATGAGCGTCTCAATAAAATCCAGATTTCCCAAAGACTGACGATGGAAGGAAGCGTCGATGGAGGTCAAGTCTATAATGTCACACATTCATATCAGCATTTGAGTTCATATACCTTTCCAGATCAGTGCATAATCCATAGCATCTATAATGTCCAGAATACAATGACTAATGTGTGACTTGTCCTGTATGTCCTATAATTTGTCTATGATGAAGTGTGCAGTGTATCTCTGTAAATTCAGGTAGTGTCCAGTGTGAAGCGTTGACGTTGAATAATCCGACATTCTGTGCAGAAAACTCGTTGCGTTGATTATATGCAAGTGAGGTGTCCGTCTAATATATTGAAATGGCACCGTGATAAACGAAATGCTGCTTAGTCTCTAACAGCCAGCGACAGTGTCCCAGTGACGACCTTGATTACTGGAATGACGTTGATGAATGCTTGACTCAACGCAATGTGTACGACGTAAGATCCATGAGCATGTTTACTTTCCAGTTAATGGCATCATAAATGTCACGTGTAGCAAGTGGTAAAACAGTGAAAATGACGTGAGGGAATCTTGTGGAGGGAAGTGTCGGTGAGGGAAAATGTCCTGAAGAGATTATGTTGAGGGAAGCAAGGGTGTGGAGGGACAGTTCACTGTGTATGTTCCATCTCTATATCTCCTCTAGTACCTATATCCACGTGTAAATGGTATGTAGATAATTACTTTTGTGATTGGGTTCCGATGGTTTCCTGGCCAGTGCAAATAAGTGGCAAATGGCGGATGTGAATGAGTGTCTAGTTAGTAATATTTCCTGTTGGTACTCCCGGAAAACGATGCACCCAAGGCTGCCATACTATATGTCCGGCGTGTTCATAACTGTTAAACGCAACTGAGCGAATAGTATGTCAATTCAAATGTCTGGCTCGACACAACAATCATCAAAGCAAAATGAACAAATGTTCAGAACTGGAAGGTAAATGACTTTGAAGATAACGGCCATGTTGAAGATTTGATACGTACTAACATTTAATAAGATCTGACAGTCAGTTTGAGATTTTTCTATCAATTCTATCCGTACCTAGGTGCTTGTTGTTGCCAAGCGGGACCTAGTTCTATTTACAGGAACTCATTGATACTCAACACTAACCTGCTTACATAGGTATTGTACCTTCGTATCTTCCATTGCCCTTCTGTCATTCTGCCTGAAGTTCTCCTTTGCCGCTCTGCACGATATAAGTCTAGGTACTCCTGTACGTTCTGTAGCGACACGTTGTAGCAAACCCTGTATATCTTCGTCGCAGCCACTGCTTTACGTGCCAACACTATCCTATCGCCAATATTTGCATTTTACGGCCTTCTATTACCTTCCCAATCGATGTCCTTCCTGTTGATATCTGACGTCACTGTCCTTTGTGTTCTTTACCAACAGTTTCCTTAGTTTCTTGTGGGGTTTTCCCTATATGATTTTCTACCGCCTTTTCCGATGACGTCATTCTGTCTACACGCCATGTGGCAGTAACCACTACACTGAAAGAGAAGTAGGTGTATTTTCTGGTTGGTGGATGGGGAAGAAACAGGAGTGGACTAGCACCAGGCGAAGGATACTTTGACAGAGTCATACAGTCGACTCTGGTGCTAGGGGGCTATCTGTAGCTCAGACGAGTTACTGGACGATACACTTGGGTATTATTGCTTTCTTTTGTAGCCTCATGCCTATTCATTGTTGTTAAGAGTGGATCTATGTTGTTGATGATCATATATATATATATATATATTGTATTATATATTACTGAGAGGCATGTGTCAATGTTGAGATGCAGTGTAGTCCTTGTTGTAGTTGAGTGCTCACACCCACCCCTCCATGTTTCAGGATCTGTTATAGGTTAGATCCGATGGAGATTCATGAGTTCAACCATAAGCTCTACGGGACTTGCTCGTTCCAGTGCCAATCAAGATGAGGTTGAGGCATTACTGGGAGCAGTCGTCTGAATCTGCCTACGTCAACTCTTTAGAGTCAATTGAGTTGAAATTAGCCCTGTAGGTCTATGCTAAGACCACCGCAACGAGTCCGACGAAGTTAGTCAACCGATCCAGGTAGGGTCAAAGACTAAAGCGTCTAATGGTTCCAGCCAGGAAGGTCCTGGTACAGTTCTAAGTGAGGACCTTGATACTGTCAAGCCATGAAGTTCAGGTGTTGAAAAGAGTGTTTACCAGTCATGAAGATGGCCAGTCTATTACGTTTCCGGCCCGGCTGGGTCGTCATGTGACACATTGTCTAATTTCACGTGACCTACGTTGTGAATCTACAGTTGTGATCCTTATTGAAACTATAAACTTGGTCATGTGACCGACAGCAGGGATTTGATATCCTGGTGCACTATGAAAGTAATTGATACCTACTGAACTGAGTTGATGGACAGACTTGGTGAACTGTGAAGGTAGTTGATACAGACCGATCTGTGTAAGATAGCAATATGAACTTATGTTTAGTTCTAACATTCACTTGTTGAATCAGGCAATGAGGACATTGTGATTTTTTGGAGGCAGTGCTCCGGTTATAGATTGCTGATAAGTGTTTCATCTTAACTTGAGAGACTGAAGAGCAACCAGGCTCTTATATATACTCGTGTATTGTGCTAAAGTACTTTTCTTCAGTTAGGGTACATCTAGGATTCTAGAGTCGGCCCAGACGTCATCAGCGGAACTTGTGATTTAGTAACGTCATTGAAGGATGACTCTCAAATGTTGGTGAAGTGTCTGTCAGGCATTAGTTCTACGCCTGACCCGTCCGAGATCTTGTTCAGTGGGAGGAGAGAACTTTTGAAGGGTCTAGGCCTTGGAGTTCCTGTACACTGGAGGTTTCTTGGGTGAATCGTTCACTATGACGGGACACTCTCACAAACTGAAGTCACATGCTCTGTGGTGAAGACGGATCATCAGGAGATCTTCTCTTATACATAGTGTCTTCTATCCAGGCGTTCAGCCATTCTTCTCTGAGTTACAGTTGACAAATTTAGAAATTAAATTTTGCTTTGTTAGCCATGGCTTTGCGTATTAGTATGACTGTTGTCTTGTCCGAGCCCCCTGTGGGTAGGAATCCATAAGAGGGGAGGGAAAGGTCAGCTGTCCCGGCTTGTGTGGGGCCTTGTAGATGTAAAGTTCTATTGGGGTGGTCGGAGCAAAGGCTGGGGATATTAACTATAGTAACATACCTGTTCAAGCCCCGGGGGTCTTGTTACAGATTGTACAAATGGATATTGTCTTCTGGTAGACTGCTTCAGTCTTCAGCACTTTATATGCTAGAGCACAGACTGGAGCACTATTAAGTAAACCATGATTTATGAGTGGATTTAAGGCAGCAGAATAAAACAATATGCCAGTAGATTCTGACACAGCTTCTCTGGGGCTTCACCTGTTCTGAGAATCTCTGTCACGTTAGAGTTTAGGTCCAGCCAACGTCTTAATGGCTTTAATCTTGTTCACCTTATGGTTAGCTAGTATCCACAGTGACCACCTTCATGAAGCATACGTCTTAGATGTCACTGTGCCATTAACACTGAGCTAGGCTTGTACACCATTAAGTGACTGTTTGTATATGGCATTATCACATTTGTTGAAATAAATTCACTTCTGTTTCAGATTTGTCACGTACTTATGCATGTAGGGACATGTCAGGCAGCATCAGCCAACACTTTCTTCAGATGTGGGTGTTTTTATAACACAACCACAGACCAAGCTCGCTTTACAGTGAGTGGCACAGTGCAAGCAGATAACAGTAAAGCAATACTTAATGTACATTGGGAGCACCACAATGGAACTTGGATATATTCAAACAACTACAATTTTCCAGAAATTTACGGTATGTGAACATGTTATAATGTCATGCAATTTTAGCTATTTTATACATGTTGTGTCTTCTCTTTTTTCAATTCCCCCCCCCCCCCCCCCCCAATCCAGCTGTTTCATATCTGTTTATATTGTATCCCAATTCTTGTTTATGTTGAAAAACATGTACTAACATAGGTATGATAATTCCCGACAAATGATAGTCTTCCTTTTAAAACCTTTGAAGCAACTAGGTTTATCAGAGTTCTGCAACCTTTGATTCTTTAACACTATGAACCCGCATAAGTCAGTTATATTATAATCACAGAAGGGTTTCCTATATCCTGTTGCTGCAATAGTTGAAACACCATGCACGCTCTACAGAAAGGCCTGCACGTTTATTTACTCCATCATTGTGTTCCTTTTAAAGCTGGATTTACATACAGCTCAACATGTCAGGTTTATATGAATGCTTATGTAGTTAAATGAGGATTTCTTTGTGATTCGTGACTGTAAGTTCACTCACTTTCGAAATTTACCAATTATCGATTCACGACAACATGAGACTTAACCATGCATGATTTGCAAGTTAAACGTCACGCACGACCTACAGAAAGGCCTGCAATATTATTTTATTCCTTGCCTTATTGAGTTGCCTATATTGCCAAAATGTCCACCAACTTGCGGTCATCAACTGTCCAAGCAGCACAATGTAAACAAAAATAAGACGGGACAAATGTTGATGAGCATGCCAGCTAAGCGAATGAATTGATCATCTTCTTCGCCAACCTCAATTGTGTTGTCTAGTGAACAATCAGACACTGAATTCCAACTGGACATACAACATAATTCACCAGCTCAATCTGTTTAAACCAGCACATCACCCTCAAACACTCTTTCTTCGGCCGAACCACAGAGCCACATTGATTGTCATGAACTAATTCAAGCGTTGGAGATGAGGTTAAATAATTTTATTACCAGCAACACCACTAATATTATTGCTGTGCTTAAAAATGAAAACATTCTTCTTCGAGAAGAAATCCACCTCCTTAAAGAAGAGAAGGAAACTTATAAAGCATTCATACATGCTTTGAAACTAAAAAGTGCACAAACAGAAAGTATCCTTGGTGTTGTGGATGCGTGTATGATCAGTGAATGTTCGTCGCATAATGCAGACAGTTTCTACAATCAACAAAACTACTAAACCTGAAGAACGCACACCATCCATCTACCCCATTGATGTGCATATCAGCAACAGGTTCCAGGCCTTAAGTGTAGACTCCAGCAGCAGACCAGGAATCACAGAGCTCAGTTGTTACCACTACTGGGCATCAACAACCAACACAAGCAAGCTATAATAAACAAGAACACAAGAAAGACCACAGTGGTCAGTGACAACAACAGTCCAAGCGGACACACCAGCAGCGTGAAATAACAATAGATGACAGTACAACTCATGTTATCATTGGAGACTCCCTGCTGAAGGGAATATATAGCGATTGCATGTCATCTTCTGACAGCGAATCAACTTCAATCTTCCCTCTACCAAGCGCTGACATTGATAGGCTGACCGCTACACTGCGAAAATTCCAAGTGAACGAGAGAATTAGGACAGCAGCAGTCCATATTGGTGTCAATGACATTGTAACGAGTTCGCCTTGGGTAGTGAGAGTGAACCACACCCGAGGTGTCTCTACCACTCCCGTGTATTCTAGCCCCAGGGGTTGGACAGGCTGATACACAATTTTTCCCTGTGGTTGATCTCAAATTAGTTATATAAGTCTACAAGCCCCTCCAGATTCTAGACCTCCACTAACTACCTACTCCTGTGGACCAATGAACACTTAGGCATCGTCCGAGACCACATTCAATAAGGATACAAAGAGCAAGTCAACATATATCAACTTTATTCTACCCCTGAGAATATAGAACTGAAATGAATATCCTGAGAGAAAAATCTATTTACATAAATAGAAGATAGGGTAGAGACAGAGTCAGAGATCTAGTAGTCATCATTAAGTTGAGAAGTATAGTGGATGCAGATGTCCCGTCCAGTCGGTCCGCCACTCACCCGGCCTCCTTCCAGTGAGATTACTTGGACCTTGGTGACCACTCCGTCTCCCAAGCTGGATCAACAACAATAGAGTTACTGCTGTACCTCACTCAACTGGACCAACTGCATCTTCCTCATACAGTACTAAGTCACTGCGAATAAAGTACTGCACAGGTATCTGTAATCACTAGCTGGACTACAATCCTCCGGGATTTACCTCCAACTAATCTTAAGCTTAATGAATGTCAATAGTCTATGACCAATCTAATAGTCGATCTGTAGCACATTACTCATGAGTGATGAATCTGTCACTGACCAATTTAACGGTCTCACACTTCAAACACATTAGCACTGAGTTTTGTCTATGTTCATGACCAATTCAATGATCCCTAACTGATAGTACAGTAACACTGGGTCTCGATTCAGTTCTTTGACCAATTCAATGGTCCCTTACTGATAACACAGTTCACTGCTCGGCGCATCAGCTAATGTAACATAGTTCAAAGTCTGCACACTGTTTCAATATAATAGTAGAATCTGATACATATTTCTTTTGGAGACAATATTCAGGTTGAACTAGATTCCCTAGTCCCTTGACACATCACTTTCTTTGGGTCTCTTATACGGAAGCTGGTGTAGGTCTCATCATGACCTTCCACTAAAGCTGTCGTAGGAACCTCCTAAGTGTAGGAATAAACATGTTTCCGCGTTTAGGCAGAACCACCGCATTTGTATACGGTCAGATGTCTCTTGTCATAGAGCATGATTGCTCAAATTACTGAAAGCTCCTTCTGAAATACTATATCTTCACAAGTATAAACTCAACAACAAACCATCGTGTCCCACACGTGCACCGTCAGGGCACTTGAATCTCTGGATGCACCTTCATACATAATGGGTCACCCTGGCATATGGTGTGGTTAAGTCAGGCGAGGTAAGTATATGGTGCAACCCTTCGCTGTAGCATACGAAGTGGTTTCCGGCCAACAAATCTAGTTGACTGGTTCCTCAACAGGCAACTCCTGAAAAGGGAGGGCGACAGGTGAGAGTACTCTGGCCCAAACATTGGTCCACATGCATCCTATCAATAGCTACTCAACTCTCAGTCATGCTACTTAGTTATACAAATAACTAAAGCATTATCTCTATATGTAGAGTAGCAAAGCATGGGTCGTGGATGTCAGCTGGCCTCAAGAGAACAGCCCGTCAAACAAAGTAAGAATCAGAATGACGAGTCTGATCATAGGTCTCACCTATCCCTAATCATCTACCAGTTGTCGCTAACGTCACTATTGAAAGTAAGCTGCTATCTTAGTTCTAAAATTAATTCACCTTAACACCAAGGTAAAGAGTCCCTGGACTCGCTCCTTATATTTATAATGTTCAATACGAAACATAAGCTTGATCAATATACCATCCCTCGGGATATAGGGATAATACATGATCATATCAGTATATACACCTTCCTGATTGCTTGTGGGACTACCAGCCCACACTATAGCAACCTCTTCTTATCAGACTCTTACTTAGAGTCAAGAAGCCATTCTTGAGAAAACATGTTCCCCACATGTTCCAAGGGTAATGTTCCAGCTCCGCCCTTCCCAAGTGGATGAGCCTTGGTTGGACCGAACTTCCTTTGTGGCCTGGTCTGCCACAACATACTTTCGTAACTTGCTTGCAATTCCCCATATCCCATCTGTCCCCGGTGTCTCATACGACCTCCTTGCATCCTTCCATACTGCTAACACATCAGCATTCATTCGCACTAATGCCAGCATGAAAGAATCAGGAAAGCAAAGACAAGAATTCAGAACACATGTCTCTCGCGATTACCCGCATTGTTATCACGCGTCGACCTATTTGGCGTTTGGTATTCCTTCCCGAAGTATCACATACCATGACCTAATATATGCATACACCATGTCACAGCATATATATATATAAATCATCAATGAAGACTTACCTTCACACAGAAATCCCTTGTTCCACACACAATGAATTCACTATTAATTTACACCACAATAGTTTCATCATTCACAGTGGCACAGAACTAAGTTCTCTCCTTACGTTGTCACTAAGCACACTTCTGTTTGAATCTCCACCTACCCACTTACCTTGGTGTCTAACAGTTGTACTCTTCACTGACTGTCATAAATCTAGATCTCAATCTGGCCTATTAACTAACTCCTATTCCAACACAACAACCTAATAGATGCAACAATTTGCAATACTTGATACATACAAGATACGTTTCAATCGCAAACATAACACGACTGCATTACCACCAGGTGATTCGTGAACACTCGGTTGTAAACAAACACACGGCGTAGCCTACAACAGGCGTTATCGATCCGTTAGCTCATGAATAATGCAGCGGCATCTGCATACTAATGAGGTTAGCACAGTTGCGTTTATAGAACAATGACAGAGTTTAATTAATTTAAACAAATCCGTACCTTGATTCATGAACCAGACTCCAGCCAGCTTCAGAACTGTTTAAGGGCACATCAGCCTCCTTAAGCCAACAGTCAGCCGATATATGGTGGTTATTAGACGCAAACAAAATGGCTCAAACCGGCCAGCGTCTTCTCTCTCCAAAATGTCAGAAGTGAATGAACACTCTAGCCGCATTTCTCCCCTCGTGCCAATTCCTGCGCATGAGAAGTGAGTGCTTCTGGGGGAAAAACACTTTCACGGGAAACCTTACTTTCCCCTAGGATTTCTAGATTTCTCTCTGCACGAGAATACAATGCAGTACCCGGCAACCCCGGTTCATTCAAACACCGGTTATTCGAGATGATTCTAGATGGAAAATACCTCGTAGCTTTCCTCAGTCTATTTATAGCTGGGAAAGTCACTATTGATACGTCAAATAGTGCAGTAACCAAACGACCCTAGACAGATGATAGCCGTTTTGTCACAGACATAATGGATAATAAAATCATAAGCACCTCACAACCAGCTACATTGGAGGTACTGTTGCGCAATAAATTTCCTAACTCATCTATGTTCATTTCATCCATCATTCCACTATGTTATGGATTCCAGCGCCGTACTGCTGATGCTACCAGTCTAACTCTGCATCCATCCATCCATCATGTGCCATGCCGGTAAGCGTGGGCGGTCATGTTCTGCCATCTCACTCTATCAACAGAGTCGTGGATCAGTTCCTTGTTTCTGTCTCGACCATGCCAATATGTTCCAATTACTTGTTCCAATACTTGTTTCTAGGTCTTCCCCTTGGTCTGTTCCCCTCGATCTTACCAGTTGTAACCAAGTTCTCCAAATCATTTCTTCTCATAACATGCCCAAAAAATTGTGACTGTCTACGTCTAATGTCTCTGATCAGTTTACGATCTTCATTTGTTTCTTGAAGGACTTGTTCATTGGTCTTTCTGGCTGTCCATGGTATTCTTTGCATTTTCCTCAGAAACCACATTTCTGCAGCCATCAGATGTTTTTCAGCCTGGCTGCTCATTGTCCAAGCTTCACATCCATATAAAAGTACAGGTTCTATGTAGCATCTCAACACTCTTTTTCTCGTTTCAATTGACATCGTTTTATTGGTCAGTATGTTTTTCATCTTGCTAAAGGCTACTTTTGCCATGGCGATTCTTGTTCTAATCTCTTCAAGGCATCTCCCATCAGATGTTATTACTGTTCCAAGATAATTGTACCTATTCACTTGTTGAAGAATATTCCCATTTACTTGTATATTACAATGTGGTATTTCGTTCTTCCTAGTGACGACCATAATCTGTGTCTGCATACATTTTGTAAAGACAATAACATTATTTAAATTAATAACACACTATACTTTACTTCGTCGTCCGGCGATCCTATGAAAAAACTCATTGGCACCTTGCCGTCTTGACAGACGATAGTTTGTGCTTTAAAAAGGCATAATAACTTTTTCCTATGGCGGTAACGAATGTGACTGATAAGACCAATTCGCGCTGTAAATGTCTGTTCACAGTGGGTGCATGTGAATACGTAGTCATTTCCACCATCATGCACCATCTTACGTCTCACACGCTCAGTGTGTAACTTATCTGCAATAATTTTCTCTTTTGTCTTTATTCCATTTCTGATGTTTGCCCTCCATGCAACACGTTCAGCGGCGTCTTGCTCCCACTGTGCATTATCAATGCCTGTATCAATCATGTCCCGCTTACACACATCTTTGTATCGTAGTAGAGGCCGACCCTGAGATCTCTTACCCATCTGTAATTCACCAAAAAAGATGTCATTTGGTATTCTACCATCATTCATCCTCCTAAGATGTCCTATTCATCTAAGTCTACGAAGACTGAGCATGGAATAAACCGTCACACAACCTGATCTCTCTAATACTTCAGTATTTGTGATTTTGTCTTGCCACTTAATACCAAGAATTCTTCGCAGACACCGCATATGAAAGCTGTTTAAACGTTTCTCTTGGCGTGAGTAAGTTGTCCAGGTTTCACTGCCATAAAGACGAGTACTAAGGACACAGGCCTGATAAACAAGGACTTTTGGTTTGGCAGTAAGCTTCCTGTTCTCCCATACTCTTTTGGTTAATCTGTTCATTGTTGTTGCTGCCTTACCAATCCGGATGCTGATTTCCTGATCTGGGGATAATTTGTTATTTACCACTGATCCTAGATACGTAAAATGGTCTACCATCTCTAGTTCGGCATCGTCAATAAAGATTGATGGTACCCCATGTGCACATTGTGACATAATCTGTGTCTTCTTTTTGCTAAGTGTTAAACCAAATTCAGAACAAGCGTTGGAGAATGCAGATAGAAGACATTGCAATTCTTCCTCAGAGTGGGTCATAACTGCAGCATCATCTGCAAAAAGCAACTCTCTGATCAATACCCTCCTAATTTTGGTCTTCGCCTTCAATCTCTGAGCATTGTAGAGGCCACCATCTGATCGTGAGTGAATGTATATACCACCATCCAGATCACGAAAGGCATATTTCAATAGAAGTGAAAAGTATATTCCAAAGAGGGTGGGAGCTAGTACACAACCTTGCTTAACTCCACTCTAGATTTCAAACTCTTCAGAAGAAAACTAGATGAAAAAACTATATGAAACTATATAAACTATATATATATAAACTATATATATAAACTATAATATATATATATTATAATAATATATAACTAATATATAATATAATATATAATAATATATAACTATATAAACTATATATGAAAAGCGAAAAAAAAAGCGAAAATACATTGTTCCAAGCTAGGAAGTAGTATACTAGTGAAGAACATAAAATATCCTGAACGTGCACAACAACCAGCACCAGTTACAGGAGTAAACCGAATTTCACCTCCGGCGATAGCCACCTCTAAGTGTTCAGATAACGCTCCTTCTCTTCCCGCACCACCATTGCCAATACAGTTGGTATGACTGTTTCACTACAATGATGGATAGAGTGTTTACAGCAGGTAGAGAAGTCATGATATTAGGTGACTTTAACATAGATATTACTAAATCCAACCTGACATGGAACGATATCATTCTATCTTACAATTTCAAACAAATAATAAACCGTCCCACAAGGGTTACAGACATCTCCTCAGCAATAATTGATCATATATATGTTACTTGTCCAGTTAATATTATTGAATGTTCTGTTCCTGTTAGTGCAGTTAGTGACCATTACCAAATATGTTGTACATGGTCAAAAATTGGGTTCAAAACTCCTAAAAATAAACATTTAATCATCAAATTTAGAAATCTAAAAGCTCTCAACCAAAGTTTATTTTTAGACGACTTAAAAAATGCAGCCCTTGAACATGTTTAACAACTTCCTGATCTGGATGATGCACTAGCTTACTGGACAAAGACAGTCTACAGTGTGTTTGATAAACCCCCTCTGCCATGCGTCCACCTTGACGAGGTAGAGGGGCTTGCGCGTTCGAATGACCCCAAGAGCTATGCCGACGGTAGCACAGCTACTGATAGGGTCACCCATGTCGGACAGGTCAAGGGAGAGGGACCAGACGAAGTGACGCACAAACCTGCTGCCTTGTA
Source organism: Cepaea hortensis (assembly GCA_963921405.1). Taxonomy (NCBI): domain Eukaryota; kingdom Metazoa; phylum Mollusca; class Gastropoda; order Stylommatophora; family Helicidae; genus Cepaea; species Cepaea hortensis. The sequence goes on from OY992891.1 coordinate 88,519,667, forward strand.
GGTAGACTGGGGACAGTCAAAGGCTAGGGAAAGCATCCCGAAAAATGCTTGTCGAAATCGGATGTACTGAGCCACAGGCTTGACAAAGAAGTGCAACGTAACTTTATCATTTCATGATGCCACAGATACCACAGTGTAATATACAAGTAAATGGGAATATTCTTCAACAAGTGAATAGGTACAATTATCTCGGAACAGTAATAACATCTGATGGGAGATGCCTTGAAGAGATTAGAACAAGGATCGCCATGGCAAAAGTAGCCTTTAGCAAGATGAAAAACATACTGACCAATAAAAAGATGTCAATTGAAACGAGAAAAAGAGTGTTGAGATGCTACATAGAACCTGTACTTATATATGGATGTGAAGCTTGGACAATGAGCAGCCAGGCTGAAAAACATCTGATGGCTGTAGAAATGTGGTTTCTGAGGAAAATGCAAAGAATACCATGGACAGCCAGAAAGACCAATGAACAAGTCCTTCAAGAAACAAATGAAGATCGTAGACTGATCAGAGACATTAGACGTAGACAGTCACAATTTTTTGGGCATGTTATGAGAAGAAATGATTTGGAGAACTTGGTGACAACTGGTAAGATCGAGGGGAACAGACCAAGGGGAAGACCTAGAAACAAGTATCTGGATGGCTTGGCCTTGTGGCATGGTCGAGACAGAAACACGGAACTGATCCACGACTCTGTTGATCGAGTGAGATGGCAGAACATGACCGCCCACGCTTACCGGCATGGCACATGATGGATGGATGGATGGATGCCACAGATGAAAATTAATCGTTATGGTGCTAATCCCGTGAAGTCCCATCAGGTGGTGATAGTGCCGGGCCCCCTGCCTCGAGGGGGTCCACCCATGACTACTGGTGGTCACCTTTCCCTGTGCTGTGGAGTCAAGGCACAGAGGAGTAGGTTAAGAGCTATTAACCAAATACCCCGGACACTCAACATACTACAGTGGAATGCTGAAGGAATTTATAACAAGAAATTCTCCCTGACACAGCGTCTTCATAAAGAGAATAGATGTGGCATGCATTCAAGAGACACACCTCAAGCGCAAATTTTCAGTCAGGGGATATCAGGCCACACGTTTCGACCGCGAAGGACATAAAGGAGGAGTTCTAATACTTACACGAAATACAATACCTTGCAGCGAAGTATCTGTGATCTCTGACAACCAAACAGAAATTATAGGTGTTTGATATAATGATAAAGGACGTGAAAATAAGAATTTACAATCTGTATAGCCCAGCAGATAAGGATCTTACACTCTCAAACATGAAAATAACTGACACAAATTGCATTATTGTCAGAGACTTTAATAGCCGTTCAGAAAGATGGGGATACCCAGATACTGACAAAAGAGGAGATGAAGCGGAGGACTGGGAAATAGACTCAAATCTCCATCTACTCAACAAAGCGGATGACACACTGAGCTTCTGTGACAAGACCGCCGGGGCTTGGACTGGTTTGCCACGATAGTTACTATCCCCTGCCTTTGCTCCAACCACCTCAATAGCACTCTACATCTACCAGGCCCCACACAAGCCGGGACAGCTTAACCTCCCCTCCCTCACCTAGGGTTCCAAACCCCAAGGGGGCTCGGACCAGACACCAGTCATATCACTGCACAAAGTCATAGCTAAGAGAACAAAAATTTACTTCTGAACTACGTCAACCACAACACAGAGAAGGATGGCTGAAAGCCAGACTAGAAGAACTATGTACAAGATCACAGACGCAGATGAGTATTCATCATGGAGGCGGACGATAGCTCGTGCGGTGGTCCAGTCGTGGTAGCGACTCACCCAGGCTCCCCCAGTGGACTGGAACTCCAAGGTCTGCTGCCTCTCCAAAGTTCCCTCTTCACCCAGAGAACCAAGCAAGGGCTGATCAAGCGCCGTACCACTGCCTGACGGACACTGCACTGATGAACAAGGATCCTTCCTTGCTGTCGTACTATTTCCCTCGTCACACTCTTGATGAAGTCTGGGCCGACCCTAGAACATTAGCGGTCTCCCACTTGCAGAAAAAATACATGTAGCACCGTCTCAAAATACACAAGAGCCAGGTCACTCTTCTATCTCATCAGTGACCCACACACTGATATGTCACCTACACAATAAGCGGTTGCTCCACCCGAACACACAATGTCACTGGTAAAGTCTATCAGGTGACTAAACACTTCACCTTAGTTCCATGTCCTTGGACAATAGATCTTCACACAGTCTCAGGTACCTACCCTGATCCATGGGTAGTAATCACAACCTAGCATACACTGTCAACAGTTCATCACCATCGCATGAGGTAGCTCCCTACCTTCACAAACATTGTCAACAGTTCATAACGTTGGCATGAGGTAGCTCCCTACCTTAAACATTTCACTCTGGTGTTTCCACCAATGTTGTAATCAATGTCCTAGTTCACTAGACCACATGTTGGCTTCATAAAGGTAACCAATGTAAAACCACTATGTAAGCATCAACTGATACATGGTGTCCCATAACCCAGCCGGGCCAGAAGCATATAACACAGGTCATGGTGACCGGTAACAATGATCACTCTGCACAACTTGAAAGGTCACTCCCTTGCAATTACCAAGGTTTACACAGAGGTTGAATGTCACCAGTGCTTCACTGGCCAGAATCACCAGACGTTTCAGTGTTGGATCCTCTCAGGATCGGATGACACTCGTCGGACTCTTGACGGAGGTCCTAACCTAGACCTACCGACTTATTCAGCACTCAGCTCCTTCCAACATTGATCTCGCAGACTCAGACAACCACTCCCAGTATAGCCTCAATCAACTTCTGGATAGGCACTGGAATGAGTGGGCCCATAGAGCTCATGGTGCAGCTCTTGAATCTTCTACTGTATAGTAATAACAGATCCTGAAACACGGAGAGGTTGGTGTGAGTACTCAACTACAACAAAGACTACCAGCATCTCCACCCTGTCACCTGCCTCTCAGACATTCCTCATGTCTACCAACATGAGTATGAAATCATCACATCATAGATCTACCTAGTCACTATAATATATAGGCATAATGATGGTAGAAAAAGCAATAGCACACCTGTTCAGTCAAGTAACACTTCTGGGCTACATATAACCCCTAGCACCAGAGTCGACTGTATGACTCTGTCAAGCATCCTTCGCCTGGTGCCAGTTCAATCCGGTTTCATCTTCCATCATCAATCAACATATACACTTACTTTCCTTTCAGTGTAGGGATTACTGTATCGAGAAGGTGTCCAGCCGGACATCTCCTTCCTGACAGACTCATCAATTCATCAATCCCTTCACCCATGGACTGATGAATTACACACAGTAATAACTATATGTCCATAATGAATTATACTCCTGATAATTCATTACTATAGCATTAACTAAGGAGAACTCAGGACTTGTTACACTTAAATAACAAAATCATATCACAGCCCTAGTGTCAGGTCTGGGATCCCTGCCCCAGATCCTGAGTTGCCCTTGTATTCACTGACTATCTTTCAGGTCAGTCATACCTGTGCCGGTCGAGCACAGCTGTGGTGGCCATCCACCACTACACTTTCCCACAGCTACTGTGGGTCTCGTGTACCTTGTCCCGTGACGACTTAAGTCACGTCATCCAATGTAGCAAACCTCCAGACTCCACTATGCCCCTCCCAACTACTACCTCACGGCAGTACTCCAAGTACTCCATGAACCGAGTCAGGGTTCCAGAAGAGTAGAATATTAGAGACAGAAATGGTTAGGTTCAAACCTCGATCTATCTAGACACCTCGGCCTCGAATTACGGAGTGCCGCATCACCCTCGTTCGGGTATGTTCACTCATCGCACCTGCACGATTGCATTGGGTCGGACCTATTACTGATCGGGTTGGGGGTACCGGCCTACCTCCCGCTGCCTAGACAAACGTACAATGGAACACGCACGGTCATCCTAGCGGACGGACATGACAACAAGCAGTAACAATAGTTTCATGAATATTTCCTATCAACTGTTATCCCACCGATGCAACACCATTCTGCTTACGCGGAATAACACTGCTATCTGCACACAGCAAATACACCACAGCTGATTTCACCTTGATTCCTCGAAAAATCACCATCACTGATAGAACAAGTACGTTACCATTCTAATGTCACGAAGCACATTACACATTTCTAATAATAAGCTATACCTTATTATTTACAGCGTCTAGCATGTTGATGTCATGACGGACAAACTGTCGCCTTGCCTGCGTAATGAATAAACCAAACCCGTAACTGCTACACACTGTAACGCACATCGTTCGGCCTATTTTATTTACACACCACTCGCGGTGGAACACGGCTTGTTCCGTCAGGTAACATTACATTGCTGATCGATAAAGCCTACTTAAAAATGCAACCGCCAACTGTAACGGATAACGCTACGCGACAACTCAATTCGACGGCGATTAATTCTTTCGGGGAGATCGGCGGGGTATCCCGACAACAGTTAAATAATAGAATAAGTATTCAACTAACCTGTGATTGAAACATCACAAACTTTGACTGCAGATGTCCGCTCTGGCCGCGACTATTGACATCCAAATTACTGCAGCCTGCTGGCCATGATCTCTCCACGCTGAGGTCTGGTGGGCGACTGACTCCGACAACGTCAGTCCGCCTTCCACTCGCCTACACGGGCTGCGTGATTTTCATGATTCATGAAGAAAACCAGAGTCACGATGGATTCCTCCAACCCGTGCTGCACAACGCACTCGTGAACTTAGAGATCAAAACCACGTACGCACTTGGGGGAACATTCTAGATTCTTCTATAAATAACTAGAATAGCTCCGCCCCCGCACTACTTTTCTAGGGAACTCCCCTATTAATTGACATTAAATTAAAGGGAGACCAACGCATGGCACTCCCTTCAAAGGGCTATTATGCAGAGATCTTACGATATTTATCCGTTTCGTCACATAGGCCCCCACTTAAGATGGTCGACCCGGTCGAACTCACTAGACAAAGATCGGTCTGAACTCTGAACCTCTACTCTATCAAGATTGGATTCCCAGGAAAAGACGTTCCATAACATTCACTTTCCCTGCGGAGATCCACCAGAATGGTATGGATGCTGAATCACCAACCACCGCCTCAAACCTACGTTATCTCCAGCGATTAGGCCCGAAACGTAACGGCCTGGTGATTGGCTTACAGGATCTGTCTACACTGGACCGTTCCGCATCCACCTGTTGCAGGCCATCGGTTACTTTACTGAAGGTTCGTTCGTCCCTTCCGACAATAGGATTTTTCCTATCCCGACTAGGCATCTCCTTCGTGGACTGTTCGCGGATGTCGACCGAAATGAATGGTCGCTTACTCCAGGTTCGTCTGGAGTACCCTTGCTCCTGTCTTCTCTCCCGCGAGTAAGGACAGTGAGCCTGTCGGCGTATCGAGTCACCCGACGATCCCGTCGTGCCAGATGTGACTTCGCCTGTCCGACCTCGATTCCCAGTGTGCTTAACACCATGGGCCTCTACCCGACGGAGCCCGTTCGCCCTATCTACGGTTGAACGCTCAGGAGACCGCAGACCCTCCCCACAGGATGTACTGCGTAGGACTGAGTCTTCCTCGCCCTCGTCTGGACCCAGAACCGACTCTAGCGCGATGGTAGTCGCACTATTTTGTGGAGAAACTACCTCGGACCTCTCCAAATTCTGAAGGAGAGTACAATGGAACTTTCGCAATTCCCCGCGGACCTTCACCTCATACGTGGATCGGGACATTATCCGCTCCACAGGAAAAGGGCCCTGCCATCCGAGTTCGAATTCCGCCCCCTCGATTGGGAGAAGCGCGAGAACCCTATCTCCAATCTGCAGAGATAAACCGTTTTTGGTCTTGTGCTTTGGTGCTGCCAGACAACACGTTGGGCACGACCGGATATATCTCCGCACGTCGCCTGTCATTCCAGGCCAGTGGTAGTGGCTGGAAAGACACTGGACTGTTGTCCCCACATCCTTATGTCCGGTTAAGGATAAGGTATGCACTCTATGTATCAAGCGGGATCTGTAGTCAGTAGGGACTACCATCTGACCGTACTGGCTATCCCCTTGCCCGGCTCTACGATAAAGCAACCGGTTTTCTACATAGAACTGACCCGGAGTTGGCGGGACAGAACTTTGGGACACCTCCAGTAAGTAAGGACGCAAAGTCTGGTCCCCACTTTGAGCACTGCTCACTAACCTCGCAAGAGAATGGTCTATTTCCTTACCACACTGCCTTTTTCCATCCTTAGCCCTGGCCTGCCTAGCGCTCACTAGACAATGTTCCCTGGGGTCCCCCAGGAATACATGCGGACGACCGAGGATCAAAGGGTAAATAGGATCAGGCAGCACAGCCGCCTGGATGCTACCCGTAAAGTACCTGCACCGAATGTCAATCCGAGCAATCGGCAAGTCCATAGCTACGGAGCTCCTCATGGCCAGCTGAAATTCTCTTGTCTCGCCGGTGAGCTGCCCTGGGCTCACAAGGTGGGATGAGACTACAGCTTCAAACTGCAATCCTGTATCGTATAGACATTCCACCTGCTTCCCATTCACCTCTATCGTTTCGATCACAGGTGATTTCTCAGACTTTGGTTTCTCCCGACCCTTAGGTGTGGTCTCGCTAGGTCTACCTCTAGTAGAGGCGAGACACGCAAAGTGCAAGTCCTTTGGCTTCCTCAGACAATCGACAGTATTATGGGAAGGAGACTTACAGTGCTTACACCACCTCTTACTCCACTTCCGTTTTGGGGAGGCGGGAGGGCTTTGCCTATCGGGTTTCTTACCAGAGTCTTTTACCACAGGATCTGCTACATTGGATGATTCTTTGGGACCCTTGGTCTTGGGCTTCTGATCAAGCCCCTTCTGCCTTTTCTGTGAATCAGTCTGACTGGAATCCCCAGTCTCACCATAGACTTCCACATACCTTTCAGCTAACTTATGTACTATGTCTAGCCTTTCCGCCCCATTTTCCCCTAAGAAATTCCTTAAAGGCTTGGACATCTGCATTTTCATTTGATCCACCACCATCAACTCTCTCAGACTCTCATAATCCTCTTTGAAATTGGCCAACGCCATCCACTTCAACAGGTATAAGTTCAACCTCACACTATAGGCCGAGAACATCTCACCTGGTTCTCTCTTGGAAGTTCTGAACCTCCGCCTGTAAGCATGGGCTGTCATTTCGAATCTTTTCAAAAGAGCCGATTTCAGGGTTGGATAATCATTTTCCATCCCTGGGGGAAGACGCGCATACACTTCGTACGCGGTGCCACGGAGTCCTTGTGAAAGCTTAAGATTCCAACGCTCAGGCTCTAAACCCATAGCTTTACACATTGCCTCGAACTTCTCTAAGAATTGATCTATCTTCTCCTGGTCCGGTTCAAATGGTGGAAACGGCCATTTCATAGCATGGTAAGCTGGTCTGCTGGCTACTGATGAGCTAGGTAAAGCTACTCCACCTACTGCTCCCTCAGACTCACCAACCGATTTAGCCTCTACCTCAAGTTGCTTCATACGGAACTCATGTTCCATTTCCAACTTCCTAGCATCTAATTTCTTAGACTCTAGGTCAGCTGCCAGTTTTTGTGCCTGTTGGTCTGCCACCAACTTTTGCTCTTCAAGTGCTACCTTTCGAGCTTCCAGCTCAATTTCTGACTTTCTTCTCTCCCTCTCTTCTGCTCTGAAGTCTCTCTCTACTTCCAGTACATAGGCTTTAAACTCCTCACCTTCCAATCCCATCTCAGTTGCAGATGCCCGCACCTCAGCTAAATCTAAAGTACGAGTAGCCATGCTTAGTGTAACTTAATATCAGTATAGATATGCAATACCCAATCACAATGCTAACTGTACTCCAACCAACACTGTAACTATGTATCTATACTAACTTAACTAAATGTCTGTCCACGTCGAAGAGAAAGGTTTCAGTAGCCCTACTCGTCAAGTAGATAATAGGTATAGGACAGATGACACTATAACCTATTCCTACGAGATGTCAGAACAAAGAGAAGATCCCGGACGAGCCCCCACTCTATCTTGTGACAAGACCGCCGGGGCTTGGACTGGTTTGCCACGATAGTTACTATCCCCTGCCTTTGCTCCAACCACCTCAATAGCACTCTACATCTACCAGGCCCCACACAAGCCGGGACAGCTTAACCTCCCCTCCCTCACCTAGGGTTCCAAACCCCAAGGGGGCTCGGACCAGACACCAGTCATATCACTGCACAAAGTCATAGCTAAGAGAACAAAAATTTACTTCTGAACTACGTCAACCACAACACAGAGAAGGATGGCTGAAAGCCAGACTAGAAGAACTATGTACAAGATCACAGACGCAGATGAGTATTCATCATGGAGGCGGACGATAGCTCGTGCGGTGGTCCAGTCGTGGTAGCGACTCACCCAGGCTCCTCCAGTGGACTGGAACTCCAAGGTCTGCTGCCTCTCCAAAGTTCCCTCTTCACCCAGAGAACCAAGCAAGGGCTGATCAAGCGCCGTACCACTGCCTGACGGACACTGCACTGATGAACAAGGATCCTTCCTTGCTGTCGTACTATTTCCCTCGTCACACTCTTGATGAAGTCTGGGCCGACCCTAGAACATTAGCGGTCTCCCACTTGCAGAAAAAATACATGTAGCACCGTCTCAAAATACACAAGAGCCAGGTCACTCTTCTATCTCATCAGTGACCCACACACTGATATGTCACCTACACAATAAGCGGTTGCTCCACCCGAACACACAATGTCACTGGTAAAGTCTATCAGGTGACTAAACACTTCACCTTAGTTCCATGTCCTTGGACAATAGATCTTCACACAGTCTCAGGTACCTACCCTGATCCATGGGTAGTAATCACAACCTAGCATACACTGTCAACAGTTCATCACCATCGCATGAGGTAGCTCCCTACCTTCACAAACATTGTCAACAGTTCATAACGTTGGCATGAGGTAGCTCCCTACCTTAAACATTTCACTCTGGTGTTTCCACCAATGTTGTAATCAATGTCCTAGTTCACTAGACCACATGTTGGCTTCATAAAGGTAACCAATGTAAAACCACTATGTAAGCATCAACTGATACATGGTGTCCCATAACCCAGCCGGGCCAGAAGCATATAACACAGGTCATGGTGACCGGTAACAATGATCACTCTGCACAACTTGAAAGGTCACTCCCTTGCAATTACCAAGGTTTACACAGAGGTTGAATGTCACCAGTGCTTCACTGGCCAGAATCACCAGACGTTTCAGTGTTGGATCCTCTCAGGATCGGATGACACTCGTCGGACTCTTGACGGAGGTCCTAACCTAGACCTACCGACTTATTCAGCACTCAGCTCCTTCCAACATTGATCTCGCAGACTCAGACAACCACTCCCAGTATAGCCTCAATCAACTTCTGGATAGGCACTGGAATGAGTGGGCCCATAGAGCTCATGGTGCAGCTCTTGAATCTTCTACTGTATAGTAATAACAGATCCTGAAACACGGAGAGGTTGGTGTGAGTACTCAACTACAACAAAGACTACCAGCATCTCCACCCTGTCACCTGCCTCTCAGACATTCCTCATGTCTACCAACATGAGTATGAAATCATCACATCATAGATCTACCTAGTCACTATAATATATAGGCATAATGATGGTAGAAAAAGCAATAGCACACCTGTTCAGTCAAGTAACACTTCTGGGCTACATATAACCCCTAGCACCAGAGTCGACTGTATGACTCTGTCAAGCATCCTTCGCCTGGTGCCAGTTCAATCCGGTTTCATCTTCCATCATCAATCAACATATACACTTACTTTCCTTTCAGTGTAGGGATTACTGTATCGAGAAGGTGTCCAGCCGGACATCTCCTTCCTGACAGACTCATCAATTCATCAATCCCTTCACCCATGGACTGATGAATTACACACAGTAATAACTATATGTCCATAATGAATTATACTCCTGATAATTCATTACTATAGCATTAACTAAGGAGAACTCAGGACTTGTTACACTTAAATAACAAAATCATATCACAGCCCTAGTGTCAGGTCTGGGATCCCTGCCCCAGATCCTGAGTTGCCCTTGTATTCACTGACTATCTTTCAGGTCAGTCATACCTGTGCCGGTCGAGCACAGCTGTGGTGGCCATCCACCACTACACTTTCCCACAGCTACTGTGGGTCTCGTGTACCTTGTCCCGTGACGACTTAAGTCACGTCATCCAATGTAGCAAACCTCCAGACTCCACTATGCCCCTCCCAACTACTACCTCACGGCAGTACTCCAAGTACTCCATGAACCGAGTCAGGGTTCCAGAAGAGTAGAATATTAGAGACAGAAATGGTTAGGTTCAAACCTCGATCTATCTAGACACCTCGGCCTCGAATTACGGAGTGCCGCATCACCCTCGTTCGGGTATGTTCACTCATCGCACCTGCACGATTGCATTGGGTCGGACCTATTACTGATCGGGTTGGGGGTACCGGCCTACCTCCCGCTGCCTAGACAAACGTACAATGGAACACGCACGGTCATCCTAGCGGACGGACATGACAACAAGCAGTAACAATAGTTTCATGAATATTTCCTATCAACTGTTATCCCACCGATGCAACACCATTCTGCTTACGCGGAATAACACTGCTATCTGCACACAGCAAATACACCACAGCTGATTTCACCTTGATTCCTCGAAAAATCACCATCACTGATAGAACAAGTACGTTACCATTCTAATGTCACGAAGCACATTACACATTTCTAATAATAAGCTATACCTTATTATTTACAGCGTCTAGCATGTTGATGTCATGACGGACAAACTGTCGCCTTGCCTGCGTAATGAATAAACCAAACCCGTAACTGCTACACACTGTAACGCACATCGTTCGGCCTATTTTATTTACACACCACTCGCGGTGGAACACGGCTTGTTCCGTCAGGTAACATTACATTGCTGATCGATAAAGCCTACTTAAAAATGCAACCGCCAACTGTAACGGATAACGCTACGCGACAACTCAATTCGACGGCGATTAATTCTTTCGGGGAGATCGGCGGGGTATCCCGACAACAGTTAAATAATAGAATAAGTATTCAACTAACCTGTGATTGAAACATCACAAACTTTGACTGCAGATGTCCGCTCTGGCCGCGACTATTGACATCCAAATTACTGCAGCCTGCTGGCCATGATCTCTCCACGCTGAGGTCTGGTGGGCGACTGACTCCGACAACGTCAGTCCGCCTTCCACTCGCCTACACGGGCTGCGTGATTTTCATGATTCATGAAGAAAACCAGAGTCACGATGGATTCCTCCAACCCGTGCTGCACAACGCACTCGTGAACTTAGAGATCAAAACCACGTACGCACTTGGGGGAACATTCTAGATTCTTCTATAAATAACTAGAATAGCTCCGCCCCCGCACTACTTTTCTAGGGAACTCCCCTATTAATTGACATTAAATTAAAGGGAGACCAACGCATGGCACTCCCTTCAAAGGGCTATTATGCAGAGATCTTACGATATTTATCCGTTTCGTCACAGCTTCTACTCCAGAAGATGGATTACCACTTCTACTCCAGACTTAGCTTTCTGCACAGGAGACATCCTCCACAAAATCGATCGCCATGTGCTTGACCAATTAGCAGGTAGTGACCACAGACCAATAAAGCTTGTAATGAATATGGAGTATGTTCCACAGGAGCAAAAGCCTTTGCCCCGCTGGAAGTACAAACGAGCAGATTGGGACAGATTTGCCATACTAACAGACAAATATTGTGAAAACATAAATACACGATATGGCAACATGAAGCAAATGGTGGATAGTCTAAACAGAGCAATAATACAGGCAGCCACTGAGTCTATTCCAAGAGGAGCGAGGAAAAATTACAAACCATACTGGACTGAAGAACTACAAATTTTGGAGGACAAAGTTGAAGATGCCAGGAAGACCGCAGAGAGAGAACAAACAACTGAAGCGAACATCTCTCTCAAAGCCATCTCAGCAAAATATAAAAGAACAGTAAATCAAACAACAAGAGATTGTTGGAGGGGAAAAACAGAAAACCTGAATTTTGACAGGGATGGAAGCAAACTATGGAAACTAGTGAAAGCCATGAACAATGAAGGACCTAGAAACAAACAAATAACAATTAAACAAGGAAATGTCTTTCTTACAGGAAAAAAGGCTGCAAATGCACTAATGGAACACTATGCCAGTGCAAACCACATTGATATTACAACCGAACAGAAGAAAGCAATCAAAGATAAACAGATACATCATAGTAATTAATACAGAGACAGCAGCAGAATATATGGTGACAAATCTAACAATGGAAGAAATGGAACAGGCAATGAATACCCTAAAAAAGAAGAAATCACCAGGAAAGGATGGAATCACAAATGAAATGCTAATAGGACTAGGCACTAAGGCAAAAAAGAAACTACTAGCAGTCCTAAATTACAGCTGGAAGAGGGGAATAGTCCCACAGGCATGGAAGGAAGCTATACTAATACCAGTCCCAAAGAAAGGAAAAGACCTGGAAGAACCAAATGGCTATCGACCTATCAGTCTACTTAGCTGTGTAGGAAAATTAATGGAACACATTATCAATGGCAGGCTAACATGGCATCTTGAAGAAAACAAACTCTTAACGCCACACCAAGCAGGATTCAGAAAGTACAGATCCACTGAAGATCAAATAACCTATATAGCTCAGGAAATAGAGGATGCCTTCCAAGAGAAAAAGCACACACTAGCGGTCTGGATAGATTTAGAAAAAGCATTTGATAAAGTATGGAAGGAAGGACTGAAAGTAAAACTGCAAAAAATACATGTTTGTGGGAAAATGTACAAATGGATCAGCCACTACCTTGAGAACAGAACTGCCAGGACAAAAGTACAAGGACAAACCAGCAAAATGATGCTGTTGGAGCAAGGTGTCCCCCAAGGAGGAGTTCTTTCACCAACATTATTCCTAGCATATATAAACGACATCACAGAAAATTTTCCAGCCAGAGTACACACATCATCCTTTGCAGATGACCTAGCCATATGGACATCTGACGAATATATTAGTACAGCTAACAGCAGAATACAGCAAGCCTTATTAGCACTAGAGGACTGGTCAAAATCATGGCTAGTGAAGATAAGTGAGGAGAAAACAACATGCACAGTGTTCTCCCTCTCAAATAAAACTCAGCAATCTAAGCTGGTATTGAATGGAAAAATATTGCGCCATGAAGAAAATCCAAACTATCTTTGATCGTCGCCTGACATGGAAAACACAGGTTGAGAAAAATCGAACAAGAGCAAGGCAAAGAATGGCAATCATGAAAAAGCTTGCTGGTACAACGTGGGGACCAGATGCGAAAGTTCTCAAGAAGTTATATACTGGACGGGTGAGGCCAGTACTGGAATATGGCATTGCAGCTTAGCAACAGCAGCTAAGTCAAACTTTAACAAAATAAGTAGAGTCCAAAATCAAGGAATGCGAATCATAACTGGAAGCCTGAAGACAACGCCTATTAATAAACTTGAAAAGATCACTTGTTTACAACCAATGCAGGATAGAAGAGATAGCAGAGCCCAGCAACAAGCAGAAAAATTTAGAAGATTGACAGACCACCCTATGTATAAAAGGTTTAGTGGTTTTGGAAAGGGAAGACTGAAGCGTAGCAACTTTGTAGAAACTGCAAAACAAAAGATTAGGGCAGATCCCATACTTAACATATCAACAGTCAAACCCATTTACAATGCAGACAAGTTCCCAGCTTGGAGACAGCAGCAACTGCCTGAGATGATGGAAAACATTCCTGGTATTGAGAAAAAGAACACTCAGCATGAAACCCAAAGAAGAGAAATAACCTTAAACTACATAAAAGAACATTACCCAATCAGCAATTGAACCCATGCATATACAGATGGATCAGCCAAAAATTCAATAGAGAATGGAGGAGGAGGAATTCTCCTAAATTTAAAAAATGGAGTGAAAAAAACACATTCAGTGGCAACTGGAAAGTTTTCAAGTAACTTCAAAGCGGAGGTAGAGGCTCTGAAAACTGCAGCAGAAATGCTCTTGATGGAGGAAAATAAAGAGAAGCAAATAGCTATCTTCACAGATGCAAAGTCAGCTGTCTCAATACTGAAGAGCAATAACAGCACAGAAATAGCTGACCTAAGAGCAGCACTCCATGGTCTATGCCAGAAATCCAAAAATGTTGCAATATAGTGGATCCCATCACATTGCAGTATACCTGGAAATGAAGAGGCTGACAGACTGGCAAAAGAGGGTGGACGACTACCACAGCCTGACATAGACATAACCTATAATGAGGCAAAGAGGTTGATAAAAAAGCACCTATAGAACCAAATGGGAATCAGAGCATCCAGGCCACCAGAAGGATGATGCATATTACAAACTCGACCGAAGAGAACAAGTAGCAATCTTCAGACTCCGTACAGGACATAACAGGCTGAAATACCACTTGTTCAGTAAACTAAAGATAGGAGATACCGATGAATGTAATTGTCGAACTGGAACAATGACAGCAAAACATTTGCTGCAGGATTGCCCAATGTATGCAGGACAGAGAAAGATATTTTGGCCCACACCTGCTTCATTTGAGGACAAGGTCTATGGAGATATCAACAAGCTCAAGTTAACCGTAGCTTACTTTAACTACATACAGGTTGACATTTAAAGGTGTATGAAGAAGTATTCAGACTGCCACACTTCATACCACAAATATGTCGGTTACAAAAGCCTCCCAGAGTCATGAAATGGAATATTGCTTGGATAGCAGATCCATTACGTGGAAAGTCTGAATCAAAAGCTCACTGTGTGAGCTTCAAAAAAGGTGGGAAATGTGTCCTAGTGGCACGAAATGGAATATCGCTTGGATAGCAAATCCATTGCGCGGAAAGTCTGAATCGAAAGCTCACTGTGTGGATGTCATCTGCACACTACATTACTCTGGTTTCCGGAAGAACAGCCTATGGTGAACGGAAGGCCCAATATACGGAAGTGAGGCTAAGCAGTCATGTGCAGGACGTGACGATTCCTTGGGTGAGCCCAGTCCCAGAGCGCTGTGTGTTGGCTCTGCAAGTATGGAAGCCTCCTTGGATGGCGGGGAATGCCCATGGTCTGCCCCTGCCTTCCCTTGAGGGCTGACCAGGATGTCTTTGGCTGTTCTATATGGGCCAGCTAGGATGGGAGATAACACCACAACAGTGAGAGTCAAACGTCCTAAGAAACCCCCGGGAAGGTTAACCCGGTCAACAAATGCCCGCAGAAGTCGGATGTGTCAGCCTAACAGCGCAAGAACGCAGCTCTGCTGTAAACAGGCACAACGCAATCACATCCGGAAAAAAAACTCCGGATGAACACAGAAGAAGAAGAAGAAGTTTGGTAAACATGTGCCAGTTAAAAAGGTTTGAGTCAAGAATCAACATAAATCTCCATGGGTGACTAGTGAAGTTCTCGAAATCATGAGAGAATGAGATACAGCGCACAAAAATAAAGATTTTATCAATTACCGCAGACTAAGAAATAAAGTTAAATATGATCATTTCAAAGATTTGATTGTAGATAAATCAAATAACACAAATACATGGAAAACTATTAACTCGCTAACCAACAAGAAACACTCTTTGGAGTCAGTAATACCAAGCATTATAACATGCGAGGATTTCAGTTGCTTCTTTCAATCAGAAATAGAGAATCTAAAGTCCTCAATACCAGACTCAGCTTGTAATTTAAGCTCACTGTCATCATTCTGTGAAGAGAAATGCTATAGAAATATTCCACCTGAGATTCCCTTGATGTCTATTGCAGAAGTATATAAATATGTCTCAAATCTCAAAGCAACAAATTCAGAAGGCCTAGATGGTATCAGTAATAGAATTCTTTGCTGTGCTGCACCAATTATTAGTGAGTCCTTGATGTTCATATATAACCAGTGCCTGTCCAAAAACTACTTTCCATCTGCCTTTAAATTGCTAAAGTTTATCCTGTACTTAAAAATGGCTCAACTGATAATAGCGTCTTGTATAATTATAGACCTATTTCCTTACTATCATCGCTATCAAAGCCATTAGAAAAACACATAATAAAATAACATTACATCATTTAATTAACAACGATCTAATAATTGACAGTCAATCTGGGTTTCGACCTAAATATTCTTGCCATTGTGCCCTAACAAAAATGACAGATAACTGGCATCTTTTTATCAAGAATACTTTTCCGCACACATGGGCGCTTCTCCACCCCACTCCCCTTCCGCTTGACCTTTGACCCGTGTACCATACACCCGGTCTATTAATCCTCTGGAGCCCTACGCGTGTCAGTCTTTCCAAGCAAGGACACAGAATCAGATGAGTACATTTAATTAGATTAATAGTTTAATATTGTCATAGTGTGTTTCATGTAAGTTTGTGTTGGTTTGTATTTGTTTGTCCTGTGCTGACGAAGGCATTGGCCGCCATGTCCAATTTGTCACTTGTAGTCGTGTTTTAGTAAAGCTCACAATCTACTTCTCGTTTTTTTGGGTGATTCATTC
The DNA here is from genome assembly GCA_963921405.1 of Cepaea hortensis. Taxonomy (NCBI): domain Eukaryota; kingdom Metazoa; phylum Mollusca; class Gastropoda; order Stylommatophora; family Helicidae; genus Cepaea; species Cepaea hortensis. Next base: position 88,536,260 of record OY992891.1, read on the forward strand.
GTTATCTTTTTATCAACAATGGCAACATTTGTGGAGCAGTATTTGTAGGCTGTAAAAAGGCCTTTGATATGGTAGATCATGATATTATAATTAGAAAATTCAAACAAATGAAGAACTAGCACCACTATGGTGAACCTAATTACGTCATTTTTATCCAACAGACAACAAGTAGTGTTCTTCAATAACTGTCTATCAAGACCCACACAACTTAATATTAGTGTGCCTCATGGCTCAATACTAGGTTCGCTGCTTTTTACAGTTTATATTAATGATCTTCCTTTATATCTCAATACTTCGTGTGACCTATTTGCAGATGACTGCACTATATACACTATTCAAGAGAACCTTAGAGACTTAGAGAGCTCTTTACAAAACGAACTTGATAACCTTAGTAGATGGAGCAATGAAAACCGCATGATTATTAACATTGACAAAACCAAATCCATGCTAATAACGACCAGACAAAAACTACAGACCCTAGCCATAGCTGGGGCACCACTCGATCTCCACGTGGACATGTTACCTATTGTTAATGTAAATAAACACAAATATTAGGTCTTTTAATTGACAGACATCTTAACTGGAGCTCTCATGTTCACGTCCTCACCAAGAGAATAGCACAAAAAGTTTACCAACTTACTAAAATTCAGAACTTCTTGGCTGATAGCACACAAAAAATATTCTATGCATCCTATATCCAATCACCTCTCAAATACTATTCCACAATCTGGGATGGTGCCCTAAATCTAATATCTTCTTCTTTGCATTCATCCGGAGTGTTTTTTCAGATGTGATTGCGGTGTGTCTGTTAAGCGCCCTTGGGCCGAAATCCGTAGGCCAACACATCCGACTACAGCGTGCTTTTTTGACCAGGTAGCATTCCTGGGAGACTCTCACTTTTGTGTTACCATCTACAACCCAGCTGGCCAAGTTGGAACAGTCGAAGGCAACGGTCATCCCTCAAAGGAAGGCATGGACAGTCTATAGCATTTTCCGCCATCCAATATTGCTTCCATAGTTGCAGGGCCGACACATAGCGCCCTGGTGCTGGGCTCACCGAGGGAATCCTGCTCATGGCTGCTTTAATTCCTCACTTCAATATATTGGTCATTTCATTTGCCCCGGGCCATTCCCGCACAAACCAGACAGGTTTGCAGACGGTATCCACTCAGCGAGTTTTCGGACATGTGCTTGTCGTTGCGCCCGTCAGAGCTGTTCCAGGCACGACAGACATTCGGAAAACTACCTAGTCAGAGCTGTTCCGAACAAGAGCGGCATTCGGAAACTAGGTAGTCAGAGCTGTTCCTAGCACGAGAGACATTCGGACGAGACATTTCACTCTGACGTAATTGCGTAGTGTCAGTTTTTAGTTCGCCACCCGTAGGACGACACTTCCGACTTCCGGCGGGCATTTTTTAATGAGGTTAGCCTTCCTCTAGTTTCGAGGCACGTTAGACTGTTGTGATGTCGCCCTCATCTCAGCTGGTCAAGATACAACGATCAACGACATCGCGGTCGGCCCTCAAGGGAAGGCAGGGGCAGACCATGGGCATTCCCTCGCTATTCAAGGAGGCTTCCATAATTGCAGAGCCGGCACATATTGCTCTGAGACTGGGCTGACCCGAGGAGTTGCCACATCCTGCTCATGGCTGCTTAAGTTCCTCACTTCCATGTGTTGGGCATATCGCTTGCCACTGGTCGCTCAACCACACACCAGGAGTGGTCAGACTGCGAGCGACATCCACTCGGTAAGCTTTTGCTTTTGACTTCGGACCACGCAATAGGTTCGCTCGCCATGCGTTCCATTTCGCGTCATGAGACGTTCTTCCACTTTTGTCTACACTCTCTATGAGTTAGATACAGACAGTTTTCGTAACCATTTCCTTCGACTGGGGCACTTTTCTGACTTTTTGTACTCGCTCACGAGGTAGGCTACATGTGCTGCCGGCTCAGCACCTTACCTTCGTGCAGCAGTGAACGAGAAATGGCCTGACCCTCTCATCCGGGGATCTCTCATATTCCCCCAGCTGAGAGCCTTCGAACATGTATCAGACCTGAGCATGTAGCTTGCTTAGTATCTCGCCCCTATTTTTCGGTAGGTGGGTATCGGCCCGGCTCTCAGATCCGAGGGTTTGTGGCTACCACAGCCCTCGACAGGGAGCCTTAAGAGTTTTGTCCGGACCAAGAACTTCTGCCTTCGTGCACCTGATTTAAATTTTTGACTGCTATCCTCAGTCTAACCTGCAGAGCAGCAGGTTGTGTCTCTCTTAGTCTGGTCCCTATCCCATAAGCTGTCCGATATGTAATTTTTCATCCATCTGCAAGCAAATGGGGTCGATGGGACACGCAAGCTCCCCCACCACGGCAAGGTGGAGACACATCAGTGGAGGATCTAGAGATATTATTCCAGGATGTGAATGATCAATGGGAAATGTTAAAGAATTCAATCAGTTTGGCTGCAGAAACAACCATTCCAAAATTAAAGAAGGTGGGTCATAAGAAATGGATGACTGAAGAAATTTTACACCTAATGGAAACAAGACTCAACAAAAATAATCCTGCCAAATATGAAGAAATTCACAGACAAATCAGAATATTATGTAGGAAGGCAAAAGAATCATGGCTTGAGGAAAAGTGCTTAGAAATTGAAAAACAACACAACAGTCAAAATACCAAATTAGTGCACAAAAGAATTCAGGAACTTACTAATAAAAGAACAAGTACATCAACAGGCTGTCTAAAAACTAAAGATGGCAAAATCATAATAGAAAAAGATCAGATTCTAAATGTATGGACAGATTATGTGAAAAACCTGTATAATGATAACAGAGAGGAACAGTATGATATTAGATTCAATAATGAAGGGCCAGTAATTTTAAAGATGGAGATTCAAAAAGTTCTTAAGCATATGAAAGCTGGCAAGGCCCCGGTGCAGATAGCATCACAACAGAAATGATTGAAGCTTTAGAAGAATTTGGATTAGAGCAAGTCACCAGACTGCTGAACACATTATATGATACTGGAGATATACCTTCTGAATTATCTAATTCTGTATTTATTGCAATCCCAAAGAAATCAGGAACCTTGGAATGTGATCAACATAGAACAATTAGTATAATGAGTCACATCACAAAGATTTTGTTACGAATTATCATGCAAAGAGTGAGGAAGAAAATACAACCTGAAATAAGGGAAGAACAATGTGGGTTTGTAGAAGGAAAGGGTACAGTAAATGCTGTGTATATGCTGCGAACAGTTATTGAACGTGCTATAGAAGTAAACAAGGATATACATCTTTGCTTTATTGACTAAACAAAGGCTTTTGATAGAGTTAGACATGTCAACATGGTGGATATGCTTGCAGATCTACAAATTGATGGGAAAGACATTAGACTTATAAAAAACATATATTGGAAACAACAAGCTGCCATAAGGAATGATAATGAAGTGGGACAATATCAACCTATTAAGAGAGGTGTTAGGCAGGGATGTGTAATGTCTCCAGATCTTTTTTCCCTATATCTTCTTCTTCTTCTTCTTCTTCTTCTTCTTCTTCTTCTTCTTCTTCTTCTTCTTCTTCTTCTTCTTCTTCTTCTTCTTCTTCTTCTTCTTCTTCTTCTTCAGCGTTCCGAGCCATTGAGGTTCTTTGCTGCAAATACAATCTGTCCCCATTCGTCTCTCTGGTGGACCTTCTCTTGCCAGTCTTTTTTCCCTATATAGTGAAAATATTTTCAGAAATGTAGAAGATATAAATGGAATCAGCATTGGTGGAAGAAACATCAACAACATTAGATATGCAGATGATACAGTATTGATTGCAGACAATGCGCAGGATCTGCAACAATTAGTAGACGCGGTTGTTGTACACAGTGAGCAGCTGGGGTTGGAATTAAATTGTAAGAAGACACAGGTTATGGTCGTCACTAGGAAGAACGAAGTATCACAATGCAGTATACAAGTTAATGGGAATATTCTGCAACAAGTGAATCAATACAATTATCTCGGAACAGTCATAACATCTGATGGGAGATGCCTTGAAGAGAATAGAACAAGAATCATCATGGCAAAAGTAGCCTTTAGCCATTCTGACCAATAAAAAGATGTCAATTGAAATGAGAAAAAGAGTGTTGAAGTGCTACATAGAACCTGCACTTTTCTATGGATGTGAAGCGTGGACTATGAGCAGAAAAGCTGGAAAACATATGATGGCTGTGGAAATGAGGTTTCTGAGGAAAATGCAAAGAATATCATGGAGAGACAGAAAAACCAATGAACAAGTCCTTCAAGACACAAATGAAGATCGTAAACTGATTAGAGACATTAGACATAGACAGTCAAAATTGTTTGGGCATGTTATGAGAAGAAATGACTTGGAGAACTTGGTGACAACTGGCAAGATTGAAGGTAAGAGACCAAGGGAAAGACCGAGAAGTAAATACCTGGATGGTCTGGCCATGTGGCATGGTTGAGACAGGAACTCAGAGCTGAACCACGACTCTGGTGGTCAAGTGAGATGGCAAAACATGACCACCCATGCTTATTGGCTTGGCACATGATGGATGGATGTGCGCTTCTGTAAATCTAGTATACAGTTCACGTCATCTAAATCCAAAGAGAGTTAAGTTGTTTTAGCAGGTTTTTAATGATTTGCTAAGACCTCCACATAACTTTCCCAAATTAGCAGCAGTCACATTGTAGCCACTGTTGGGACTGAATTATTGCATATCTAGCTTAGCTTACACTGTACAGTATTATCATTAATTGTGGCCAATTAATTGTTATCCTGGTCATCAACTTCATCTTCTTTAATGGGTTTCCACTATTAATTCAATTGATTGCTTGGCTGATTGTACTGGCTGGGTGTCCTTTAGGTGATCTGCAAACTCTTTTGTTTCCAGCTGTGCAATGTCAGTTATAGCTGTATAATTATACACGTTTTATTACATGATTGTTGCACATCTCTTGCAGTTGACAGAAAAAACATTTGCATATATAACATTTTAAAAGCATGTGTAATGTTTATATTCCTGATCAGATGTGAATGCTGCACACCTGAATTTAACTGTTGCTGGTGTGACAGGAAACCTGCCATCTGGGTCATGTAGCTTTAGCCTGACACTAAATAAATCAAATAACCTGGAGTTGTGCTGCTCCAACACAGCCAAGCCTTGTTATCCTCAAATTGCATTCAATGGAGCTGTGATCACCAACAATACTGAGCCATGTGTTACTTACCCAGCATCTCAACTAGCTTCAGATGGGGTTATGGGAAATCTGGTTCTATCATACTCTGTGTGTAATCTCACTGACTACAGACAAGGACGCAATTGCACAGTAACATCGATACCTGGTGAGCCTGTTTATTTACCAGTTCAGACAAATTTGAAAACTATTTGATGTGAAATATCTTATATAGTTTCGTACATGTAGTGTAACATACTGTTGTTTCAGAAGTGATGCTAACACATAAAAGATTCTTAAATTGTACAGAAGTGCACTAGAATATATATATGTCTGTGTGTGTGCGTGCGTGCATGAGTGAGTGTGTGTGTGTGTGGTTTTTTTTTAAACAACTTGAACATACATAAGATGGGAGCTACAGTACTGCAGGGGCTAGCATGCACAAGTATACTAGAATATATTAAGAATGTTTTACAACTTGGACACATTGTTTGTCCATCAAGAATGATGATGACCATTCACTTCATCCAGTGGGGTTGAAAGTATGGAGCTGTGAGTTCTAAGATGGCTGGTAAGGCCTATTTTGACTCAAAATGTTCTTTGACAATGTGGACAAAGAATGCTTGGCGTTCCATGAGGAGGATCTCCTGCAGTGGTTTTTCTGTCCAGCCTTTTTTTCACAGCTCTTGCAGTCCTGGTTGCTTCACAAGTGACTGTGCCCTTGTGTAATGATGTATGCCACACATTTTGACCTTTGGCATTAGTCTCCCAAGTGTCGTGATGGATTCCAAAAGCTTTTAGTGAGATCTTCAGAGTGTCTTTAAAGTGTTTCCTCTGACCGCCATGGGAGCATTTACCACAAAGCAGCTCACCATAAAACGTGTGTTTATGGATCCTGTGATCTGGCATGTGAGTCAAGTGACCAACCAAGCGAATTGGATTCTTCATTAATAGAGTGGATACTGGGCATGGACATTCTTTTTAGGACTTCAGTGTCTGGGATCTTGTCTTGCTATTTAATCTTCAATGGCTTCCTAGGGCAGACTGTGTGGAAGTGGTTTGATTTCCTAGCGTGTCTCTGGTAAACAGTCCAGGTTTCACAGACTGCTTTGTAGGCTTTTAGCTTTGTTTGCAGGCTTATTCTATTTATGTTCCACACATTCTTATACAGTCTGCCAAAGGCCACGCTGCCTTGGAGATTTTTGCATTCATTTTGTTATCAATTGTGGCAATCATCAGCAAACAGAAACTCTCTAACGGTGTCGCTGGTAGTTTTGGTTTTAGCTTTCAGTCTTCTGAGATTGAACAACTTTCCATCTATAAATGTGCATGGGCTTAGACATGCACTACTTCAGCTGCTCAGCTAAAATTAGCTTCTAAAGCCAGTATATGAGTGGGCATAGCTTCCCAAAATGGAACTTTGCAGCCTTGCAGAAATATGGACAAATGAATCTCAAAGAAATGTTGCCAATACACAGCTGAAGGTTGTTCATAGTGCCTGTGATGAGCCAGCATTTGTATGGCCAGTGGTAGTCTGAGGTAGACATCATGGGCTACTCCTCATTCTTTGAGACATTTGTTTACATTTTTCCTTTTGTCAATCCAAAGGCCTCATCTTTCCCCTGGAACATGTCCTTATAAGCATCTAGTTGCTTTTTTTTTCATTCAGTGGATTTAGATGGAAACCTGTGGATCACATCAAGATTTTCTGAGAAGCTTGAGCCGCAGAACTGGGTGTTGTAGAGTTGGTGGTAGAGTGAGTAGGAGATTTTGTTTACCGAGTCAGTTGTACCGGCTGATTTTCTCCCTCCCTCCCTCCCTTTCTGTCTCTAATAAGCAAATTTATATTTTATGCTGGTGAATACTCTCTTTCTCTCTTATTCTTGTCAAATGTGTGCTCTCTCTTGTTCTTCCAGTATAATTTCTTTTAATCCTTCTCTTTCCTCCAGCCTCAAATGTCTGTCTCAACCTGCTAGACATATGTATATTTTGCAGCTTTACCCCAGATAGTCCCGTTTCCCGACCTACTGCTGTTAACTAATCTGTCATCTGCCTTTTTTTTCAGACACTATTCTGCATTACTTTTAATAGACAAAATATTTGGTAACTTTAGTTAGTTGCATATCCTTTACAGGATGTACCGGTCAACCCCAGCATGTTTTGGCTGCTCATGATTCCTGGAAAAGTTTATGTTCAGTAGTTTGCCATTGCTTTCTGAATGACCGGCACCCATATCACTTCATAAAAACCAAAGTAAGGCGATCTGCTGCCAAATCGCCCACAGCTGTGTTTTGAACGCAGTATGCTGGATTACAAACTGCATCCATAACCCCTTCGCTGCAGAGCCGGTTTGGAAACTACTTACAACAATAGCAATTTACAAAACACAGGGAAAAACAAACTGCAGCCAGATATATGACACCTAAGTAGGTGAGTAAATGTTAGTATAATCACAATGTTTACACATTTACACATGTAAACAATGAAAACAGATATATGATCAAATGATCAGCATCATTAAACAGCTGTGTGTGCTCACAATATATGATACACAACAATTTTTAAATTATATTTTGAACTTTCCCAAATCTACTGTACTGTTACATATGAAAATGTAGGTAATATTCTAAAGGACTGGTCCTGATAGAATTAGAGTTTGGGAGGTTGTTCATGTGACAGAAGACATGTATCTAAGACTAGTAATGTACACTGATAGGTCTAAACAACTCTCTCTATAATCTAGAATATGTTACTGGTTCTTTGTGTTTCTTTCATACATTTCTTCCACCTCACCAGCTTATTGTGGTCTGTTCTTTTCACACTTTATGTGTGTTTACAGTCCTTAGTCGCCTGTTCCTTTGCTGTCCAGGCTTATTCAACTCATGTAATCAAGACAGATAGACAACAGCTATTCTGCATTTCTTTTGTCAAGCATAATGGCACAAGATATGCAAATGTGCAGCCGAATCTTTATGTCTGCCTGATATGTGAAGGGTTTCTAGGCTGAACTTGTCTCATAATTTGACCCTTTGTAATGAGACATGACAGGAGATTTGTCTCTGCGCTTTCAAAACATTCTGGGTGTTTTAGGTTGACTCCTTCCAGAAAACTAAAGCAAAATCTATGATTCCTACTGAGCCTCTCCATATAGTTGAGAACCTTGTAGGGCAGCCATCATTCAAAACAGAGGCTGTGCTCATGCCTTACATATAATGCAAAACCCTGTTTATTTGTCCCACCATGATCAGTTTAACATTGTCAGGACATTTAATAATAATCTCATCCTTCAAATTACTGCCCTGAATTAGGAGCATGTCAAAGTGAAATGTATGTAGTGTATGATTTTGCTTTGTGCTGCCGCATTTTCAAAAGCCACAATGAATTAACTTTACTGCTAGTATGTCAGTTTTTCTTCTCCTTCACTTGTCATTCTTTTCATCCTCTTCTCACTCACTCTCCTTCATCTGCTCCTATTTACATTTGCTGAGTGCATCAACATCATAGTGTGATAACTGTAGCTCCAACAAAGATTCTTTATGATATTTGAACTCGCTATTGATTTTAAATAAACGGTGCATAAAAATTATCAACCTGGTAGTGCTATTATACTAGGTAAGAAATAGAGGATATCCCAAAGTGAGTCTGTGTTCTGTGGCTGTCTCACCTGCCCACCAGACATCCAGCATTCAGATACCTAATTGCTGATACCTTGATCTGCTTGAGTAATTGTTTGTTATTCGTCAAATACAGTATATAGAACACATTTGCTTTGTCCACTATTTGACCACAATTTAATAGGTGTTGAGAGATGGCCGAATTTGGACTTGTATAGCCTGTTGGCTGTACGTGGGGTTTTCTGTAGACTGATTAACCCTCTTTTCCGCACATACTGGTATCGCAGAAATTCATAAAAACAGAAGAAATCAGGCTGAGTGGTCTTGAGGTATGGTGTCCACCTCAAGTGCTGGAGGTCCCGGGTTCAAGCCCTAGTGAGGGTCTGGATTTTTTCACATGTACTTCTAGTGACACAATTTCCCCTGGTCTCTCATTAATCAAATTGGTTGCCTGTGTGATTTGTTGCGCACGTAAAACATCACTTGGCAGTTGGAAATCGAAAAAGAGTTGCTAACGGCGCTGCCCAGGCAAAATTTCAAGTTAAAAATCTACCCAAAGTATTTCAGGATCCTCACCGGTGCTACGGAGTTTATGCACTGAGCTGAGATTCTCCAGACTCAGGCTTGAGTTAGGAGTAGAACTGAGCAATTATGGGTTACACCTGTGTGCCGTGATGTTGATCCGTTCACTAAACTAAATTAATGTGACTTATGATGATATGTCTTAGGTCATTACTTCTAACTCTGTCTCTTCTTGTGGAGCCAACAGCTGTTCTCTCTATTTCATTGTGCTTATCATGAGGATGTAGACTGTGGCTGTGCGTGAAACAAATAACTGGGTGGGATAGAAGTATCATTACCATGAGTCATGCCTCTGTGTGGGTGGTGATAGAAGTATCATTACCATGAGTCATGCCAATAGGTGTGGGTGGTGATAGAAGTATCATTACCATGAGTCATGCCAACAGGTGTGGGTGGTGGTAGACGTATCATTACCATGAGTCATGCCAACAGGTGTGGGTGGTGATAGAAGTATCATTACCATGAGTCATGCCAATAGGTGTGGGTGGTGATAGAAGTATCATTACCATGAGTCATGCCAATAGGTGTGGGTGGTGATAGAAGTATCATTACCATGAGTCATGCCAACAGGTGTGGGTGGTGATAGAAGTATCATTAACATGAGTCATGCCAATAGGTGTGGGTGGTGATAGAAGTATCATTACCATGAGTCATGCCAACAGGTGTGGGTGGTGATAGAAGTATCATTACCATGAGTCATGCCAACAGGTGTGGGTGGTGATAGAAGTATCATTACCATGAGTCATGCCAACAGATTTGGGTGGTGATAGAAGTATCATTACCATGAGTCATGCCAATAGGTGTGGGTGGTGGTAGAAGTATCATTACCATGAGTCATGTCAATAGGTGTGGGTGGTGATAGAAGTATCATTACCATGAGTCATGCCAACAGGTGTGGCTGGTCATGTTTCATCATCTCAAACCATAACCAGAGTCATGGATCAGCTTTATGTTCTTATCTCCATTATTCATTTGGCTAAGTCATCTAGATGTTTATCTCTGCCTTCTCCTTGTTTTTTCCCCTCATATATATGTGCGGGTGGGTGTGTGTGTGTGTGTATGTGCACACAGACACACACAAACAGACAACCGTCATTTAACTAACAAGAATGTAATGACAATGAAATATAAACTCAGAAACACGGATTTTATTATGTTAATTGTCTGAACTTATTATGTCCTTGTTTAGCAACAGATGCTGATGATACAACTACAGTATCTTCCAGTTCATCATCAAATGCTCCTGGTACACTCTGTTTTCCATCTGATGTGCAGTATTAACAATCACTGTTCTTTTTTCTGTGATCAGTTTTAGTGTTTGTTTTATTAATACAAGTTCAACAGTCATCTTGCATATAACAACACAAAATACACTAATTACATTTAGTAGGTAAAAACGTAAAGGACTGTTTTACAAGCCTTAAGTTACTTTGGACATATGGTGATATAACTGTGATTCTATTGGCCAGTCAGCACTCCAGGGGGTGTGGTCAGTATCTTGCCAGCTGTCTCGACATCCCAGACATTGTCTGGTACCCATGTAAAACTGGGTCGACCTGGGAGCCCCAGTCAGTTTTAAAAATCTGCCTGATGTGGATTCAAACCCAGGCTCACTGGGCAGGCAGGTGAGCATCCAGCTACTATGCTAACACAGCTCCCAATTTACATTAAGGAATAACATAATTAATTTCTTAACACCAGACTTCTATTTGATATAGATCAGTATGATTATGGCTAATCAATGACAGCAAATGAAGTGACCTTCAGAATTAACATTTATGCCATCTCTAACATAATGTTTAATTTAAAACAGTTTCTTTTTGGGTTCTATGATTCTACATGTATTGTATTTTTTTTTTACATCCAGATTTCAGTAAGTAGACATTTAATATTACAATATTTCAGTTTCCTTAACATGATGACATTTAATATTACAATATTTAAGTTTCCTTAACATGATGACATTTAATGTGACAATATTTAAGTTTCCTTAACATGATGACATTTAATGTGACAATATTTAAGTTTCCTTAACATGATGACATTTAATGTGACAATATTTAAGTTTCCTTAACATGATGACATTTAATGTGACAATATTTCAGTTTCCTTAACATGATGACATTTAATGTGACAATATTTAAGTTTCCTTAACATGATGACATTTAATGTGACAATATTTCAGTTTCCTTAACATGATGTCATTTAATGTGATAATATTTCAGTTTCCTTAACATGATGACATTTAATGTGACAATATTTCAGTTTCCTTAACATGATGACATTTAATATGACAATATTACTTCAGGTTCCAAGACATGATGTAGTTTAGGAACCATATTTCTTCAATGGTCAGAACTTGTAGAATGTCACTACGTTTGTTCTTCTTGACTCACAGTATTCTGAGAATTCTTCTGTAACATCTAAGCTCAAACACCCCAATGGTTATTATTAGTGAATGTGAAATGATCCAAGACTCACAGCCTGTTTACCACAGAAAAGATGCATGTTCTCAGAGTTATTGTTTTTTGTTGTTGTTATTGTTGTCCATTTTAACCGGTGTTAAGCCATAGGCTTTTAATACCTTTGCATTGTTGAGGTCAGTCTTCCCCTTGTGAACAGTCCCTAATGCTATTAATTATAGAGCCAACATATTAACAGTTTGTGACCTTTCCAGTTTCCTCATTGCTAATTGCAATTTTATTTGACTTGTAGTTTTGTCTGTGGACATTTTTGTTTACATTCAGAAAAAACATTTTGGCAACTATCTTTACATAATTGCTAAATTATATGTGAAATAATCATCAGTTGTTTTACAGAATAGTGCCAACAATTCCTTATAGTCAAAATGAGCATTATAAACATTTTGTAAGAGATAAAAGCACAAAGACATCTGATCACAAACATCAGAAAGAGGCAATCATTTTTGCCCACATTATGAGAAGACAACAATTTGAACATATTGTGACAACTGGAAAGACTTGTGGAACGAGAGATAGAGGAAGACAGAAATAAACAGAAAGAGAGAGAGAGAGAGAGAGAAAGAATTCTTCAGTTGTGTGCCATGGCCTGAAGGGTACCAGCACACGAATCAGTGTATGCTGCTAGAGATCACGAGATGTCGACAAGCATGATTTCCCATGGCAAGATACTTGATGATGACAATGATAACCATCAGTGGGTAAGGGATGCCGTAACGTCTCCTGGCTGTTGTATTTCCATCGTTCATCTCTTTAGACATGGACAAGAGTAGTTAAATCATAGACAAACCTATAGATGGCAACAAGAATCACATGCTATATCCCTAGTGCATAACGATAGTTGTTGGGAGCCATGGTGGTATAGTGGCTGGCTTGCTTGCCTGTTGGCCCGGTGGTCATGGTTTCTATTTCCCATTAAAACAGATTTGTAAATATGACCTGGGCCCCATGGTCGACCAAGTCTAAACTGGGTGCCAGAAAATATCTGAGGAAGTAAAGTCAGCTGACATGATGTTGATCACATGACCCCTCGAGTGTTGATTGGTCTATACAGATATTATACTAGCACCATATGCCCTGTATGCCTCATTGTATAAAGTAGGGTACTTTATTTTATAATGATTTGACAGTCCACACGCAATTGAGGACATATTGGATGACATCAACAGGTGTATAACTGTAACAGTAGTGAACATTACTGCCAGTAAACAACTGATTGCTTAAAATAGCATTGCTGAAAAATGTATGCCATTTGTATATATACATATATATTCTATTCACAAAACAATTGTGATTCTTTCTTTCAAATGTAACCTTCATTAGCTTAATATGAATTGATAGATTGTTTGCCAGTGGAGCTTCTATCATTGTTTTGCCATGTTTGTCTGTAGTATATAATTTTAATGTAATGCTGAATTGTGTTTGTGTATTGTTTTTTTTTACTAGAATCGCCAGGATTACCAGATGACAATAAATACAAAGTAATATTGCCTGCTGTTATAGTTCCTGTTGTTGTGGTTATCATCATTGGCATTGGTGTAGCAATGTATTGCTACAAGACAAAGAAGGGATCAAAAGGTAAGTTGACCTAATGGCTGGCTTGTTTTACAGTACTATATTTTAAACAAGAAAAGATCAATGTTAAGGGTTATATCAACAGACGAGATGTAATATAGAAAATATACTTATGTGGGAACATATTTGGCAAGAGAGATAGAGGAAGACAGAACAATATGCATATTTGGACCTGGACAACAAATGATAATGTAAGTAGAAGCAATGTAATGACAATATCAGGGGATAGATGATTAAAGTTCCAAACTATATTAGAATTTCATTTCTGCCTGAATTTGTTGCATAATACATGGATTGGTAAATCATTATCTTGGAATCTGTAACCCCACTGTATGCATATTGATAAGATGTAATTTAAACTAGAAATCTCTAATAAAGAAATACATTCTGGAACAGACAGCAAACATGCACTGTGAACTGCCAGATCAACAATCAGGGGTCAGCCTGAAAGTTTGATCTGAAACTGCTACAGCTGTATGCCATTTATGACCCCCAGCAATCATCACCCATCTTTAAGAAAGTAATAAAGCCACGCTATACTGTAAGGCAATAGAACTGTACATCTGAGATTAAGACTAGTGCTTTTATGTTCATGTCAGCAAAAGAGAAGAAACCAGTAGAATACTGATAAATCTAGAGACTGTAGCCGACTTCAAGCACATGCATAATCTAAGATAAATCTAGAAGGAATACGAGCTGAACAAGAGCAAGAACTGCACAAAAGCAGTAATTCTAGTCAGGCTGAAACACATGTGGCAACATAAGACTATGACTGGGACCCAACATCAGATTGTTGCAAACATTGGTCATGACTGTACTTGTATGCAAGCAAAATATGGACAGTAAATGAAGAAACACTAGAAAAGATTACTCCAGAAATTGAGATCACTTCAGATGTATTATCAGAATACCATTTAAAGGAAACTCCTGTGATGTCACCAATGCCTAGTTGCATTGGCTACTGCCCTACTGCCTTTCTCTTGGTCAAAATCAGTGAAGTGGAGAGGGGAAACTTGCTACACTGCAACAGCTGGTTCTCTGTCCAGGCTTGAGCCCTGGAGAGGTCACTTCAGCACCGCGTAACAGCTGTGAAAGACTAATGTAGACTAATGGTCACTCTGTGAGTGATGTGATCAGTATCACATTGGTCACCTTCACTTGTAGACTAATGGTCACTCAGTGAGTGATGTGTGGTCAGTATCACATTGGTAGCATTCACTTGTAGACTAATGGTCACTCAGTGAGAGATGTGGTCAGTATCACATTGGTAGCATTCACTTGTAGACTAATGGGCACTCAGTGAGTGATATGGTCAGTATCACATTGGTCACCTTCACTTGTAGACTAATGGTCGCTCAGTGAGAGATGTGGTCAGTATCACATTGGTAGCATTCACTTGTAGACTAATGGGCACTCAGTGAGTGATATGGTCAGTATCACATTGGTCACCTTCACTTGTAGACTAATGGTCACTCAGTGAGAGATGTGGTCAGTATCACATTGGTCACCTTCACTTGTAGACTAATGGTCACTCAGTGAGAGATGTGGTCAGTATCACATTGGTCAGTATCACATTGGTCACCTTCACTTGTAGACTAATGGTCACTCAGTGAGAGATGTGGTCAGTATCACATTGGTCAGTATCACATTGGTCACCTTCACTTGTAGACTAATGGTCACTCAGTGAGAGATGTGGTCAGTATCACATTGGTCAGTATCACATTGGTCACCTTCACTTGTAGACTAATGGTCACTCAGTGAGAGATGTGGTCAGTATCACATTGGTCAGTATCACATTGGTCACCTTCACTTGTAGACTAATGGTCACTCAGTGAGAGATGTGGTCAGTATCACATTGGTCACCTTCACTTGTAGACTAATGGTCACTCAGTGAGAGATGTGGTCAGTATCACATTGGTCACCTTCAATTGTAGACTAATGGGCACTCAGTGAGTGATATGGTCAGTATCACATTGGTCACCTTCACTTGTAGACTAATGGTCGCTCAGTGAGAGATGTGGTCAGTATCACATTGGTAGCATTCACTTGTAGACTAATGGGCACTCAGTGAGTGATATGGTCAGTATCACATTGGTCACCTTCACTTGTAGACTAATGGTCACTCAGTGAGTGATGTGGTCAGTATCACATGGGTCACCTTCACTTGTAGACTAATGGTCACTCAGTGAGAGATGTGGTCAGTATCACATTGGTCACCTTCACTTGTAGACTAATGGTCGCTCAGTGAGAGATGTGGTCAGTATCACATTGGTAGCATTCACTTGTAGACTAATGGGCACTCAGTGAGTGATATGGTCAGTATCACATTGGTCACCTTCACTTGTAGACTAATGGTCACTCAGTGAGAGATGTGGTCAGTATCACATTGGTCACCTTCACTTGTAGACTAATGGTCACTCAGTGAGAGATGTGGTCAGTATCACATTGGTCAGTATCACATTGGTCACCTTCACTTGTAGACTAATGGTCACTCAGTGAGAGATGTGGTCAGTATCACATTGGTCAGTATCACATTGGTCACCTTCACTTGTAGACTAATGGTCACTCAGTGAGAGATGTGGTCAGTATCACATTGGTCAGTATCACATTGGTCACCTTCACTTGTAGACTAATGGTCACTCAGTGAGAGATGTGGTCAGTATCACATTGGTCAGTATCACATTGGTCACCTTCACTTGTAGACTAATGGTCACTCAGTGAGAGATGTGGTCAGTATCACATTGGTCACCTTCACTTGTAGACTAATGGTCACTCTGTGAGTGATGTGATCAGTATCACATTGGTCACCTTCACTTGTAGACTAATGGTCACTCAGTGAGTGATGTGTGGTCAGTATCACATTGGTAGCATTCACTTGTAGACTAATGGTCACTCAGTGAGAGATGTGGTCAGTATCACATTGGTAGCATTCACTTGTAGACTAATGGGCACTCAGTGAGTGATATGGTCAGTATCACATTGGTCACCTTCACTTGTAGACTAATGGTCGCTCAGTGAGAGATGTGGTCAGTATCACATTGGTAGCATTCACTTGTAGACTAATGGGCACTCAGTGAGTGATATGGTCAGTATCACATTGGTCACCTTCACTTGTAGACTAATGGTCACTCAGTGAGAGATGTGGTCAGTATCACATTGGTCACCTTCACTTGTAGACTAATGGTCACTCAGTGAGAGATGTGGTCAGTATCACATTGGTCAGTATCACATTGGTCACCTTCACTTGTAGACTAATGGTCACTCAGTGAGAGATGTGGTCAGTATCACATTGGTCAGTATCACATTGGTCACCTTCACTTGTAGACTAATGGTCACTCAGTGAGAGATGTGGTCAGTATCACATTGGTCAGTATCACATTGGTCACCTTCACTTGTAGACTAATGGTCACTCAGTGAGAGATGTGGTCAGTATCACATTGGTCAGTATCACATTGGTCACCTTCACTTGTAGACTAGTGGTCACTCAGTGAGAGATGTGGTCAGTATCACATTGGTCACCTTCACTTGTAGACTAATGGTCACTCAGTGAGAGATGTGGTCAGTATCACATTGGTCACCTTCAATTGTAGACTAATGGGCACTCAGTGAGTGATATGGTCAGTATCACATTGGTCACCTTCACTTGTAGACTAATGGTCGCTCAGTGAGAGATGTGGTCAGTATCACATTGGTAGCATTCACTTGTAGACTAATGGGCACTCAGTGAGTGATATGGTCAGTATCACATTGGTCACCTTCACTTGTAGACTAATGGTCACTCAGTGAGTGATGTGGTCAGTATCACATGGGTCACCTTCACTTGTAGACTAATGGTCACTCAGTGAGAGATGTGGTCAGTATCACATTGGTCACCTTCACTTGTAGACTAATGGTCGCTCAGTGAGAGATGTGGTCAGTATCACATTGGTAGCATTCACTTGTAGACTAATGGGCACTCAGTGAGTGATATGGTCAGTATCACATTGGTCACCTTCACTTGTAGACTAATGGTCACTCAGTGAGAGATGTGGTCATTATCACATTGGTCACCTTCACTTGTAGACTAATGGTCACTCAGTGAGAGATGTGGTCAGTATCACATTGGTCAGTATCACATTGGTCACCTTCACTTGTAGACTAATGGTCACTCAGTGAGAGATGTGGTCAGTATCACATTGGTCAGTATCACATTGGTCACCTTCACTTGTAGACTAATGGTCACTCAGTGAGAGATGTGGTCAGTATCACATTGGTCACCTTCACTTGTAGACTAATGGTCACTCTGTGAGTGATGTGATCAGTATCACATTGGTCACCTTCACTTGTAGACTAATGGTCACTCAGTGAGTGATGTGTGGTCAGTATCACATTGGTAGCATTCACTTGTAGACTAATGGTCACTCAGTGAGAGATGTGGTCAGTATCACATTGGTAGCATTCACTTGTAGACTAATGGGCACTCAGTGAGTGATATGGTCAGTATCACATTGGTCACCTTCACTTGTAGACTAATGGTCGCTCAGTGAGAGATGTGGTCAGTATCACATTGGTAGCATTCACTTGTAGACTAATGGGCACTCAGTGAGTGATATGGTCAGTATCACATTGGTCACCTTCACTTGTAGACTAATGGTCACTCAGTGAGAGATGTGGTCAGTATCACATTGGTCACCTTCACTTGTAGACTAATGGTCACTCAGTGAGAGATGTGGTCAGTATCACATTGGTCAGTATCACATTGGTCACCTTCACTTGTAGACTAATGGTCACTCAGTGAGAGATGTGGTCAGTATCACATTGGTCAGTATCACATTGGTCACCTTCACTTGTAGACTAATGGTCACTCAGTGAGAGATGTGGTCAGTATCACATTGGTCAGTATCACATTGGTCACCTTCACTTGTAGACTAATGGTCACTCAGTGAGAGATGTGGTCAGTATCACATTGGTCAGTATCACATTGGTCACCTTCACTTGTAGACTAATGGTCACTCAGTGAGAGATGTGGTCAGTATCACATTGGTCACCTTCACTTGTAGACTAATGGTCACTCAGTGAGAGATGTGGTCAGTATCACATTGGTCACCTTCAATTGTAGACTAATGGGCACTCAGTGAGTGATATGGTCAGTATCACATTGGTCACCTTCACTTGTAGACTAATGGTCGCTCAGTGAGAGATGTGGTCAGTATCACATTGGTAGCATTCACTTGTAGACTAATGGGCACTCAGTGAGTGATATGGTCAGTATCACATTGGTCACCTTCACTTGTAGACTAATGGTCACTCAGTGAGTGATGTGGTCAGTATCACATGGGTCACCTTCACTTGTAGACTAATGGTCACTCAGTGAGAGATGTGGTCAGTATCACATTGGTCACCTTCACTTGTAGACTAATGGTCGCTCAGTGAGAGATGTGGTCAGTATCACATTGGTAGCATTCACTTGTAGACTAATGGGCACTCAGTGAGTGATATGGTCAGTATCACATTGGTCACCTTCACTTGTAGACTAATGGTCACTCAGTGAGAGATGTGGTCAGTATCACATTGGTCACCTTCACTTGTAGACTAATGGTCACTCAGTGAGAGATGTGGTCAGTATCACATTGGTCAGTATCACATTGGTCACCTTCACTTGTAGACTAATGGTCACTCAGTGAGAGATGTGGTCAGTATCACATTGGTCAGTATCACATTGGTCACCTTCACTTGTAGACTAATGGTCACTCAGTGAGAGATGTGGTCAGTATCACATTGGTCAGTATCACATTGGTCACCTTCACTTGTAGACTAATGGTCACTCAGTGAGAGATGTGGTCAGTATCACATTGGTCAGTATCACATTGGTCACCTTCACTTGTAGACTAATGGTCACTCAGTGAGAGATGTGGTCAGTATCACATTGGTCACCTTCACTTGTAGACTAATGGTCACTCAGTGAGAGATGTGGTCAGTATCACATTGGTCACCTTCAATTGTAGACTAATGGGCACTCAGTGAGTGATATGGTCAGTATCACATTGGTCACCTTCACTTGTAGACTAATGGTCGCTCAGTGAGAGATGTGGTCAGTATCACATTGGTAGCATTCACTTGTAGACCAATGGGCACTCAGTGAGTGATATGGTCAGTATCACATTGGTCACCTTCACTTGTAGACTAATGGTCACTCAGTGAGTGATGTGGTCAGTATCACATGGGTCACCTTCACTTGTAGACTAATGGTCACTCAGTGAGAGATGTGGTCAGTATCACATTGGTCACCTTCACTTGTAGACTAATGGTCACTCAGTGAGTGATGTGGTCAGTATCACATGGGTCACCTTCACTTGTAGACTAATGGTCACTCAGTGAGAGATGTGGTCAGTATCACATTGGTCACCTTCACTTGTAGACTAATGGTCACTCAGTGAGTGATGTGGTCAGTATCATGTTGGTCACCTTCACTTGTAGACTAATGGTCACTCAGTGAGTGATGTGGTCAGTATCACATTGGTCACCTTCACTTCCCCAGAACATCCATGGTGCCCATTCTAGGCAGGGTGGCCCTGGAAGCCCAGCTCAGTTGTAGCACTCAGTGTGGGTTCAAACCTATCACCCCCAGGCCAGCCAGCCAACGTCTAGTGGCTATGCTACTTCCTGTGCATGTGTATGCATTACATGTTTTTGTTGTATTTCAATATAGCTTTTATATTGTTTACCACAATGCATAGTAGAGGTGTACAGCAGGCATGGTCACGTCACTTCTTATAGCATACACTATACAGCAGGCATGGTCACGTCATTTCTTATAGCATACACTATACAGCAGGCATGGTCACGTCACTTCTTATAGCATACACTATACAGCAGGCATGGTCACGTCACTTCTTATAGCATACACTATACAGCAGGCATGGTCACGTCATTTCTTATAGCATACATTATACAGCAGGCATGGTCATGTTACTTATAGCATACAATATACAGCAGGCATGGTCACGTCATTTCTTATAGCATACATTATACAGCAGGCATGGTCATGTTACTTATAGCATACAATATACAGCAGGCGTGGTCTCTGTACTTCTTATAGCATACAATATACAGCAGTCATGGTCATGTCACTTATAGCATACAATATACAGCAGTCATGGTCACATTACTTATAGCATACAATATACAGCAGGCATGGTCACATCACTTATAGCATACAATATACAGCAGGCATGGTCACGTCACTTCTTATAGCATACAATATACAGCAAGCATGGTCACATCACTTATTGCATACAATATACAGCAGGCATGGTCACATCACTTATAGCATACAATATACAGCAGGCATGGTCACGTCACTTATTGCATACAATATACAGCAGGCATGGTCACGTCACTTATTGCATACAATATACAGCAGGCATGGTCACGTCACTTATTGCATACAATATACAGCAGGTATGGTCACATCACTTATGGCATACAATATACAGCAGACATGGTCACATCACTTATAGCATACAATATACAGCAGGCATGGTCACATCACTTATAGCATACAATATACAGCAGTCATGGTCATGTCACTTATAGCATACAATATACAGCAGGCATGGTCACATCACTTATAGCATACAATATACAGCAGACATGGTCACATCACTTATGGCATACAATATACAGCAGACATGGTCACATCACTTATGGCATACAATATACAGCAGGCATGGTCACATCACTTATAGCATACAATATACAGCAGACATGGTCACATCACTTATGGCATACAATATACAGCAGGCATGGTCACATCACTTATAGCATACAATATACAGCAGGCATGGTCACATCACTTATAGCATACAATATACAGCAGTCATGGTCATGTCACTTATAGCATACAATATACAGCAGGCATGGTCATGTCACTTCTTATAGCATACAATATACAGCAGGCATGGTCACATCACTTCTTATAGCATACAATATACAGCAGACATGGTCACGTCACTTCTTATAGCATACAATATACAGCAGACATGGTCACATCACTTATAGCATACAATATACAGAAGTCATGGTCATGTCACTTATAGCATACAATATACAGTAGGCATGGTCACGTCACTTCTTATAGCATACAATATACAGCAGACATGGTCACATCACTTATAGCATACAATATACAGCAGGCATGGTCACATCACTTATAGCATACAATATACAGCAGGCATGGTCACATCACTTATAGCATACAATATACAGCAGGCATGGTCACGTCACTTCTTATAGCATACAATATACAGTAGGCATGGTCATGTCACTTCTTATAGCATACAATATACAGCTGGCATGGTCATGTCATTTCTTATAGCATACAATATACAGCAGGCATGGTCACATCTCTTATAGCATACAATATACAGCAGGCATGGTCACATCACTTATAGCATACAATATACAGCAGACATGGTCACATTACTTCTTATAGCATACAATATACAGTAGACATGGTCACATCACTTATAGCATACAATATACAGCAGGCATGGTCACGTCACTTCTTATAGCATACAATATACAGCAGACATGGTCACATCACTTATAGCATACAATATACAGAAGTCATGGTCATGTCACTTATAGCATACAATATACAGTAGGCATGGTCACGTCACTTCTTATAGCATACAATATACAGCAGACATGGTCACATCACTTATAGCATACAATATACAGCAGGCATGGTCACATCACTTATAGCATACAATATACAGCAGGCATGGTCACATCACTTATAGCATACAATATACAGCAGGCATGGTCACGTCACTTCTTATAGCATACAATATACAGTAGGCATGGTCATGTCACTTCTTATAGCATACAATATACAGCTGGCATGGTCATGTCATTTCTTATAGCATACAATATACAGCAGGCATGGTCACATCTCTTATAGCATACAATATACAGCAGGCATGGTCACATCACTTATAGCATACAATATACAGCAGACATGGTCACATTACTTCTTATAGCATACAATATACAGTAGACATGGTCACATCACTTATAGCATACAATATACAGCAGGCATGGTCACATCACTTATAGCATACAATATACAGCAGGCATGGTCACATCACTTATAGCATACAATATACAGCAGGCATGGTCACATTACTTCTTATAGCATACAATATACAGCAGACATGGTCACATCACTTATAGCATACAATATACAGCAGGCATGGTCACGTCACTTCTTATAGCATACACTATACAGCAGGCATGGTCACGTCATTTCTTATAGCATGGTCACATCATTTCTTATAGCATACAATATACAGTAGACATGGTCACATCACTTATAGCATACAATATACAGCAGGCATGGTCACGTCATTTCTTATAGCATACAATATACAGCAATTAGAACAGCTCAGAAGTCAGCACAGCAAGGACATGCCACCTCGGATGCAGTGAAACTAGCGGCAAACAAACCTGCATTACATGTAATGTCTTAGTTGATTATTGCTCAGTTTTTCATCATAGAAATCAGCCACCGAATGTGTGTGCTTTTTAGTATCAAACCTTTGACCCAATATCTTGGTATTTCTCCTTACACAGTAAGTCTGCATTTATGATTTATGGACGATTGTCTCCCAATTTTCATAATAGAAACTTTAAAATAAGATAGGTCACGGTTTTATGTTTTTAAATTATTATTTTTCCCCCTTTAATGGGTGATGAAATAGTTGTAAGTAAAGATGTCCGAATCCATTTGAGAAAATGAAATGAATTCCGAGTATGATTTGCTGTGCAAATGTTGCACTGGAAGAGACAAACACAAGCTCTCAACGTATCAGCCATGGAGAAAGTAATACATCATTTTTTGTTTACCATACCATTTTGTTGATAATGCACACAATTTGTGCTTATTTTTGCCCACTACAACTCGGTGCCTTCTATGTGTGAGCACTATAAAAAAAAATTCAGTATTCAAAGTGATCTACATTGGAATTGAATATGTTTGGTTGTTTAGTATATGTCAGATATTTATTTTGTCTAAAATGCATTTTGGGAATAGTAAGAGTCCATGGGAATATCGATATATGAAGCCCATAATCGGGCACTCTCACGAAGTTTATACTTCACCTCGACACCGCAAGGTACAAGAGGAACATGATGAGATGGGATGAGATGAGATGCATTTTGGACTCTTGGGTTTCAGTCTGTTTTGAAATTAACCTTGGCTGTGAAATGTTTCATGTTAATATTCTGAGCCCTAAAAATGAATTTGAGAAAATATTATGCTGCAAGTGAAAGCTTTTAATGGTAAAATATGCGGAATATAATGGTAATCCTGCAGCAAGTCAACACATGTCCGCTAGTGAGTGAATTATTTTTTTTGGGGGGGGGGGGGGGGGGGGTGGTGGGGGGGGGGGGGAGAAAGTATACAGAGGTACTGCAAGTGCTGACTAATAAGAAAATGGTGAATCACGGGCCACTACCACATCTTTTATACCTGGAAAAACACATGACTGAAGTGGGTAATTAATAGGAAGTCAACAAGGCATATTTGTTTCATGTGTTGATTTCTGAATTAATACTCCGGAACTTAAATAATCTCGTACAATCACAATAGCATGTAAAGCATTGTATGTAGGAACAGTTTCTTTTATGAAGTGCAATGGTCACATTGATCAATGCAACATTGCATAAAATGACACACTACATAACAAAGTATTGAGCTCAATTAGTATTCAAAAACGGTAGTAAAATGTGTGTATGGGCATGTGTGAATTGTGTGTGTGTTTGTGTATATGTGTGTGTTTGCTTACTAATTCTCCCGTATTTACATATATTTGTTCAAAGTTGTTTTATATTGAATACCTTAATTATCATTTAATCTTTGTAACTTTTATGACAGGAGCTTATGTTCGTCATCTTGTGAAATGCAGTTTTCACATCGCCTATTCTGCTAAGCTTATAAGTGATACATTTTCTATCGGATGTAATGTATGCACTTAATTCTTTGAACTTCTTTCATTGCTACACATCAGCACTATATGAGTTTAGCTATACTGTAGCCGGATCTGCTTATCTGATTTAGCCATTACTTACGGTATCTTGGAATCCAAGATGAGACTCGTATATATATCCGTTACATGCCTTTTATTATAATTCTAAAGAACTGGTAATGTTTATATACTTTCTGACTACAAGGCATAAAAGATGCGTATGTCTCGAGACGACATGGGCACGCTTCTTCTTATAGCATACGTCATCACGCTGTTAGAACAGCTCTGAAGTCACTGCAACATGTGGTGGATTTCTCACATAAAGCGTGCAAGGAAAATTTCGGCAAACGAACGGGCATTACATTTAAAACCTTCATACTTTATTATCATTCAATTGTCCATAATACAAATCGATATCGGAATATTCCCACGGCTGATAATTTTACACCTAGACATCTCTCATGTAGATTATTTGGTTGTTTCGGGATTTGAAATTTAAATATTGAGCACAACCCAGTACTGGCAACGCTGTCACTGATCGTATTCTGGTATGAACCTAATGCCTATCCACGTCACTATGGAAGCACTATACAAGATAATAAGAATGCTCAAGATCTTGAGCATATCCTACGATGGGTAGCGTTATGATATTATGTTATCATAATTTGGCGTGTCCAGCGTGTGCCGCATGGTTACACACCCGCTTCACACGCCAGTGATCCGGGGCTTGTCTCCGGATCCTGTCAGGGATATGCACTACTGACGAGCTCAAACGAGAGCGAAACTCGAGTATAGTGCTTCCATATTGACGTGGCCTTAGGTTCATACCAGAATGCGATCAGCATTGCCAGTAGTGAGTTGTGCTCAATATTTAAATCTCTCATGTAGTTGATAGTGTTTGCAACTGTTATCGATACTCTTTTCACACTGATGGTTATTTCTCTTTACACTGCAAGCCAGTCTTTGCAGTTTATGGACTAGTGTGCTTTATACCAATATACTTCTAAAACATCTTAAAACATGTAGCAGTCAGCTTCTCTCCCCCTTTATTGGTGATTGAACAGATGGGTTATATATATATATATATGGGTGTATGTGTTTGTGTCACCGTCACCGAATATAAAAAAAAATAAACAAACAAACTTCCAGCTAGATTTCCTCTGCAAAAAGTGTTAACGTGGTGATTCATTTGATATATCACTTGTGTGGGTCAAACATAAAAGACCCTTTTATACACCTGAGGCCCATCGGGCATATGACGCTATACCCACATTGTATAGACCAATCGGCACTCGGTGGTTGCTGTGGCCAGTCTCACATCAACCGCCTCTACTTATCAAGACATTTCATGGCACCCATATTGGTCTAGGACATCCGGGTCAGTTATTTCAAATTCACCCCGAAACGGATTCAAACCTAAGTCCGTCGAGCCAGAAAGCAAGCATCTAACTACAATGCCTTCATACGTGGAATTTTTTTTGCAGCAAATCCTATTTATAGGACATCGCTGTCAACACCAGCATTTTACCGCTGTTGTTGATGTCTTGGCAAGATTACGCTCAGTAGTTTGCCATTGCTTTCTGAGCGACTGGCTCACATACTCCCGTAAGTAACCAACGCGGCGAGATCCGCTACCGATTCTCGCGCAGCTGCGTTACCCTGCGTGGATATACAGGATTACGGAGAAAGTCAATAACTTCTTCGCCAGGGAGACTGGCTCACACATGGATAATAGACAGATATTGGCGTGGTAAGATCGTGCAAGCATTTAAATAGGTTCCCCCAGGAACTGCAGTGACAGAGCCAGTGAATGCCAAGAAGAACATGTTTGAAATTGTTATTTTATGTCTTTTTAGTGTTAAAATGTACAAGTGATGAGGCGTGCAAAATGCTCCTTTACTCTTATTTGTACTTGCTTTCATATTCTGAAAGTACTTATGTGGATTTCACAACAAAGCTGATCATTGTCACTGTATGATCATTGTAATTGTATGATTATGCCTCTATTAAAACCTTTTTCTTTCTTAAATGTAAATGTAACAATAGCAGCCGCGAATGCTTCTAGTTAATTTCCTTCAGTTAATTTTCATTTTCTTTTCAGCCGAAATATAGTACATGGAGAAAAACCTGAAATAATGTCTTCATAGGTCAAGTAAAGGCAATCGCAACCAAAAATGATACATGTTAGCAACATAACAGAGTTCAGGGGCATGACAGTAATAACCATGTCACAGGCAAACGTAATGATGGATGTACAAGCCAAACCACCCGTGCACACATTCATCTCGATTACCACTTTTAAGAAACGTACATCTTTTGTTTTCAAAAGTCAGCTGGCACGCTATGCCCAACTTCTGTTAAGACAATATACTCTAAAGTAGTAAATTCTAATAAAAACGAATTGCAATTATTTGGGAAATCGTTGTTTTATTTTCATATTTCTTTCACTAACACGACTTTGTACAATGTTTCTGTTAACGATATTGCTTGATTTAATTTTTCTTGATCAACAGTGTTTCCTTTGACCTTTTGTATTGCATCAGTGTAACTTGATTCGTTAACTTTTGCCAAAATTAATTGACCTGACGTTCTTTGATGAATATTTATTTAATTTTCCTTCATCACCATTACATCTGGAGCAAACAGCTTGCGCCAGGTAAGCATGGCCGAATAGATAACAGGGCTTGTTCTCACACATCCGTTGTGCTGATGCTGAGGTAAGGGGTTCAACCCTACAGTGGTCAGTTGGACTAAAATGTTGACTTCTCAACTTTGACTTGGTAATGCAAGATCGACTGATGGCGAGGGACGCTGGTATTAGGGAACTCTAATCAGCACGCTAAATTCAGTCCCGTGTTACTAGAAGTACCCTGTATAGACTCGATTGAATTCAAAGCGATCGAAAGCAAATAATAACAAAATACATCTTGCACTGTCATTCTATGTATTTATTTCATGTTTCGTTTCGTTATTTTCTAGGCGTATTTCTAATTTTAAAGTTATTTCCCAACTGTATTTCTGTGATACAGAAAAGAAAACCACGGTTCTCACCGTTTATTATATTCTAATATGCCTATAAACCACAGATATATAATAAATGATAATTATGGGATTTTTAAGACATTGTAATTTTGAAACAAGCCTCCCCCCCCCCCCCCCCCCGAAGAATTACGGTTACCTCTTTTGTCCAGTATGTTGATGATCAGGTGATCTGAACCCTGAAAGGTTAATTATTTAGCCCAGTGTGTTGATGATCCGGTGATCTGAACCCTGGAACAGTTACAGTTAACTCTTTAGTCCAGTATGTTGACGATCAGGTGATGTGAACCCTGGAAGTGGCTGGCATGTAACCGAGTTAGGTTGGTGTAGAGACTGCTATGGCCACCCGCTGTCCTGGAACCATCTCCACTGAGTTGCGTTGCAACGTTCTCTTTTCGCTAAAAGAAGTTTCCAACAGTGAGTGCAAGGCCAGTGTCGAAGCTTCACTACTGCGAAGAGACCTGGCTGTCATTGCCATATTAGCCGGGTTAGAAGCCCGGTCAGTGAATGGACCATGCCATGAGTGTTGCACACAGGTCAAAGTGATCGTAAATATGAGTTCTGGTCTTCTGACCTCTGCGACCCAGGAAATGTCTGTCTCACAGATTTACGCAAGCCCAACATTTCTCGTTCAGTTATCTGCGCTCACAGATTTATAGTAGCCTAATTGATTGATTGATTTAGTAACCGACATCACAGCATTCGGGGCATTCCCATAAGCGCTCCGTCCCCATCCTCAGAAGCCAGCGAAGAGTTCCAACCCCAATAGTACCAGTAGCAATCTGATTATATGTGCGTCTCGCCTTTCCTCTAAGCGTCGAGCCTCGGCCAGATTCCTTCGTCACTCTACGCTGTCGCATTCTTGCCAGACCATGGTGATCCATTTGCTCCTCCGAGGTGTACACGTGCTCCCACAAGGCCGCAACCACGTCTGCCTTATCATGCATCAATACTCCACCAAGTTTTGCAGAGCCAGCCAATCTGTCTGCTTGTATTCTGTAGCAGCCCAATATGTGTCGTCAGCTAGTTGTGCCCACATTGGCGTTTGCTTGTCTGTCTGTTACAATAGCCACTGGTGTGAATGAAATGTTTAACAGACTTTGGACATGCATTTATCAGCAAAGAAACAGATCGCCTACATGAATACAAATGGCCAGTGGTCACATTCATGTTCTCACAAGAACCAGTGGTTTGAACTTCTTGGGCTGGAGAGTGTTTTATTTTACACATTGCTTGACATGTTTCAGCATATTCGGTTTAGAGATTATCCGGCCACCCGTGCTTCTTAAAATATGTTATGGTTGCCAATGTTAGGCCAAGTCGACCTGCTAGACCTAGTCATTACTTTAAACCCCTGTCTCGGCGGGGATTCCAACACCGGGTCGGCATTGACTGTGCTACTGAGAATCCCTGTTGGCAGGGGAGACACCTTGTTATTCATCTCATCTCATCATGTTCCTCTTGTACCTTGCGGTGTCGAGGTGAAGTATAAACTTCGTGAGAGTGCCCGGTTATGGGCTTCGTATATCGACATTCCCATGGATTCTGTTATTCCCTCCGTCCAACGTTTACGTGGTCGGCCTCTTCCTCTGTTTCCATCTGGTCTGTACAGCATTGCTTGTTGTGGCATGCTGTTGACTGGTAGCCTACTTGCATGGCCAAACCATTTGACTTGCTGCTTTCTAATAAAATCTAGAGCAGCTTTAACCCCTACTTTAGTCCTGATTTCTTCATTTCTGATCTTATCTCTTCTTGATACGTTGAGTATTCTTCTCAGGAACCTCATTTCTGTTGTTGTGATTTTTCTTTTCTCTTTTTCTGTCATTGTCCAGGTTTGGCATTGGTAGCACAGAGTTGGTAGGAAGATTGTGTTGTAAAGTGCTTTCTTAGTAGTTATTGATACATGTTTGTTCTTTAGTATTGGTGCCATTTGTCCAATGTTATTATTTGTTATTATTTTCCTAAATTCTTAACCTTCTATTACACATGTTTCTTTACGTATGCACGCATCTGCCATTCTACCATTTGCATTTAATAATTTATCTTACTGATTGGCAAATATGTGGTATTTGTTTCTTGTTGTTAAAATATTGTTAGTTTGAATTTTTCAGATGGAGCACTTTAGGATGCCCTGCCATCAGATGCCAACCTAGTCAAGTGGGTCAGTCCACCAACCCGTCAGATCCCCCCTGTTATAAAAGGAAAAAACGGGACGCTGTCAGTGTGCAAAGTATTACTTTGCCAAGGCCGATTCACATGACGACCCATTACAGTACTCACTGTGCTGGCGGCAATAGTGGATGAAGCAAGGAAGTGGGCGAACATGGGGACCTCACCAAAACCTATGTGGATGTAATTCGTTAGATCTGGGCAGAAACGTGTACAAAGAAGACTTCAACAGCCTCAGATAATGGCGAAAAGCTGACAGTATAGCCAGCTGACGACGGGAGCCCTGAACGGTAAACACTCATTATCTCATGGAAGGCGTAGATCAAAATTAGCAATCTGAGTCATCATGCATGGGAAGGCAGGCCCCATAACCTGAAGTTATGTGATGTCCAATATATACACAGCTAATTGCATTCAGCAATGTGGCATTACTTTCTGAATTGCCACGATGATACAATGGTGCAAATAAACTCTGTTTCATACTCCCAAAATATTGGCGCGGTTGATTTCGAACCTGTGTGTCGGGATTGCGAAACTGCATTAACTACCCCTGTGTCATCGATGAGTCTCTCTCTCTCTCTCTCTCTCTCTCTCTCTCTCTCTCTCTCTCTCTCTCTCTCTCTCTCTCTCTATCTATCTATATATATATATATATATATATATATATATATATATATATATATATATATATATATATATATATATAGTGACCATTCAGCTCGGAAAGCTGAAGAAGAAGAAGATAGTGATCATTAAAAGAACGGAAACATACAAATACCTGGGTACAATCTTCAACTGCTCCAACATCATAAGGGAAGAAATACAAACTAGAATCAATTCTGGATATAAGATATACTATGCTTTACATCTACTAAAATCAAATGTGCTATCTCGTAACACCAAAATCACAATATACAAAACACTGCTGTCTGGCTCTGAAACCTGGAGTACAACGAAAGGAGACGAAGCCTTGTTACAAACCTTTGAGAACACAGTTTTAAGAAGCATCTTTGGACCCATTAGGGATACACAAAGTGGAGTGTGGAAAAGAAGAAGTAACAAAGACATTTATGATCTGTTTAAGTCCCCGCTAATCACTGGTATCGTGAAGGCTAATAGACTACAATGGCTGGGGCATATAGAAAGAATGGAAGATAATAGTAATTAATAGGGAAACAACTCGCTTACACTCAGGAAATAAATGGAGGTAGACCAAGAGGACGGTGGAGAGATACTATATATACAGACCTACAAGTACTTGGAATCAACGACTGGCAAGAGAAGGTCAACCAGAGAGACGAATGGAGACGGATTGTATCTGCAGCAAAGAATCTCAATGGCTCGGAACCCTGAAGAAGAAGAATATATATATATATATATATATGGCTCCCTGGCCGAGGAGTTAGCAGCTTTCTCCGTTAATCCCGAATACTCTCGTGGTTGACGTGAGCGCACGAGAATGAGAAGTGGTTCGAGTCGCGCTAGTGACTTATGAGAGAATGAAGCCGGTCGCTCAGAAAGTCGTGGTGTGCTGATGAGCGTAATCTAGCCTAGGAATCAACATACAGCTGAAAGATGATGGTGTTGACCAAAATATTTTGAAACAGGATGGAAATGGGGGGGGGGGGGGGGACCGAGAGGAGGGTTGTTTGCTATGTGAGGTAGTTAGCTGTGTGGGAAATATAGCTTTTTGGGGTTGTTTGCTGTGTGAGGTAGTTAACTGTTTAGGATAGTTAGCTTGGTGGGGTAGTTATCTCGGTGTGGTAGTTAGCTGTGTGGGGTAGTTATCTCGGTGTTGTAGTTAGCTGTGTGGGGTAGTTAGCTGTTTAGGATAGTTAGCTCGGTGTGGTAGTTAGCTGTTTAGGGGACTTTCGGTCCCCAGTGTGGCGGTTAGGCATTGAACTGCTACGGCCTCTGGAGTATTTACCCTTGTGGCTGCTGTTTACATTCGCATTTTCCTCATGTTGGACTGGCAGTATATGGGTCCGTCGCCATGCTACTGAGTGAGTGCGTGGCACGACTCTGTGAGCTGTGAAATTCATGTGGACTGCCTTTACATCTGTTTGCTTTTGCTTGTACAGTGAACTGCATTGTTCGGAACAATGGCTACCGGCTTTTGCTGAATTGACTGATTGCCTTTTTGGTTCACGAGTGCAATTTTCAGGAGACTCCTGGGAGTTGACCCTGGAGCTACGGAGTTTGTGCTTTGTGCGGCGCTTTTGGCGTGTAGCCCTGCCGAAAGAGACCGAGCCATGTGAGAAAACCCGGGTCAGTGAAGTCTTTACGGTGACTGCCGATTCCATCGATGATGAACTGTAATTTTCGTGGATGACTTTTGGCGGCAGCATTATGCACAGTGTACCTGTGCGGGCCTTTGGATTGCCGTGACTCCTGTCTATTCCCTTTTTCACATTGGACAGCGAGGAGCATTTTGTGTGATATTCGCTGGTACAAGAACGGAGCATAAAGGGGAGAACCCGTTGCCGTAAAGTTGGAACCTCGACATACTAACTAACTAACTAATTAACTAACTAACTAGCTAACTGTTTAGGGTAGTTAGCTTGGTGGGCTAGTTAGTTGTGTGGTGTCGTTAGCTGTGTGAGGTAGTTAACTGTGTAGGATAGTTATTTGTGTGGAGAAAATAGCTTTCTATGGTAGTTAGCTGCGTGGAGTAGTTAGCTGTGTGGCGTAGTTAGCTATGTCGGGTAGTTAGCTTTGAAGGGGAGTTAGCTGAAATTCATTATAATTTTCCCCATGTTGGACTGGAAGTGTATTATTTCGTTGCCCTGCTACTGAGTTGAATGCGTGGCGTGACACTGTGAGATGTGAATTTCGTGTGAAGTGCTACTACATCTGCCCGAGGTTGTATAAAACCGTGAATTGCATGTTCGGAGCAATGACGGCTGGCTGTGTTGCAGAATTGACAGATTTTTGCCTTATGCAGAAATGTGTGGCTGCTGGTCTTCTAGTGACTGCCGCTTCCATCGACGATGAACTATATTTTCGTGGAGGACGTGTGTATTGGCATTCTGGCGACAGCATTATGTACAGTGAAATGCTGTTACATCTGTCCGAGATTGT
The DNA here is from genome assembly GCA_963921405.1 of Cepaea hortensis. NCBI lineage: Eukaryota > Metazoa > Mollusca > Gastropoda > Stylommatophora > Helicidae > Cepaea > Cepaea hortensis. Next base: position 88,568,990 of record OY992891.1, read on the forward strand.
TTGTGGTGTGAACTGCATGTTCGAAAAACAAAACAAAACGGGGTAGCTGGCTCAGGGTTGCCACGAGTCTTTGATAGAAAACATCTAGAAAAGGAACAAACAACATCTAGAGATATCTAGACTATGTAGGTGAACAGCTAGAAAACATCCGGATGGGAAAATAGCTGCCGCTTCCATCAAAGGTGGACTATGTTTCGTGGAGGTCTTTTGTCTTGACATTCTGACGGCTGCATTATGCACAGGGAAATGCTTTTACTATCTGTCCGCGGTTGTTTGTGGCAGGAACTGCTTATTCGGGAAAAAAATAGCATAGCTGGCTTTGTCGCAAAAGGGACTGGTTTTGTCTTATGGAGTATTGATTGACCGCTGGTTTTCTAGGGACTGCCACTTCCATTGAAGATTAACTTTTTTTTTTTTTAGTGGAGGACTTTTGTATTGGCATTCTGGCGGTGGCATTATGCACAGTGTACAAATTGCGGGCTGTTGGTTGTCGAGACTCCCGTATTTTTATCTTTTCATATGTGGCAGTGAGGAGCATTTTTTTATATTCACTGGCACATTAACGGATCATAATGGGTACGACCCGTTGCTGTGAAGTTGGAACCGCGACTGACTAACTAACTAACTAGTTCACTGTGATGGTAGTTAACTGTGTGGGATAACTAGCTATGTGATGAAGATAACTTTCCGGGGCATTTATGTAGGGTGGGTAGTTAGCTGTGTGTATTGGTTAATTGCATGGCATAGTTAGCTGTGTGGGGTAGTTAACTGTGTGGAGTAGTTAGTTGCGTGGCGAAGTTAGGTGTGTAGAGTAGTTGGCCGTGTAGAGTAGTTATCTGTGTGAAGTAGTTAGCTGTCTGGGGAAATTAGCTTTGTGGGGTAGTTAGTTTTGTGGGGTTATTAGCTGTGTGGGGTAGTTAGTTTTGTGGGGTTGTTAGCTGTGTGGGGTAGTTAGCTGTGTGGGGTAGTTAGCTTTGTGGGGTAGCTAGCTTTGTGGGGTAGTTAGCTTTGTGGGGTAGTTAGTTACGTGGAATGTATAATTGCGTGGCGTAATTAGTGTGTGGCGTAGTTAGCTATGTGGATTTCTGGTTTTAAAAAATGTCCCCTTGTCTCTGGGTAATGAGATCGGATGCCCGTGTGTATTGTTGGGCACGTAAAATATCCTTTGGCAGTTGGAAATCGAAAAAAGAGTAGCCTAACGGTGCTGCCCGAGCAAAATTTGGAGTTAAAAATCTATCCAAAGTATTTTAGGATCCTCGTAGGTGCTACGGAGTTTGTGCACTGACCTGAGATTCTCCGGACTCAGGCTTGAGTTAGGAGTAGAACGGAGCACTTATGGGTTACACCCGTGTGCCGTGATGTTGATACGTCGACTAAACAGCTACATGGGGTAGTTAGCTGTGTGGAGTAGTTAATTGCGTGGCGCAGTTAGCTGTGCCGGGTAGTTAGCTGTGTGTGTTAGTTAGATGTGTTTGGGTATTTAGCTGTGTGCTTTAGTTAACTGTGTGGGATAGCCGCGGTTGTATGAAACTGTGATTTGACCATGGGTTAGTACAGGGCACGATGGTCTGCCCCTTCTGCTACACTTGGCGGGTTCCTCTTTTTAGATATAGACTAGGCCAGTTGAACTTTAGACTCGTTGACAAAGAAAACGGAAAACTACTGTTTGACACCCTGCATCCATAGATTTAACAACCAATACTTAGAGAAACAACAGATGGCAGTTAGTATGTTCGGATACATGGTAGGGTCGACAAAGGTCAGATAATTGAACTGGTCATAACACTGACTGGTCATTAATACATCCAATTCATCAATTTTAATACTTTTTAGTTATGTCAAAAAATAGTCAGTTGCATATCCTTTAAAGGGTGTTGCAGTCAACACCGGCATATTTTGCTGTTGTGATCTCCTGGCAAGTTTATATTCAGTAGTTTGCCATTGCTTTCTGAATTATCGGCACCCATACCATTTCATTAAAAAAAAAAACACAACGCAACACGGTCTGCTGCCAAATCAACCGCAGCTGCGAGACGGACATATAATCAGATTGCTACTGGTACTATTGGTGTTGGAACTCTTCGCTGGCTGCTGAGGATGGGGACGGCGCGCTTATGCTGTGATGTTGATTCCTAAATCAATCAATCAATCAATCAACCGTAGCTGTGTTTCGAATGCGGGATCACGAACTGCGCCCGTATGAATTAGGAGCCATGGTGACATACTGGTTATCTGCCTGCCTGCCAAGTCAGTGGCTCTGTGTCAGGGTCTTATCATTGGCTCGTTGGCTAACACGTGTGAGACAGTACAAGTATAACGTGATTCGACGTAAGACACAGCAACACAAGTTCTATGGATTTATTGCCACATTAAATACAGAACGATAATTACAGCAATCTACAATATATAACTCACGACGCTCACAACCACAATACAGCTCATAGGTCTGACGCTCAAGATATCAGTCGTTCGGCTTTCAATCACGGAGATTCATACAAACGCCTTGCTCTCATCGCACATGTCCGTCCGGTCTCCAGTCCCAGCTCGGTCTGACCTTAGCACGCCAACTGCCCACTGCCTCTAGTGGTGTCACGTGTCCTGCGTGCGTCTGTCGTTAGCCTGACCGCTGGTCGCGTGTCAGGTAACAATCTTGTCAGCCGGGTGTCGCAACGATGTTGCTGCACAGCTATACCATGTTAGGCTCTGACATTCTCCCCGGGTACCTCAATGAAAGATGTCATCTTTCATTCATGCTGTCTGTATATACTGGGGTAGTGTTAACTTCATGTCAGAGACTACTCTTTCCCAGTGTTATGCATGAAAATACATATATGGCATGGAAATATATACAAAAAATGTAAGTTGCATTGAAATGACAAATGAAGTACAACTTTTAACACAACTTAGGTTTCATCCCCCTGATGGCTGGTTACCTCCATTGCAATAATACCCAGTCAGATCAGTAGTTACCAGCTTCACGCATCTACTTCGCAGCAATTTGAAAAAAACGTAATAATATGGTTGTTTTGCAACAGCCATCTAGCCAGACTGAAATACGACTTTACATAAGTCGCATTAAACACTCAAACTCTGACCTCATTTGGCCAGGAGCTCTTATGTTGGTTTGCAATGTTGGCAGCTATCTGCCATGCTTGGTGGACGCCTACCCGGTGTGTTAACCATTTGAGCAACAAAATGTCCATTTATACAATACACATTAATGAATATGTTTCAAGTTATGGCCCTTGGTGTAATTCGTAAATGCAAGGGAAGTAATTTTGACAATCAAGAAATTCAATAAATGACAATAATTATTTAATTTCTTAGCGTCATTGCTTGACGTTTCTTCATATTAACGAGAAAAAGTCGGTAATATGAATACATTAATCAAGATATGATTCTAAGATTACACTAATCAATTTACATAAGTACCCAATTGGTGTATTATATTTTATAGATTCGAAAGGATTTTACAATCGTCATAAGTTTTTGAATATTTGTATATCGTCTGCTAATTTTGCTATACTTTTTAAATTACACAGGAAGTACACACGAAACGCAAAATTTAGTTGCTGTTTGACCACAAATGCTCCCGTTTTTTTTTGTAACGGATAGTTAAATGTTCTCAAAGTTCGTGTTTAATGTTCTAGTATCACAACTATCGGATTATGATGGAATGTTCTTATTTCCGATGTGTTCACAACTTCTGGATAAAGATTGAATGTTCTTATTTCCGATGTTCAATTTTGGAACATTTTGGATTAAATTCGATGCAGAGGTGGTGTAGAAGTCATTGTTCAGTCCACATTTGCACACGTCGTTAAAATATCACGGTGAAGAAAGTCACTCACAGCTGTCACTGTTAACTGGTAAAGTTCGCTTCTGGTAAGTGGTTAAGCGTCTGTGACACTGTTCTTGGTGTATATTTACAATTAATAATGTTCTCTTTCTAACACACACTACGCAATTATACTACACTCATTACATGGCTTGATTAAAATAAGTATATTATACATGTCGGTTTTTTTAACCGTATCACAATTACAATTATAGACCTTACACAGTAGGTGAATAGAAAACATTCACTCATTGGTGGCTGTGTTGTTCTGAGTGTATTAGTACACTCTGCACTCAGACATTGCTTACTGGGTCGGTTGGACAACGGGACAAAAGATCGGCAATTGTATTGATTCTGCCAGAAATGTGACGAACCTCGAAACTGTAATTTTGAAGCTTCAAGGACCAGCGAGCAATCATATTGTTGGATGGTACTCCGGCATTTATATACCGTAATGGACTGTTGTCAGTTTCGATGATAAAGTGACGTCCTAGAAGATATCTGGATAGTTTCGTCACACTTTCTACTAAGGCAAGTGCCTCTAATTGCGGAATGGACCATGACCGTTCTCTAGGCCTTAGCTTTCTTGATATGAAACAAATGGGATGCAGGATGTTGTTGTATTCCTGCAATAGGACTGCCCCAATCGCAACGGAGCTAGCATCTGTTCTCAATCTGAAAGGTAAACGAATGTTGGGCAATTTAAGGATGAGATTATTCGAATTCTTATCAGAAAAGTATGTCAAAACTTTATGAAATGCATTTCGTAGGCATTCATCGTGTACAACTTTTTCAGGCTTATCCTTGGTTAGTAAGTTAGAAAAAACCTCGGTCAGTTCTGAAAAATCAGGAATGAATTTCCTGTAATAATTGATCAGTCCCAACAAACTCCGGACTTGTTTCTTATTAGTCGGGAGTGACAGTTTTAGAATTTTGGAGACAATTTTGTTGTCTGTCATGACACAGCCATTGGATATTCTGTACCCCAAAAATGATATCTCTTGGTAAGCCATGTTCACATTTGAAGGCTTCACTGTCAGTCCGTACTGTCTGATACGTTCTAATGTCTGTTCTAGTGTCTTTATATGTTCCGTCATTGTCTCTGTATGGACACAGATGTCGTCAATATAGCAAATGATATTAGGAATGTCAGATAGGAGGAGTCGTGTCATGCGTACGAATGTGGCTGGGGCATTGACTAGCCCAAATGGAAGTTTGCACCATTCGTACAGTCCCCAAGGCGTGGCAAAAGCTGTTAGATGTCTGCTGTCTTCATGTACAGCTATCTGCCAGTAACCTTTAGACATGTCAAGCGTCGTAAAGAACTTAGCGTCAGTCAGTTCTGTCAGAAGATCGTCAGTGTTTGCCATTGGTTCAAGATCTAAAACAGTTATTTTGTTCAGTTTTCTGTAGTCGATGCAAAGTCGTATTGTCTTGTCCTTTTTGCGTACAATGACCATGGGTGAAGAGAAGTCTGATAAGGATCGTCTGATGATGTTGTTTTTTTTTCTAAGTTGATAATTTCTTGATGTAACTGTTCTTTGTAGTGTAATGGTATTGTGTATGGTCTACATCTTATTGGTGTGTTTGATGTGAGTGTGATGTGATGCTGTACTAATTCTGTTTGTCCTGGGTTGTCTGAAAAGATGGTGTTGTATTGTTGTATCAACTGTTTGCAACTGTTTGTCTCTGCTGGACTTAAGTTTGGATTGATCTTGATCTCATTTAAGCAGTTTGTCGTGTCTAATGTAGGTGTTGGAATCTCGTCGCTAGAATCGTCATCTTCGTGATCTATTATCACGGTGCAAGCTGTTGTATCGTCTTGTTCATTGTCTCTGTTGTGGTATGGTCTTAGCATATTTATGTGAAATATTTTGTGTTTGTCTTTTATTAGGATTTCGTAGTCTACAGGTGAGATTTGTCTTGTCACTTTAAAAGGTCCCTGCCAAGAATCAGTCAGTAGCTCTCTGTCACTAGGTAGTAGTAGTAGAACGTCCTGTCCAGGTGTCAATGTTATAGTCCTGTTACCTTTGTCTGCGTACCGTCTGTAAGTAGCACCAGATAGTTTAAGTGCATTTTTAGCAATTTCACATGATTTAATAATCCTTTCACGCAATGATGTTACATACACAAATGATGATATGGGTTTCAGTATTGGAGTAGAATTAGTTAACATTTGGTGATAAATTGTTAATGGGCCTCGTGGTTTGGCACCATAGATTAGTTCAAAAGGAGAGAAACCGGTACTAGAATGTGGTACCTCGCGATAAGCAAAAAGGACAGCTGGTAAATATACATCCCAGTTGTTGGGGTGATCTTGAGTTACTTTGGCAAGCATGTGCTTCAGGTCCCCATTAAGCTTTTCTATAATCCCGCTAGAGTGAGGATGATAGGGGGTATTGAAAACTTGCTTCACTCCTAACATTTTAGTGAAAGCTTGGGTGGATGCGGCAATAAACTGAGTGCCTCTATCAGACTGGATAGTATCTGGAAATCCAATTCGGGAGAAAATATGGAAGAACACTTCCATGATGTCGTTGGCAGTAATGTTCTTTAGCGGGATCGCTTCTGGCCATCTACTACATTGATCAACACAAGTTAGAATATATTTATTCCCTCTAGTAGTTGTATGACTAAGAGGGCCCACAATGTCAACTGATAATTTTTCAAAGGGTCGACTGGCTAAGTCAGTGACTTGTAACTTTGCCTGTGGGTGTTTACCTTTTTTTACTAGTTTCTGGCATGTATCACAACTTCTGCAATATGTTCTTATGTCATTGCAAAATTTTGGCCAATGAAACTGTGTCAAAAGTCTTGACCTGGTTTTAACATATGCTATATGACCTGCAAAAGGTATATCGTGAGCAAGATGTAAAGCTTGCTTGCGATAAGTAGTTGGCAAAACAGTTTGCTTTGTTGTAATGTCACCTCTGGTGTAGTACCTGGTGAGTATATCATTGTGTAAAGCAAAATGCCACTTCGCATTTTTGGTTACTCTTGCCTTTTTGCCGATCAGGTCAAAGTACTTTGACAGTGAAGGATCAGCTTTTTGAGCTGTTATGAATGTTTCCTTCATAGAGTCACTAGGTGGTAACTCTGGGCTAAGCATTTGTATAGCCTCAGTTTGGTTACTTTCATCTTGCACTCTAGCAGTAGCTCTTGTTACTGCGTTCACACACTCAATGACATCAGATGATGATGGAATGATATCGTCAATGATGTGATGAGAACTTAGTGCTGCATTAGCTAACATACATTCAATAGGTGATATGACATTTTCAGTGATGACATTTGGTGGTGATGTGTTATCATCAATACATAGTGATGTTATGTCATGATTATGAGGTTTGTCATTCACCTCAGGTAAATTTCCTATGATTATATCGCACACTGGGTTTGTAAGTGCCGCGACCTTTACTTTCCCGGTGAGGAATGGTGTTTCAATGTATGCCCATGCTAATGGATATTTTTCAATATTGCCTGAAAATGTTCTACATGTGATGTGTCTGCCTGTATAGTCTGTAGGCGTTATGAATGTTGTTTTCAGGCCAATAAGTGTACTTCCGGTGTCGCGAAGTACTGTAGCAAACTTGCCATTAACATACCCGTGATGGATGTCTAATCTGCCTTTTGAGTCTATTACCAAGTTAGCTTCCTCACTGGCAATAGGGATGGCGTGCCCGCATGTTAAGATACCATCTTCATAGAAGGTGTTACAGACAGTGCATTTGTTAGCATTAAATACATCACAAGCTTGTGCTGCATTCACAGGATGTTTCTCTGGATTTTCGTCTTCTGACGCTGAGCTATCGAACAAGGCGGCATTGGCTTTGTTGGTCATATGCCTGCCTCTACAATCCATGCGATGGTGCCCGAAAGCCTTGCAGAGAAAACATTTACGTTTATTTTTGAACAATTTACGTTCTCTGTCTTGACTGTTTACTATATTTTGCAAGTATGTCTGGTATCCTGGGTTTTGATCGCACATCTCGTTCAAATGGTGAGAAAATTTACAAAATCTGCACTGTCTAAATTTTTCAGAGGTAGGCCTGTTTGGTTTTTGCCTACTATAGTTTTTCTCATAGTTGGCTGCTGCTACCCAGTTACTGTCAGTAGCTTCAGTGGCAAAGCATTGTTTGTTGGCCGTGTAATAGGCCGACCCACGTCTTTCAATTTCTTCCACACTTGTGCATTCATTCTCCTGTAAGAACTTAGAAAACGATGATGGGATAGAAGAAATGATTTTATCTCGAATGATGAGATCTTCTAATCTATCATAACTTTTATTAATTTTGGCTGCTGAAGTCCATTTGCTGAAAACATCTCGGACTAAACAGAGGTAGTCAGAGAACGTTTGAGTTGATTTTGGACTCAATTTACTGAATTGTTCTCTGTAACCTGCCTCGTCTAACATGAAATGTGCCATTATCTTAGATTTAATATAATGGTACTCTTTCCTTAGGTCTTTGGGGATGGTTTCAATGACTTTAAGAGGTTCCCCAGATAGACTCCTCATATAAAGAATATTCCATTCAGAAAGTGGAACTTGGTAATGTTCCATTAACGTCTCAAAATTTTGAGTAAAGGCTGCTATGCAGTCACCCGAGGTATAGTTACGGACGATACCTTGATACTTCTTATACTGGTTTTCTTTTTCCAGTCTTTCAGATTTCTTTGATTCTTTATTCATCGCAGTCTCAGTGTCAAGTTGTTTCATTTTCAACTGTAACTCTAGTTCTTCTTTCTTACTCTGAGCTGCTATTTCTGCTTTCTTAAGTTCACTGTCTATCTCAGCTTGCTTTGTCTTTGCAGCCATTTCTACTTCGGCTTGTTTTAGAGCTCTTTCTGCTGCTCGTTCATCGCGTTCGGCTGCTCTTTCATCGCGTTCGGCAGCTTTTTCCTGTACCAGCAGGTATTCAGAGTATTTGTCTTCGCTCCATTTTGTTAATTCATCACCTGTTAGATGTAATTTAATACCCATATCGATGAAATCAAATAGTGACGACATGATGGAGAAAATACGTCAATGAAAATGAACCACACAAAATATGTTATAAATGGTTAGTAATAAACAATTTACAATTTATTTTACTATACGATGCGTGCCTACTATTGCATACGTAAAGTTAAAGTATAGAAAAATATACTCAAGTGCCCTGGATACGGTGAAGAATGGTTGGACACTCGGGCTAGAAAACTGTAGGGTCGTTACTTCGGAACCACTAATGACCTCTACGGCAAGGTTATGGATGGTACGGAAAAACCTGCTTTATTTTTGGAAGAAAATAAGTTAGCGTCTATTTGTTGGTGTGTGCCTGCAAGTCACTAAGTGTTGATTAGGTTTGGATGGCGTCGAGTGTAATTGTATGTCGTAAATTTGTCGTCAACAGTTTCAACAGAAGTTACACTCTTTCCAAAACTCTTTGCGTTCCACAAACTCAATGCACAAAGACAATCTATCTGTATTTGAACACTCAATAACATTGATGACACATCACTTACATCAAGATGACATTCAGTAAGGACATAGACATCAAGTTTACAAGATGGCGACAAGGTCAAAATGGCGACAAAATAACAATGTCGACAAGGTCAAAAGGTGACAAGTTTCACAAATCACAAATGTTTTACACGTTTACAGGATCAAACAATATGTACTGCACATTTACTAATGGTTTTACACATATTTAAACAATGTAATAACGGATCATACTGAGACTTTCACGATCACATTTACATAGCTATAACCTTGACGAATTTCACAAGTTCAAGAATTATAGTTTTAAATACGAAAGACGAGCAACACACGTCTACATATATTAGGTTCTTAAACAAGGACGAGCAACCCACGTCCACACATGTCAGGGTCTTATCATTGGCTCGTTGGCTAACACGTGTGAGACAGTACAAGTATAACGTGATTCGACGTAAGACACAGCAACACAAGTTCTATGGATTTATTGCCACATTAAATACAGAACGATAATTACAGCAATCTACAATATATAACTCACGACGCTCACAACCACAATACAGCTCATAGGTCTGACGCTCAAGATATCAGTCGTTCGGCTTTCAATCACGGAGATTCATACAAACGCCTTGCTCTCATCGCACATGTCCGTCCGGTCTCCAGTCCCAGCTCGGTCTGACCTTAGCACGCCAACTGCCCACTGCCTCTAGTGGTGTCACGTGTCCTGCGTGCGTCTGTCGTTAGCCTGACCGCTGGTCGCGTGTCAGGTAACAATCTTGTCAGCCGGGTGTCGCAACGATGTTGCTGCACAGCTATACCATGTTAGGCTCTGACACTCTGGTTCAATCCACACCAGATGAAGGATTATTGTTTCTGACAGTGGTTTATTTGAGTAAGTCCGGCCACATAAACAACGAACTCTGGACACATATGCAGACGTGTCTCAGAATTGTTTTGAGAAGGCAAGTGGTTCTATTTACATATTTTATATACCAACCTGCTACTTAGTAACAATAGAGAACATGTCTGCTAATAAATAACTGATTGCTAGGAGTAGCAACCCTTAGCTGTTTCATGTATGATTTTTGGTGTCTATATGTTATGTTTGCAATCAGCATGTAAAATGGCGACTGTCTTGCATATATAATCTTCAACACCTTTGTAAACATTTGAGAGTTGTTTGAAACTTAATTTCGAAACAATGTTTTGTCATGTTGGTGTTGTCTACATATTATGAAGGCAATGCTGAATGATTTTCTTATTTTAAAATAGGACAACCAGAAGCACAACAGAGCAACATTGGTCTAGTGGTGTTCTTGTCCGTTATAGTTCATATTTTGGGTATCGCCTCTGGTGGTGGTACAGTGTTTTATTTGGAAGCAATATCAAAGAAATCGAAAGGTAAGTTCACCTAAACACAAAACTCGATATTCACACGCGCACACACATATAGACCCACATACACGTGCATATATATATATATACACACACACACACATTCCAGAAGTTTACGTGGTGTATAGTACCAATGACATGTTAGAGTTTTGCATCATTGGCAGCACACAATGAAAACATGCCAACTACATTGGGACAATTCAAAGTGTTGGAGAACTGTGGAGAGCCATCAATGTTGTATGTGAGGCCTGAAACTAGAGGTCAGCTTGGCTGAATTGATAATTGCGATTCTTCTTAAACACCTGTTTAGTTTAGTTTAGTCGATGGATCAACATCACGGCACACGGGTGTAACCCATAAGTGCTCTGCTCTCCCCCTAACTCAAACCTGAGTCTGGAGAAACTCAGCTCAGTGCACGAACTCCGTAGAACGCGAGGATTCTGAAATACTTTGGGTAGATTTTTAACTCGAAATTTTGCCCCGATTTCCAACTGCCAAGGGATTTTTTACATGCGCAACAATACACACAGGCGTCCGGTCTCACTGCCCAGAGACCGAGGGAAATTTATTACTAGAAGTCCACGTGAAATAATCCCGGGGCTTGAACCCGGGACCTCCAGCACTCGAGGCGGACATCATACCTCGAGACCACGCAGCCCCCTGTCTTAAACACCTATGCTGATGCCGAGGTAGTTTGTTCAATCCTTACATCGGTCAGCTGGACTAAGATTATGACTTCTTCTCCTTGACTTGGGAATATAAATTTCAAGTACCTCTGAAGTCGGAGTAGGTTCGCCTGATTGCGAGGGACAGTGGTAATAAGGAAAATTAATCCACATACACAAATCAGTGCAATGCACTAGACGCAATAGCGTTTGTATGGACTACGCTTGAGTTAAAAGAGACCCAACAATGAGCAAATCTGAGAAATGTCATGCAGCTGAAGAAATGTCGTTTTTGAGGAACATTCAAAGAATACAGCAGACACACAGAAAGACGTGGAGAGTTAAGATTGTGGGGAATGTTATGAAGAACAGTAAACATGAAAACATAACAAATAGCAAATTCACTGCAAAATTGGAAGTAGAAGACAAAGAGAATCCTAGATTGTCTGATCAAATGTCACGTGCCGTTAGCGATACAAGGACACAAATCTGAATGTAGACGTGGACTGTCTGATGGCGAACTATAGGCAACATTACTTACTACTAATGTACGGATTGGGTGTATTATATTAATATATATTCACAACGTCCCTGGAAATGTCGACTTTTTTTATGAATGACACAGTCACAGCACTCGCATCTACTGGGTGAGTGGCCCTGTAAATAATTTTCCCTAGGGGATAATTATGAATCACATTGGTCATGATATTAAAGTTCTCTTGATGTTAATATCACATTTTCTCTGAAATGGAATTGATATAAAAATTACATGCCGTTACAAGTAAACTGAACTAAACCACTAACTGGTGCCTGCGCTAATTAGAAGAAATAAAATCGGATGAATAAATCACCAACGTGAAGCTTCAAAAGAGAACTAGATAAAAACTAGTGAACCAGGAGGTGTAGAAAAGACAATGGCGCCGGATAGGCTATACATTTTGGAAAATCTGAGAATAGTATAATTAGTATAACTAGACAAGCTTTAGTCTGGAACTCATTTGCCAAAAGAAAAAGAGAATGACCTATCAACGCGTGGAAAAGAGAAGCGAAAACTGAAATGAAAACTATTTCTGGAAAAATTGTTGTCATAGCTGAATGGTATAGCTAAAGATAGGTGGAAAGAGGGGGAAGGACAACAACAACAACAATAAAACTTTATTTTGAAAGGGTTAAGAATTGGGCACGCAGGCCCATCTAACATTCTGCCCTTTTGTCAATCTCTTTCATACAGGAGATCGACTGAGGTGGATTTGAGTCTACGCCCTATGTTTAGATAGAGGGAAAATGAAGAAGATGTAACATCTTCAAAGCTAAAGAAATCCTTAACTGAATTATGTGTTGGTGACATGATGGTTCTTGCTTGAGAAAACATCACCGGGGTCGTCACGCTTGATTGAGAAAACGCACAGAAATCCCGTATAGTGAAATCAGGCATTGTTGGTATGAAACGCCCAGGAAACATAAATATCTTAGGTTTCAGAAATTAACTATGTGAACAAAATGCGGATGCAGTTATTGTATTATAATACATGTTCCTGTAATAAACACGTTCAGGGAACTTGTTGATGCTATCATCTTTGAGTGTGCCCGCATATGGGGGTCACGCACGCGCGCGCGCACACACACACACACACACACACACACACACACACATATATATATATATATATATATATGTGTGTGTGTGTGTGTGTGTGTTTTTTGTTTTTAAGTTATTTCTTGTTTTGTTTTCTTGCTTTGTTTCCTTCTGTTGCAGAAGATTATTATACCTGTGGCTGTCACATTATTTTCTGATACTACTTTAATCTAGGTGTTTCTGATCGCGGGAAGAATAAAAACTCACCACAAGCAGAGGAAATTGAGCAACAAGAGCAGGGTGGGTTAGTTATTAGTTGGTTCGTATAGCCAATATTGAGTCTGAAGGCTCCATGTATCAATTATGTTGCTACCTTGTGAGGATGAAAGTACTACCCCACAGCTCCAGTTCTATATCAGAATGTGGAAGTTAAGGGCGTTGATAATTTCCCATATCATAATGGAAACCTGTATCTTCTCTCACAACCGTCACTTTTGTTTTTAAAGTGTTGCCATTTGAAATAATATGGCAAAGTGTTTTTCAAAGCCATTTGAAATAATATGGCAAAGTGTTTTTCAAAGCCATTTGAAATAATATGGCAACGTGTTTCTGTGTTCATAACGATGCAAAACATGATCGCTGTCTCTTGGTGGCACGTACTGTAAGATGTACATGTGTCTTATCCTCTTTCAAAACATTTTGCAACGGTTGACACCCATGTTGTAAAAGTGCTTCTGTGCGACATGTTTTAATCATGTTTCTGGTTTCCGAATAAAGGGACCTATGTTTTTCGTGTGTAATCTACATGTTTTATTCCATTTGTTTTTTTAAATGTCTGTGTATTATGCAAATGATAAATTAGTAGTGATGCATTATTGCCTTATTTGCCTGAATTTAATTTCCAGATTCTTCCTTTTCCAGCCAGTTTTCAGAGCAAACAAACCACGATTATGATAGGGCGACAACATCGACAAGTGACCCACGTCAGTTAGCACCATTAAAATACATCCAGGGTCACAGCGAGCTACAAGGACCGTCAACCGAGATATAACAGACTGAAGTGGCGAAGCCTAACCACAATTATAATTATGTGAGCAACTGAGACGATCATTTACTATTTATTTAACCATAACTAATTATAATTGTGTGAGCAACAGAGATGACCATTTACTGTTTTTTAACCAGAACTAATTACATAAATGAAAGCAATAGATATGTTGATGTACTATTTATTTATATAGAACTAATTCATTTAACTGATAATGGAGATGGGGGTTCTCTATGGTGAAGTGATTATGCGACCTTTCATTTGTTCCAAAGGTTCTGGGTTCGAAAGTCGGTGTAGTTTTCTCTGAGATTCCTGATGATCGTCTGGAGTGGCAGAATTTGGCTTCATCTGATGCCTTCGGTAGGCTGCCCCGTGGAAAGAGACCGAGATGTACGGGACATAACTCGGTGCAATATCCTCTCACCCTTAAACCTTTAAGATTTCGTTTGATATTACTTGATTTAAATCTCTATTCATTGGCGTTATTGGATTTCATGTTTCTTTTACCAATAGTTAAAGTTAGTTGCATATTGTTTACAGGACCATTGCAGTCAACACCAGCATGTTTTGCTGTTGTAATCTCTTGGCAAGTTTACATTCAGTAGTTTCCCTTTACCAACAGTATCTACCAATTGTACTGGATTCAATTATTCCTTCTTGGAATTACTGAATGTAATGTGTTTTTTGGTAAACACATTTGACATGATGTTTCTTTAATACATAATACTTGTTCTATTTGTTTGTTCATCGTGTTACCTTGTGTTAATTAATTTGCTGATGTTTTGTTTTCATATGATTGTTCTGTGTAAACGTAAAGACACATTTACACACTCACGGCGCAACGTGCGTACGAGGCTAGGTCCATATTTATATAAACCAATCAGCGCTCGCCGGTCTTCGTGGCCAAAGGCTTGCGAACGCGGTTCGTGAGCTGCTTACCAAGCGTTCGACACGAAGCTGTCACCGATCTGGCAGCAGATCGTGTCGCGTTGTGTTATAACATGTTGGTATGGGAGCCGGTCGTTCAGAAAGCAATGTCAAACTACTGATCGTAAACTTGCCAAGACATAAACAACAGCAGTGCTGGTGTTGACAGCGATGTCCTGTAAATAGGATATGCAAATGAAAACAAAATAAATCAGCGCTGGGTGTTTGATGTGGCCAGTATCATACATGTCGCCTGTGCTTCCCAGGACATTTCCTTGCTCCCATTTTAGGAAGGCTCGACAAGGTCAATTAAAAATAAACATCCGCTGGTTTCCAATATCACGTGCTTATATGATCAGTTAAAGTAAAGTCAACGACCGGTTTTCCACGCGCTGACGCGTGTTGAGCACAAGGCGCTATCACCATATGTTAGATACAGTCGGTATTCAATGACTTGTGGTCAATGTCAAGCCAGCGGCCTCGACGTTCAACAATATTTCATGATGCCCATTGTATACTGAGACAACCTGAATCAAGTTGAGTGACCCGTCTCTACTGGGCTTCCATGATCACAGAACCAGCAGACACCCGTGCTGATCACTGCGTTACCGCACCTCCCCGCTGTTTGTTTACTGGATCAACTTTACTAGACTTCGAGAGTCTTTCTGCACCATTGTTCTTACATTCTCTAGTCATCTCACAAGTACTATCGCCCTGGGGAACATTACGCTAAGACCATTCTTAAGTAGGTTTGACTCTTGTTACTGTGACCAGCTTCAAGTCACATCAATGCTACAGTGCACTAAGGGATTGTACGCGCCTGCCAGCCCAGTGGTCAGAGTTCCATCCGCATTGGGGCCAATTCGTATTTTCTTAATCGACCCGGGCTCCCAGGAAGACAGTCTAAAATGTATACCAGGAAGTCGTGGGAAGTAAAGGCAGTTGGCGTGATACTGATCATACCACGTGTCCAGTGATTATTGGTCTACAAATAATAGTCTAGCTCCACATTAGGTATATCATACTGGGCTCATAGTTACAGACCAATCCTCACTCATGGGTGATATATATATATATATATATATATATATATATATATATATATATATATATATATATATATACCGGTTCCAGGGCGATTGGGATATGGACACAGTTCGTGATCCCACATACGCCCCCCTAGTAACAAGATTTGGCAGCAGACCGCGCTCAGTTGGTATTTTAAGACATGGTATGGGTGCCAGTTGTTCAGAAAACAATGGCAAATTACTGAACATAAACTTGCCAAAAGATCTCAACAGCAAATAATGCTGGTGTTTACTACAACGTCATGTAAATGATATACAACAAACTATATGTAACCTCATAGAGATGATATAGAGATAAGACACAACGCTGACTACTTATGGGCCATAGAAGAAGAGAAGAAGACAAAGAGGTTCTCATCTTATCTCCATGGTTAACAAGAAAAGAAAAGATTTAAAGACATTAGAATTGCAGGACTCTAGCGGGGAACTATGCTTTAATGCATATTCCAGACTATGAGTCGCTGAGCTGGGCTGGACGAGCATTAATGAATAGAACAAACAACGATTAACATCACTTGAACAACAAAGACTAAACATAACACATCATTAACAACAAAGCCTAGATAAACAAGACACGAATAATATACATGAGTCTTTATTGTGTTCATTCCCTTAGCGCATATTCTAAACTGTGCGGATACAAAGGTATGTCTAATAGGCAAGGCAATCAACACTTCACATCACTTGCTATCATATAGGCAGTCTGCCGCATATGGCTAGATCTCTGCCCGTTGTGACCGAGCCTACAGGGTGCCCCTAAAACCCTGCTACGATACCTATACAGCCGGCTGACCAGGACTGGGCAACAGCGAGACCATCACTTCCATCCATCATGTGCCATGCCGGTAAGCGTGGGCGGTCATGTTCTGCCATCTCACTCGATCACCAGAGTCATGGATCAGCTCCGTGTTTCTGTCTCGATCATGCCACAAGGCCAAGCTATCCAGGTACTTGCTTCTAGGTCTTCCTCTTGGTCTGTTCCCTTCGAACTTACCTGTTGTCACCAAGTTCTCCAATCCATTTCTTCTCATAACATGCCCAAAAAATTTTGACTGTCTACGTCTAATTTCTCTAATCAATTTACGATCTTCATTTGTTTCTTGAAGGACTTGTTCATTGGTCTTTCTGGCTGTCCATGGTATTCTTTGCATTTTACTCAGAAACCACATCTCTACAGCTATCAGATGTTTTTCAGCCTGACTGCTCATTGTCCACGCTTCACATCCATACAAAAGTACAGGTTCTATGTAGCATCTCAACACTCTTTTTCTCGTTGCAATTGACATCTTTTTATTGGTCAGTATGTTTTTCATCTTGCTAAAGGCTACTTTTGCCATGGCGATTCTTGTTCTAATCTCTTCAAGGCATCTCCCATCAGATGTTATGACTGTTCCGAGATAATTGTACCTATTCACTTGTTGAAGAATATTCCCATTTACTTGTATATTACATTGTGGACCATCACTTGGGAAAACAATAAGAACACAACTCTAAATCTAAAGATGAGCCTTACAGTGCGGAGACGGGACTCATCATCCTGAGACACACAACACAGCACTATGGATCATTGTAGTTCACAGCGGAAATCAGTGGATTTAACTCCAGATATTACCAAACCCCTGGGCCTCAGCCAAATCCAATATCGTGTCAAATGCCACCAGGAAAAGACACGTTCCCAAACTGACTGGGGCACAATGCTATAACAGGGACACAACTTCAAAACTAGAAGTATCAACCTGAGTGTGAACAGCTCAAGCAAGTCAAATCAGAAACTACAACTTTAACCATACAGTAACAATCTAAGGTATGGAAAGTTCGACTATTGAGTCAGATGGGGGAAGAGAGAAAAAATGGTGGTAGGGGGGGGGGGGGGGTAAGGAAACCCAGGAATGTTCCCTCATAACTATGACTGAGGAGTCACATCCTCAAGTGCTCTGCAGAAATGGCTTCGCCAGGCATATTTTGGTGGTTCTTTTGACTGTTTCTCTTCTTCTCATGTTTAAATACCTGACAGATGGATATCTGTGACATGGCCTAGTCCCACTGGTCACCTGTATACACGTTTACAGATGAGGGTGGTGTGAGGGGGACAGTTTCCTTCCCCCTCCCAACTTGGTGTCAGTGTGGCCGCCAGGGCCGCTCCAGAACTCAATCGCCGGGGCAAAAATGCGAGCCAATCTTGGCCGGGGAGATTTCCCAGCGGACCCCAGCTAAATCAGAATCATCGTGCTGTGGCGTGGCGATCTTCTCTATTCCTCTCATTCAAGAAATTGCTGTTTCCTTGTCATGTAGAGCAGTGTCCTGTGGCCATATATATATATATATATATATATATATATATATATATATATATATATATATATATATATAGAGAGAGAGAGAGAGAGAGAGAGAGAGAGAGAGAGAGAGAGAGAGAGAGATATCATCACTACCCTTACTTTGATAGGAGTCCTAGAGAATGCTATCCAATATATACCAGCGCGATTATTTTAAAATTCAGAAAATGTTGAACAAATAGCAAGGGCTGTTTATAATATATGCTGATGATATCGTTGTGTAAGAGTATATTACGGCCTCAGACAGAGAAGAAATGAGGCGAAGACAATATGACGCACTACACTGACTCTCTAGAGTGTGAGAAGACCGGTTGAATGGTGAATTATAACAAGGCAACCATTGATGTGTTGGGGAGTTCTATAGTAAAATCGTTTCTCCCTGGTTTGTACTTCAACGAAAAGTGTGAAGACGGGTACATTCGGCTGAACAGTTATAGGGATAACATTTAATGCAATGCAAACTTAACATGTATAACACCATAAAAACAGGATATTTTGTGGCTGGTGTGGTGGCTAAGGCTACTCACTACTCGTTCATGTGGCTTGCTCACATTGCCTTCGTGCAGATGATCAGATGTAATAGAAGCAGCACAAAGCAGCAGCGTGGGTAACGTTTATTACACTCTCATACACGAACAAACAACCACTAAAGCCAGCAGAGACACTCACTTTAGTTCTGGAGTTCGTTCACTGACCACTGTAGACAGCACGCTTGGTGGACATCTTTCTCCACTGGTATTATCACTATATCTGGTGTTATGTTGTCTTCACTACAACCGCTCTTTATCTGTCGCAGTCCAATGCTATGCCACTCATAGTTCACTACTGTCACTCTTAAACGGTCTCAGTGGAAACTCAAACATGTAACGTTGTGATGGAACCAAATTGTCGGGCAAAAAATACTTCCAAACGTGGTGTTGAAAACTATCTGCTGTATAATGAACTGTAACAAAAGAACTGCGAGGTGTCTTTTAAACGAACTGTGTGTGGTAGCTAAGCAGTCCCGTGCCTGAATGACGCGAGTCCAGCTAGTTCCCATTCAAGTAGTCGCTTGTGACCCCTGCTCTTCCCGTGAAACGCCGAGCTCACTGACCACGGTTAACTGCTTCTCTACCCTTGCTGTCCAACTGTCAGTTGTTAACTATTGCTATACATAAGTAAATTATGTGCGCTTCCTGATTAACTCTTTTTGTGCCATGTCAGTCACTTCCCCATCACGCAACTTCTGACGTCTGACACAGCTGTGCTGTTATCAATTGTCCCGCCACTGACTACTGCATCACAGTCATTCTCTACACAACGAGTGACATGTTAAACACCAACTACCGACCAGAATTGAGGAATCTGAATACTGAAATCATATAAGCTTACACTAGTATAGGATACATGGGGAATCATTCATTCAGTTGTATGTCCCAAGTAGAACTTCGGTCCCATTACAACCTCTGTAAAACGTCTCCGTCATAAACAAGATGCACCGCGTCGTGTTCAGCTTGTTTAGTAAGTGTCCATGTCTCCTAGGCGAATGTTGCAATGCTCTTAAACATATAAATTGTGTAGTTATATTTGTCCCATTCCACAATCTATTCAGTTGCCTTAGCTTTTGAAGAGCAGTATATATTCATCTTTTAATTTCATTCATTGTGCCGTTATTGTTGGTTATTAATGACCCAAGACAATCTAAATATATTCCACAGCTTATAATGTTTCCGGTTTAACATATATTTATTTCTTCATTGTATTTTTATCTGTATGCATTATCTTTATTTTTGTTATGTTAAGATATAAATGACCCTGACAGCTATGCCGGCGGTAGCGTAGCTACCAGCAGGCCTCCCAAGCCGGACAGGTCAAAGGGTAGAGAACAGACAAAGAGAAACACCCTGGTCCTCCGGGTTGGGGGTTGAAGCGTGGGATTAACATCCCCACCTTTGTAAAGACCTTTCTTTGTTACGAAACAAATACATGAGCCTCGATATCGGACTGACTTATCTGGACAACGACCTTGGAACGTTAAAGGACTTTTGAGATTTGGAACATGGAATGTGCGGACACTATATCGAGCTGGAGCGGTCGAAGAACCAACCCGGGAGCTGGTTGAATATCAAATGGATATAACAGCAATTCAAGAAATAAGGTGGCCAGGAGAGGCTACTTTAGAGCAAAATTGAATGATTATAATATATGGAGGAAACACCTAAACTAAACATGAATTAGGAACAGGATTTCTCATCAAAAAAGAGTTATGGGGGAACGTTTTAAACTTTAAAGCTTTTAATGACAGGATTAGTAAATTACGAATAAATGGTAAATGGAAAAAATGTAACGATGATTAATGTACATGCACCTACTGAAGAGAAAGAAGATGATATTAAAGAAGACTTTTATAATGATCTGGAAGATGTCATAGAAGAAACCCCCAAACAGGACATCCTGATTGTGCTGGGAGACTTCAATGCAAAAATAGGTAGAGAGCAAACTAATAAAAAAGTGGCCGGTATGGAAAGCCTACATACAACTTCAAATGATAATGGATGGAGAGTCATCAACCTGGCAGAAGCCAAAGGACTGCAGATTAGCAGTACCAGACTACAAAGAAAGGATATACACAAACAAACTTAGAAATCATGTGACAAGAGAACCTATATTCAAATAGATCACATTTTAATTAACAACAGAAATGCATCAAACATACAGCAAGTCAGAAGTTATAGAGGAGCTGAGTGCCACAGTGACCACTTCCTCGTTGGAGCAAAATTTAAAATAAAACTTAAGAGAGCTTTCTATACGAAATTACAAAGATCACACCCAACATATTACAGAGAAAAACTACAAGACATTACAGTCAAAGAGAAATTTACAGATGAAATCAAATGTAAACTTGAAACTCTGCAAAACCCTTCAGAGGAAAGCGTTGACCAAACTTGGTTGAACATCAAGAATACAATTCAATCTACCGCAGAAGAATGTCTCGGTGTGTTAACCACGCATAGAAAGAACAGATGGTTCAACCAAAAATGTGAAGAAGCAGTCATTAGGAAGAAGAATGCCAGACATGTATGGTTAAATGACATCAATAACATCCAAAAGGAAGAGCATTATAGAAATGAATGAAAAGAGGTTACAAAAATAGTCAGACAGCAGAAGCGAGAATATATGAGTAATATAATCAAAGATATGGAAACTAATCACCAGAAAAATGAATCCAGAAATTTTTTTAAAGAACTGAAGTCAATGAAACGAGGGCACCAACAAAATACATATGGTTTAAAAGACAAAAATGGGAATATGATAAATACCAATGAGGAAATGTGCAACACATGGAAAGAATATTTTATTGAATTACTAAATTGTGAAGCTGCAAGTAACATTTTCCCACAGGAAGAGGTTCTAACATGCGAACCACAAATTGAAGAACCTACATTTGAAGAAATCCTATATGTAATCACACGACTTAAAAACAATAAGGCAACTGGGACTGATGGAATTGCTGCTGAATTTATAAAGGCAGGTGGCCATGCATTACATCTAAAGCTATACGAACTAATAATAAAAATCTGGATGACAGAAGAATTACCCCATGACTGGAAAGAGTCATTATTGATACCTATCTTTAAGAAAGGAGACAAGTTCCAATGTTGAAATTATAGAGGAATATCACTACTGTCCACAAGCTATAAGATACTATCCGCAGTATTACTAAATAGACTAAAACCATATTCAGAAGACATATTAGGTGACTACCAGGCGGGTTTTAGACAAAACAGATCAACAATAGATCAGCTATTTATCTTACGACAAATAGCCGAGAAACATTGGGAATATAAAAGAGATCTCCATAACATTTTTGTGGATTTTAAAAAGGCTTATGATAGTGTCCATAGGAATAGTCTATGGAATGCTATGCAGGAATTTGGAATACCAAGGAAGTTAATCAACATGACCAGACTATGCATGGAAAATACTTATAATATAGTAACATATAAAGGCAGGAAATCAGACCCCTTCCAAATAACATCTGACTTGAAACAGGGAATTGCACTATCGCCGCTAGTCTTCAATCTGGCTCTAGAGAAAGTTGTAAGGAAGATAAAGGAGGAATGTGATATTGGAGGAACATCCAAGCTGCTTGGTTATGCAGATGATATAGATATTATAGGGCAAAGTGAACAAAAGACATTGGAAATATTGACTCACTTAAAGGAAAAAGCCCAACAGATGGGGCTGGTTATCAACCAAGATAAGACAGAATATATGGTAATTTCAAGAGACGGAATGGCTAAACACTCTGGCCACATACAAATAGATAATATGACCATTAAAAGAACGGAAACATACAAATACCTGGGTACAATCTTCAACTGCTCCAACATCATAAGGGAAGAAATACAAACTAGAATCAACTCTGGAAATAAGATATACTATGCACTACAACATCTACTAAAATCAAAGGCGCTATCTCGTAACACCAAAATCACAATATACAAAACACTGATCAGACCAGTTGTGCTGTATGGCTCTGAAACCTGGAGTACAACGAAAGGAGACGAAGCCTTGTTACAAACCTTTGAGAACAAAATTTTAAGACGCATCTTTGGACCCATTAGGGATACACAAAGTGGAGAGTGGAAAAGAAGAAGTAACAAAGACATTTATGATCTGATTAAGTCCCCGCTAATCACTGGTATCATGAAGGCTAATAGACTACAATGGCTGGGGCATATAGAAAGAATGGAAGATAATAGGGAAACAAAACTCGCTTACACTCAGGAAATAAATGACCGTAGACCCCGAGGTAGACCAAGAAGGCGGTGGAGAGATAATACATGTACAGACCTACAAGCACTTGGAATCAACGACTGGCAAGAGAAGGTCCACCAGAGAGACGAATGAAGACGGATTGTATTTGCAGCAAAGAACCTCAATGGCTCGGTGTGACAAGACCGCCGGGGCTTGGACTGGTTTGCCACGATAGATACTATCCCCTGCCTTTGCTCCAACCACCTCAATAGCACTCTACATCTACCAGGCCCCACACAAGCCGGGACAGCTTAACCTTCCCTCCCTCACCTAGGGTTCCAAACCCCAAGGGGGCTCGGACCAGACACCAGTCATATCACTGCACAAAGTCATAGCTAAGAGAACAAAAATTTAATTCTGAACTACGTCAACCACAACACAGAGAAGGATGGCTGAAAGCCAGACTAGAAGAACTATGTACAAGATCAAAGATGCAGATGAGTATTCATCATGGAGGCGGACGATAGCTCGTGCGGTTGTCCAGTCGTGGTAGCGACTCACCCAGGCTCCTCCAGTGGACTGGAACTCCAAGGTCTGCTGCCTCTCCAAAGTTCCCTCTTCACCCAGAGAACCAATCAAGGGCTGATCAAGCGCAGTACCACTGCCTGACTGACACTGCACTGATGAACAAGGATCCTTCCTTGCTGTCGTACTATTTCCCTCGTCACACTCCTGATGAAGTCTGGGCCGACCCTATAACATTAGCGGTCTCCCACTTGCAGAAAAAATACATGTAGCACCGTCTCAACCTACACAAGAGCCAGGTCACTCTTCTATCTCATCAGTGACCCACACACTGATATGTCACTTACACAATAAGCGGTTGCTCCACACGAACATACAATGTCACTGGTAAAGTCTATCAGGTGACTAAACACTTCACCTTAGTTCCATGTCCTTGGACAATAGATCTTCACACAGTATCATGTAACTACCCTGATCAATGGGTAGTAATCACAACCTAGCATACACTGTCAACAGTTCATCACGATCGCATGAGGTAGCTCCCTACCTTCACAAACATTGTCAACGGTTCATCACGTTGGCATGAGGTAGCTCCCTACCTTAACAACCATGTCACTCAGGTGTTTCCACCAATATTGTAATCAATGTCCTAGTTCACTGGAACACATGTTGGCTTCATAAAGGTAACCAATGTAAAAACACTATTTAAGCATCAACTGATACATGGTGTCCCATAACCCAGCCGGGCCAGAAGCATATAACACAGGTCATGGTGACCGGTAACAATGATCACTTCGCTCAACTTGAAAGGTCACTACCTTGCAATTACCAAGGTTTATACAGAGACTGAATGTCACCAGTGCTTCACTGGCTTGAATCACCAGACGTTTCAGTGTTGGATCCTCTCAGGATCGGATGACACTCGTCGGACTCTTGACGGAGGTCCTAACCTAGACCTACCGACTTATTCAGCACTCAGCTCCTTCCAACATTGATCTCGCAGACTCAGACAACCACTCCCAGTATGGCCTCAATCAACTTCTGGATAGGCACTGGAATGAGTGGGCCCATAGAGCTCATGGTGCAGCTCTCGAATCTTCTTCTGTATAGTAATAACAGATCCTGAAACACGGAGAGGTTGGTGTGAGTACTCAACTACAACAAAGACTACCATCATCTCCACCCTGTCACCTGCCTCTCAGACATTCCTCATGTCTACCAACATGAGTATGAAATCATCACATCATAGATCTACTTAGTCACTATAATATATAGGCATAATGATGGTAGAAAAAGCAATAGCACACCTGTTCAGTCAAGTAACACTTCTGGGCTACATATAACCCCTAGCACCAGAGTCGACTGTATGACTCTGTCAAGCATCCTTCGCCTGGTGCCAGTCCAATCCGGTTTCATCTCCCATCATCAATCAACATATACACTTACTTTCCTTTCAGTGTAGGGATTACTGTATTGAGAAGGTGTCCAGCCGGACATCTCCTTCCTGACAGACTCATCAATTCATCAATCCCTTCACCCATGGACTTATGAATTACACACATTAATAACTATATGTCCATAATGAATTATACTCCTGATAATTCATTACTATAGCATTAACTAAGGAGAACTCAGGACTTGTTACACTTAAATAACAAAATCATATCACAGCCATAGTGTCAGGTCTGGGATCCCTGCCCCAGATCCTGAGTTGCCCTTGTATTCACTGACTATCTTTCAGGTCAGTCATACCTGTGCCGGTCGAGCACAGCTGTGGTGGCCATCCACCACTACACGTTCCCACAGCTACTGTGGGTCTCGTGTACCTTGTCCCGTGACGACTTAAGTCACGTCATCCAATGTAGCAAACCTCTAGACTCCACTACCAAACTCTGGCTCCACCTTTTTTTTGGGGGGGGGGGGGGGTTATGCCTCTCATATACTACTACTTCACGGCAGTACTCCAAGTACTCCATGAACCGAGTCAGGGTTCCAGAAGAGGAGAATATTAGAGACAGAAACGGTTAGGTTCAAACCTCGATCTATCTAGACACCTCGGCCTCGAATTACGGAGTGCCGCATCACCCTCGATCGGGTATGTTCACTCATCGGATATGCACGCTTGCATTGGGTCGGACCTATTACCGATCGGGTTGGGGTTACCGGCCTACCTCCCGCTGCCTAGACAAACGTACGATGGAACACGCACGGTCATCCTTGCGTACGGACATGACAACAAGCAGTAACAATAGTATCATGAATACTTCTTATCAATTGTTATCCTACCGATGCAACGCCATTCGGCTTACGCGGAATAACACTGCTATCTGCATACAGCAAATACACCACTGCTGATTTCACCTTGATTCCTCGAAACATCATCATCACTGATTGAACAATTACGTTACCATTCTAATGTCACGAAGCACATTACACCTTTCTAATAATAAGCTCTACCTTATCATTTACAGCGTCTAGCAGGTTGATGTAATGACTGACCCACTGTCGCCTTGCCTGCGTAATGAATAAACCAAACCCGTAACTGTTACACACTGTAAAGCACATCGTTCGGCCTATTTTATTTACACACCACTCGCTGTGGAATACGGCTTGTTCCGTCAAGTAACACATTACCTTGCTGATCGATAAAGCCTACTTAAAAATGCAAACCGCCAACTGTAACGGATAACGCTACGCGACAACTCAATTTTACGACGGCAATTAATTCATTCCGGGAATCATCACGGCATCACGACAACAATTAAATAATAGAATAAGTACTCAACTAACCTGTGATTGAAGAATCACAACCCTTGACTGTAGATGTCCGCACTGGCCGCGAATATTGACATCACAATTACACCAGCCTCTTGGCTGCGATCTGTCTACGCTGAGGTTTGGTGGGCGACTGCTCACGACAAAGTCAGTGCGCCTTCCACTCGCCTACACGGGCCGCGTGACTTTCATGATTCATGAAGAAAACCAGAGTCACGATAAGTTCCACCACCCAGTGCTGCATGTAGCACTCGTGAACTTAGAGATCTCTACCACGTACGCACTTGGGGGAACATTCTAGATTTTCTATAAACAACTAGAATAGCTCCGCCCCGCACTATTTTTTGATGGGGAATCCCCTATTAATTGATATTAATTCAAGGGAGACCAACGCATCGCACTCCCTTCAAAGGGATATTATGCAGAGATCTGCCGTTCTTTATCCGTTTCGTCACACTCGGAACGCTGAAGAAGAAGAAGAAGAAGAAGAAGAAGAAGAAGAAGAAGAAGAAGAAGAAGAAGAAGAAGAAGAAGAAGAAGAACGACTGGCAAGAGAAGGTCCACCAGAGAGACGAATGGAGACGGATTGTATTTGCAGCAAAGAACCTCAATGGCTCGGAACGCTGAAGAAGAAGAAGAAGAAGAAGAAGAAGAAGAAGAAGAAGAAGAAGAAGAAGAAGAAGAAGAAGAAGAAGAAGAAGAAAAAGAAGAAGAAGAAGAAGAAGAAGCATACGAAAGATAGATTTCCTCAAACACTGGCCCCACCTCCCTGTGTATTTCTGTATGTGTTTTACCCTGTAACATCAAGACTTTTATCACAGTCCTGGCGTCTGATTTCTCCATTGTTCTGACAAACTGTTGGATATGTAGATCTGGTCAATAGGGTGTGTTGTGCCATGCACCATATCGGGATAACCAGTTAAGGTGGGACATTCATAATTCATATGTCCATTATAAATTGAGTGAGCTATACATGTGCCAAATTTCAATTTTGTACACCTACTCCTTCATGGTCAGGCTAAAGACTTATGAGAAGCCCCTTGAATTAAACAAATAGGGTGGGGGGAGCGGCATACAACCCTGACGGACTCCTTGATTGATGCCAAACCAGTTTGATGTCTCGCCATCTATTCTAAGCGCGGCTTGTTAGTCTAGATAGAGCATTTTAATCAGCTGTACTTCATGTGATGAAATGACTATATTCCTCATGATTTCCAAAAGTTACTGATGATGTTCACAGCCAAATGTCTTTGAATAATCCACAACATTTGAGAACAGATTTACAATAAATTATCTACACTTCTCTATTTTTAAACGCATATTGCCCCTCTGCCGTGTGTCCACCTTGACGAGGTAGAGGGGCTTGTGTGTTCCAGTGACCCCAAGAGCTATGCCGACGGTAGCACAGCTACTGGTAGGGTCACCCATGTCGGACAGGTCAAGGACAGACCAAGTGACACACAAACCTGCTGTCTTGTAGGTAGACTGGGGACAGTCAAAGGCTAGGGAAAGCACCCCGAACAAATGCTTGTCAAAATCGGATGTACTGAGCCACAGGCTTGACAAAGCAGTGCAACGTAACTTAATTCATGATGTCACAAATTAAAATTAATCGTTATGATGCTAATCCCGCGAAGTCCCATCAGGCGGTGATAGTGCCGGGCCCCCTGCCTCGAGGGGGTCCACCCATGACTACTGGTGGTCACCTTCCCCTGTGCTGTGGAGTCAAGGCACAGAGGAGTAGGTTAAGAGCTATTGACCAAACACCCCGGACACTCAACATACTACAGTGGAATGCCGAAGGAGTTTATAATAAGAAAGTCTCCCTAACACAGCGTCTTCATAAAGGTAGAATAGATGTGGCATGCATTCAAGAAACACACCTCAACGCCAATCGCAAATTCTCAGTCAGAGGATATCAGGCCACACGTTTCGACCGCGAAGGACACAAAGGAGGAGTTCTAATACTTACACGAAATACAATACCTTGCAGCGAAGTATCTGTGATCTCTGACAACCAAACGGAAATTATAGGTGTTGATATAATGATAAAGGACGTGAAAATAAGAATTTACAATCTGTATAGCCCGGCAGATAAGGATCTTACACTCTCAAACATGAAAATAACTGACACAAATTGCATTATCGTCGGAGACTTTAATAGCCGTTCAGTAAGATGGGGATACCCAGATACTGACAAAAGAGGAGATGAAGTGGAGGACTGGGAAATAGACTCAAATCTCCATCTACTCAACAAAGCGGATGACACACCGAGCTTCTACTCCAGAAGATGGATTACCACTTCTACTCCAGACTTAGCTTTCTGCATAGGAGACATCCTCCACAAAATCAACCGCCATGTGCTTGACCAATTAGCAGGTAGTGACCACAGACCAATCAAGCTTGTAATGAATATGGAGTATGTTCCACAGGAGCAAAAGCCTTTGCCCCGCTGGAATTACAAACGAGCAGATTGGGACAGATTTGCCATACTAAAAGACAAATATTGTGAAAACATAAATACACGATATGGCAACGTGAAGCAAATGGTGGAAAGTCTAACTAGAGCAATAATACAGGCGGCCACTGAGTCTATTCCAAGAGGAGCAAGGAAATATTACAAACCATACTGGACTGAAGAACTACAAATTTTAGAGGACAAAGTTGAAGATGCCAGGAAGACGGCAGAGAGAGAACAAACAACTGAAGCGAACATCTCTCTCAAAGCCATCTCAGCAAAATATAAAAGAACAGTAAATCAAACAACAAGAGATTGTTGGAGGGAAAAAACAGAAAACCTGAATTTTGACAGGGATGGAAACAAACTATGGAAACTAGTGAAAGCCATGAACAATGAAGGACCTAGAAACAAACAAATAACAATTAAACAAGGAAATGCCTTGCTTTCAGGAAAAAAGGCTGCAAATGCACTAATGGAACAATATGACAGTGCAAACCACATTAATATTACAACTGAACAGAAGAAATGCAATCAAAGATAAACAGATATATCATAGTAATACAGAGACAGCAGCAGAATATATGATGGCAAATCTAACAATGGAAGAAATGGAACAGGCAATGAATACCCTAAAAAAGAAGAAATCACCAGGAAAGGATGGAATCACAAATGAAATGCTAATAGGACTAGGCACTAAGGCACAAAAGAAACTACTAGCAGTCCTAAATTACAACTGGAAGAGGGGAATAGTCCCGCAGGCATGGAACGAAGCTATACTAATACCAGTCCCAAAGAAAGGAAAAGACCTGGAAGAACCAAATGGCTATCGACCTATCAGTCTACTTAGCTGTGTAGGAAAATTAATGGAACGCATTATCAATGGCAGGCTAACATGGCATCTGGAAGAAAACCAACTCTAAACACCACACCAAGCAGGATTCAAAAAGTACAGATCCACTGAAGATCGAATAACCTATATAGCTCAGGAAATAGAGGATGCCTTCCAAGAGAAAAAGCACAAACTAGCGGTCTGGATAGATTTGGAAAAAGCATTTGATAAAGTATGGAAGGAAAGACTGAAAGTAAAACTGCAAAAAATGCATATTTGTGGGAAAATGCACAAATGGATCAGCCACTACCTTGAGCACAGAACTGCCAGGACAAAAGTACAAGGACAAACTAGCAAAATGATGCTGTTGGAGCAAGGTGTCCCCCAAGGAGGAGTTCTTTCACCAACATTATTCCTAGCATATGTAACAGGAAAAATGAATATAAAGGATAGGAGGACATAGTTTCCTATTCTTAGGTGCTCAAAGACAAAGAAGCGCAACACTGACTTTTAGTAGGCCAGAGAAGAAAAAGATAATAAGAAGAAAGAGAAAAAGAGCACCTTATATATTCCCTCCAGTTAACAAAAGAAAGGGATAGAAAATTAGACAGAAGATTTCCAGGACTTCTTTGAGCGGGGGATATACTGTTGTATACCCCAGACAAAAGATCACACTGTTGGACTGTAACAACATCAATGAATGGGACTGACAATGACCAACATTACTGGGACAACAACGACTAAACATAATACAACAGCAAAGACTAGATAAACAAGGTAAAACAATACGCATCAGTCTTTATTTTGTCCAATACTGTAGCACATATTCATAACTATGCGGATGACAAAGTGTGGTTACTTATGGACAAGACAATCAACACTCTACATCACTGACATTCATATAGGCAGTCTGCCGCATATAGCCAGACCTCTGTCAGTTGTGGCCGAGCCTACAGAGTACTCCTAAGACCCTGCTACGATGCCTATACAGCCGGCTGACCAGGACTGGACAACAGAGAGACCATTACTTGGAACATAGAAAGTAACACAACTCTAAATCTGAGTATGAGCCTTACAGTGCGGAGACGGGACTCGCCATCCTGAGACACACAACACAACACTATGGATCCCGGTAGTACACAGCGGACAATCAGTGGATTGAGCTCCAGATATTACCAAACCCCTGTGCCTCAGCCAAATCTAATATTGTGCATAATGCCACCAGAGAAAGTCATGTCCTCAAACTGATTGGTACACATTACTATAACAAGACCACAACTTCAAAAATAGGAGTATAAACATGAGTGTGAAAGGTTTAACCAGGAACTACACCTTTAACCACACAGTAACAAACTAAGGTATGGAAAGCTTGACTATGGGATCAGTTAGGAGGGGAGGCGGAAAATGTGAGGTATTGGAAAATGGGGGGGGGGGGGGGTAACTAAGGACCCAGGGTTGTTCCTGTTCCCTTCCATGACAGGAATTACATCCTGTAATAAATGTGAACAACCAAACGAATATTTAGCAACTGTCAAATATTACTACTATATTAACAACAACTTAAAAACTATAAAACAACTGCATATGAATTACTGTAAGTCAGGCATGTGCTGTGCCTGACTCAATGGGATTACAAATACAACACAATTTCCCATTAACACAGGATTCAAATAGCAGCACCAAACCAAACCCACAGATCACATACACTACAGGAATGTATAACACTCCTCTGGATGCTCATAATGTGCCATCTACCTAGCATCGATGCTGCTATCATTTAAGGGTACCAGTGTGACATACATGATGAATTACATGATGTGGGTAACAAATGACATTAGAAATGCAATTACAACAACAACCCAGTCCATATCTATATGCTCAGAACAATATGCTGCTGCTTCTGGCAGCATAAACACCTGATTTACCCCATTTAAGTGAACCCAGCTGGCCATTAATTATTAAACTACATTAACTCTTTCACTACCAAACAAAAACTGGGCTGTGACCAAACAGACATTTATGGCAGAAAATTGGAACTAGGGGTGTGTTACAATAATGCTTTTAAAATGGTTAAGGTGGTAGAAGACCTATTGTATTACATATCAAATTAAAGAGGATTGCACAAGGAACATGACAGTGTTAATAATTAATTGATAGGTTACAAATATTATGACAATAATGAGAGGTTTAATAATAACAAATGAAATTAAAGAGGTAAAAATTATTTAAAAAACTGCACATATAAGGTGTTTTCTACACTCCTATACTGCTAATCATGTTTAATTTACTGAATAATCAAACAAACACCACTTGTCTTCAAGAATATAAACAGTATTGCGCATTAAAGTAACCCAAAAAGAAGTTTTGGTGCATATTCTGAACCATGTATTTTTCACAAATAATGACAAAAAATAATGGCTGAAATCTTGAAGGTGGGGTCTGTCACAGTAAAGTTATGAAAATGGTTACAATTGTAGCAGAAATGTTGTATTATATATCAAAATAAAGGGGATTGCACAAGGAATATGTTGGTAGGAGAATGTTTGCTTTAGGTTGTAAATAAAATAAAAATAATAATATAATTTGTAAAATAATTGGACAAAAGTAGGTAAAAATAATGTAAACATTGCATTTAGAATGTGTTTTCTACACTCCTATACTGCTAATCATGTTTAATTTACTGAATAATCAAACAAACACCACTTGTCTTCAAGAATATAAACAGTATTGCTCATTTAAATCACCCAAAAGGAAGTTTTGGTGCATATTCTGAACCATGTCTTTTTCACACAAATGAAAAAAACTAATGGCCGAAATCTGGAAATTGGTGTATGTCGCAATAATGTTATGAAAATGGTTAACATTGTAGCAGAAATGTTGTATTATATATCAAAATAAAGGAGATAGCACAAGGAATATGTTGGTAGGAGAATTTTTGCTGTATGTTGTAAATAAAATACAAATAATAATATAACTTCTAAAATAATTTGTTAAAAAGAGGTAAAAATAATGTAAACATTGTACTTACCGAGGGGGCGTTGTTATCCAATATCCTGATCACTGCTAATCCAATTGAATTTACTGAACAAACAACACTATTCTAAACTATAAACACCATTGCTTCCAATCAACCATCCGAAAAGAAGTTTCGCCGCAGATTCTGAATCATGTATTTTTTTTTTGTCAGACAAAAATTAGGACAACACTTGGCAGATTTACATTTAATTGTCATGTCTGTTTGTTTTTATTTACTATATGTGGCAGTCTATTTGTGATAGGCTGCAACGCAAACTTTGGCGCACAAGTCTGGTCTATTAGTGCAGCCGGAGCAAACAAAATATGATATGTGTCGTTTAGTTCGAGTGCTGCAAAAACACAGTCTCTATTGACACCGACAAATTCTATTAAATGCTTGGCTCATGTAAATCTTTCGGCATAATTTCCTGCAACAGACTGAAATTCTTCGGCAGGCAGAGTGTCAAACTTTCAGGAATACTCTGAGCTACTTCGCGATGTGCACTTTCCTTTACTTGAAATCCTTCTATAACAATTTTTTTTCCTCCTTTCTCTGTTTGCCATATGGAATGTAGGATGTGAGCATTGATCTGTGCAATTTCAAAGATCTAGTAGTAGATATTCTTCCACCACGTAATGGTTTTCCTATCATGGATATTATAATATCCAACCATTTGGTCCATTCTGTCGCAGCCATTCATCGCCGTGTTATTTTCATGGAGACCATCTTCAGCTTGCTTTGCGGTTTTCGCAATCCGCTCTCAACAGTTCTAACTACAGACTTGGTAGAGACAACAATGCATGGTTTTTTTTAGCTTTGTTTAGCCCTTCCACCAAATAATCATATCATCAATGGACACATTTTCAAATGGGTAAAATGCTTCCTGGATATTCTTCAGAGTCAACAAGAGGATAAATTTTTTTTTTTTTGGGGTACCCTCAGGTTGACATACATGAAACATGGTGTGATAAATATATTATAATTTTCTAATTGATTACTGGGAAACGTAGTGGCAGTGCCACATACCAAGGAGTATATAAATGTGCACTTGTACACCGGTAGTCTTTGATACATGGTCTTGGATCAAGTCCCATAGCAATAATGACAGACGTAAACTTCAGCCATTCGTGCTTCATTGTCAAACACTCAGCTGTTGACGAACATTCACTGGTTTTTCTTTATCACCACGTGCTAAAACTTTAGACACAACTAAAACTACTTTCTAAATATTCACATTCACATATTATTATAAACAATAATCTAGCTTGATCTCAAGTCATACTACGTGGACGCAAACTGGTGGGCGTTTCCATTGTGAAAAACCAAAACAAACAAATTAACACTACCTTAAAACTGAAAATTCACAAGAATCCAAAATTAGAAAACGATTGACCGCTCCGAGATGGCGTAGAGATCTTTCGGCTGTACTACTTTTTAGTTTACTGTAACTTAAAATTCCGAAACGGAGCAGAAATATGTGAAATAAACCACTGATCATTTTGTGGGACGAAAAGGGCGGACTGCCATTACAGCAAATCCATTCTGTCCACAGATGGGCGCACGGTAGCGAAAGAGTTAACACATATTCCTGTACATGTAGATGTTACTTACACCTAACAGGAACTTCTTATTTTAGCTAAAACACTAATCTTGGCCTTTGTTTACATTTTCGTTCCTGCCGTCTGCTTAATTTATGCAGCAGTAAAAAAAAAAAAACGACAGGCGATCTATTAATAGGTATGGCCTATTCGCTGTTTCCGTTTTATTCGGGGTAGGTCTCATTTACATGCTTCACAAAGCCTTAACATTATTCTAACACCTATCTCTTAACTTCAACAACTATTCTAATTATCGGTTACTAAATCTTAGGCAATTAATAAATGTGAAGCTAGTTATGGCCCACCTCTCTTATGTTATTTAATAAAAGCAACCGACTCGATTTGCCAACGTACCTCCACCATTGTGCATCAGTGTTCCAGCAGGGCATATTTTGTGAGTTCAGCCGAACTGGTTTCAAAATACAGATATTGGCATTTGTTGGTGGGGAATACAGAAACTCATCCATGTCATGCCGGAGGCATTCAGGCTTCTCCATGGGTGGGGATGAGATGAGGGACCAGCTCGGGTCCTCTCATCTTGAGACCATCCACCCGCCTGTATTGGCGGTTGTTTTAGAACTGACTCGCCGGGGCAAAATGCGCGCTCAGTTGTTAACCATTCAAATTACCCATGATCCTCCAGCTGCGGGGGAGGGGTTTCTTGTCGTTACATCAGCCGAACATCCTGTGGAGCCGTGTCGTGTCATGCGGCTTCAATATATAAATGACATCACGGAAAATTTTCCAGCCAGAGTGCAGACATCATCCTTTGCAGATGACCTAGCCATATGGACATCTGAAGAATATATTAGTACAGCTAACAGCAGAATACAGCAAGCCCTATTAGCGCTAGAGGACTGGTCAAAATCATGGCTAGTGAAGATAAGTGGGGAGAAAACAACATGCACAGTGTTCTCCCTCTCAAATAAACCTCAGCAACCTAAGCTGGTATTGAATGGAAAAATATTGCGCCATGAAGAAAATCCAAACTATCTAGGAGTCACCTTTGATCGTTGCCTGACATGGAAGACACAGGTTGAGAAAAATCAAACAAGAGCAAGGCAAAGAATGGCAATCATGAAAAAGCTTGCTGGTACAACGTGGGGAGCAGATGAGAAAGTTCTCAAGAAGTTATATACTGGACGGGTGAAGCCAGTACTGGAATATGGCATTGCAGCTTGGGCAACAGCAGCTAAGTCAAACTTTAACAAAGTAAGTAGAGTCCAAAATCAAGGAATGCGAATCATAAATGGAAGCCTGAAGACAACGCCTATTAATGAACTAGAAAATATCACTTGTTTACAACCAATGCAGGATAGAAGAGATAGCAGAGCCCAACAACAAGCAGAAAAATTTAGAAGATTGACAGATCACCCTATGTATAAAAGGTTTAATGGTTTAGGAAAGGGAAGACTGAAGCGTAGCAACTTTGTAGAAACTGCAAAACGAAAGATTAGGGCAGATCCTATACTTAACATATCAACAGTCAAACCCATTTACAATGCAGACAAGTTCCCAGCTTGGAGACAGCAGCAACTGCCTGAGATGATAGAAAACATTCCTGGTATTGAGAAAAAGAACACTCATAATGAAACCGAAAGACGAGAAATAACCCTAAACTACATAAAAGAACATTACCCAAGCAGCAATTGGACCCATGCATATACAGATGGATCAGCCAAAAATCCAATAGAGAATGGAGGAGGAGGAATTCTCCTAAATTTAAAAAATGGAGTGGAAAAAAACTGGAAAATTTTCAAGTAACTTCAAAGCGGAAGTAGAGACTCTGAAAACTGCAGCAGAAATGCTCTTGATGGAGGAAAATAAAGAGAAGCAAATAGCTATCTTCACAGATGCAAAGTTAGCTGTCTCAATACTGAAGAGCAATAACAGCACAGAACTAACTGACCTAAGAGCAGCACTCCATGGTCTATGCCAGAAATCCCAAAAAGTTGTAATACAGTGGATCCCATCACATTGCAGTATACCTGGAAATGAAGAGGCTGACAGACTGGCAAAAGAGGGCGGACGACTACCACAGCCTGACATAGACATAACCTATAATGAGGCAAAGAGGTTGATAAAAAGCACTTATAGAACCAAATGGGAACCTGAGCATCTAGGCCACCAGAAGGATGATGCATGTTACAAACTCGACCGAAGAGAACAAGTAGCAATCTTCAGACTCCGCACAGGACATAACAGGCTGAAATACCACTTGTTCAATAAACTAAAGGTAGGAGATACAGATGAATGTAATTGTCGAACTGGAAAAATGACAGTAAAACATTTGCTCATGATTGCCCAACATATGCAGAACAGAGAAAGATATTTTGGCCCACACCTGCTTCATTTGAGGACATGCTCTATAGAGATATCAACAAGCTCAAGTTGACCGCAGCTTACTTTAACTACATACAGGTTGACGTTTAAAGGTGCATGAAGAAGTATTCAGACTACCACACTTCATACCACAGGTATGTCGGTTACAATAGCGACCCAGAGGCATACAATGGAATATTGCTTGGATAGCAAATCCATTATGTTGAAAGTCCAAATCGAAAGATCGCTGTGTGGGCTTCATAAAAGGTGGAAAAGTGTCATAGTGGCACGAAATGGAATATTGCTTGGATAGCAAATCCATTATGTGGAAAGTCCGAATCGAAAGCTCACTGTGTTGATGTCATCTGCAGACTGCATTCTTCTGGTTTCCGGAAGAACAACCTATGGTGAACGGAAGGCCCAATATACGGAAGTGAGGCTAAGCAGCCATGTGCAGGACGTGACGATTCCTTGGGTGAGCCCAGTACCAGAGCGCTATGTGTTGGCTCTGCAAGTATGGAAGCCTCCTTGGATGGCGGGGAATGCCCATGGTCTGCCCCTGCCTTCCCTTGAGGGCCGACCAGGATGTCTTTGGCTGTTCTATATGGGCCAGCTGGGATGGGGGATAACACCACAACAGTGAGAGTCAAACGTCCTAATAAACCCCCGGGAAGGTTAACCCGGTCAACAAATGCCCGCAGAAGTCGGATGTGTCGACCTAACGGCGCAAGAACGCAGCTTTGCTGTAAACAGGCACAGCGCAATCACATCCGGAAAAAAAACTGGATGAACGCAGAAGAAGAAACGCATATTGAATATGTGATCTCTTGTTCTCTTTTCTTGTCTAAATCCGGCTTTAACCACGTTAATCGCTTCTTCCATTTTCTTTTGAAGTCTTCCCATTATGATTGTTAGTATAATTTTGCTTGCATGACCGATCAGGACAACATTCTATATTTGGGGCATAATTTCAAGTTGTCCTTTTATGGTATTGGAATGAAGATAGTTCTCTTCCAATCTGTTGGCCATATGCAATATTTCCATATCTGTTTACATAATGCGTGAATGATTTGTATGCTTTCTTCTCCTCCCGCTTTAATTAATTCAGCTGGTATCTCATCACATCCTGCCGATTTTCTATTCTTCAGGTTCTTTGTTGCTCATACAATTTCATCTAATGAGGGCTCAGGTTGTGTCTCTTCTGTCTTTGGTTCTTGTATTCCGTTCATATCCTCAGTCATTCATATCATACATTCCGCTGCAAAATTCCGCCATCATTCTAGAATTTGTCTGTCTTCTTTTAGGTTATTTCCCAAATAGTCACATATAACATTTAAGTGAAGTTTAACATTTGTTGTCAATAGCTTCATGTCTTTGAACATTTTTAAATCTATGCCATTCTTATGATATTGCTCTATTCTAGTATTCTAGTACAGAAGTAGTAGTAGTAGTAGTAGTAGTAGTAGTAGTAGTAGTAGTAGTAGTAGTAGTAGTAGTAGTAGTAGTAGTAGTAGTAGTAGTAGTAGTAGTAGTAGTAGTAGTAGTAGTAGTAGTAGTAGTAGTAGTAGGCCTCTTTCAGTCCTGTAGAACTATAGTGTTGTGTCGCTGGGGAGGCATCTGGCAGCAATGCTGGTGACTGTATAGTCCAATGCGAGAGTGACAATCTCTGTCACAGTTTCCGCATCTGTAAGACGAGGCAAGTCCCGCAGTAAGTGACTGCGTTTTGAGCCTGTGCCTCATATTCTCAGCTTGTTGGATCAGATTGCGCTCAAAGAGCACCAGTCCGTTTCGTACATCTCTTCTTTAGGAACATCTGTCTGTTGCAACTCTTTCCCTCATGTCTGGATCTGTGCCCAGGGTTTTCATATCTTGTTTACACATATCCCTAAATCGCAATTGGGGTCTTCCCTGTGGCTAATTCTCCGTATACGAGATATTTGGGAATACGTTCATCCTCCATTCGAGATACAAGGCCCAGCCACCGGAAGCGTCTCTGCTTGAGGAGGGAGTTCACTGTGGTAATAATCGCTCTTTCAAGCACGTGTTTGTTTGTTATGTGGTCTTTCCACGATATGCCCAGGATACGTCTCAGACATCTCATATGGAAGGAATTCAACTGTCTTTCCTGTCGTGAGTACAAGGTCCAGGATTCAGACTCATAGAGTGCTAACAACACAAGCTTGATATACTTGAATTTTTGTAAGCTCTGTTAGTCTAATTCTAGTACAACAATCTTGCATATATTGGTTTTTGTCCCTTCTTGTATTTTTGTTTTCTTATTTCTCGTGTTAAAAATGTATACTTCGTCCTGATGTTACTTTCGGTTGCAGTTCTCTTCGTTGTTTTATTAATTCTAATGATTCTGATGTAATCCACGTCTGATGTTGCTTATTCTTGGTCGGAATTAAATCTGTGGCTGCTGTTATCAAGTTACATGGTGATACTAAATAAACAGTTAACATTGTTTTACATTTCTCAACTGAAGAATTAAAATAATGATTTAAATACAGTAACTGTAATTTTCCAATGATCTCTCTCTCTCTCTCTCTCTCTCTCTCTCTCTCTCTCTCTCTCTCTCTCTCTCTCTCTCTGGCTTTCTCTTTATCTCTCTCTCGCTCTTCCGCTCTCTCTTCCTTCCATCAACCTTCTCTCCCTATTATACACACGTTGAAGAAGCAGGAAATTTTAACAACTTAACTGTGATCTGCATTATTTTGTTTTTACTTGTTGCTGACAATGATGAAAACAGTGAATTGCATGAGAGAGAACATAGAGAAGCCAGGAATAAATTTCGGAGGTTATAATATAAACAATATACGCTAAGTAGATGACACAATGTTGCTGGCGGATAATGCAAATCATCTACAACAAATGTTGGACATTGTAGTAATAAAGAGTGCACCGAAAGGACTCTCCTTGAATATCAAGACTCAGCCATGTGCACATGTGGTTTGGCGTCGCAGACAGCAGAGCACATACTCCAGGATTGCCCAAACTACAACATATCCAGGCGAACCTTCTGGCCTAGAGAGACAACAGTGGAAGATAAACTCTATGGACCGCTGAATGAACTAAAAAAGACTGTTAGATTCATACAAGAGACGACATTGCAGTTGTAGACATGTTTCAGGCGAACGAAAGAAGAAGAAGAAGAAGACAACGGTAACAATTGTGATATCAAAGATAATGGTGACTCCCAAATATGAAATAGAGATAGAAGTGAAACTTCTTCACCATGTGGATAGTTGTAAATACCTAGGGGTATGTATAACATCAGATGGAAGATTTTCATTTGTTTAAAGTTGCATATCCCTTACAGGACGTTGCAGTCAACTCTTGCATTGTTCAGCTGCTGTTGATGTTCTTGGCAAGATTACGCTCAGTAGTTTGCCATTGCTGTCTGCGCGACCGGCTCACATACCCCGTAAGTAACCAACGATACGCGATCCGCTGCCGAATCTTGCGCAGCTGTATTCCTCGCGTGGATATATGGGATTACGGAGAAAGTTGTTACATCCTTAGCTAGGGAGAGATGGAAGATGCACAACAGAAATTTAGAGCAGAATAGGGTGAGCAAAGACTGCATTTCGGAAAATGAAGACAATCTTATGCAACAAGTCACTATAATTGAATGTAAAAAAGAGAGTGCTGAGGTGCAATATAGAACCTGTTTTTCTGTATGGCTGTGAATCTTGGAATGTAAATGAACAAATAAGGATGAGATTGGAAGCAACAGAGATGTGGTTCCTGAGACTAATGTTACGAATTCCTTGGACGCCAAAGTAACCAAATAATGCCTGGGAGAGTCTTATAAACTATAACATTATATACAACAATAAGAAAGAGGCAAACAACATTTTTTGGTCATGTGATGAGCAGAGAAGCATTGGAGGGCATCGTGACAACTTGAAAGATCGAGGGGAAGAGAGGCAGATGCAGACCACGAGAAATCATGCTAGATGGACTGAGACGGTGGCATGGAGGGATATCAACAGCGGAGTTGATCCAGAAAACCACATACCGAGATCTGTGGAAAGTCATGAACGCTTACGCCAGCCGGCATGGCACTTGATATGATGACACAGAAAATAAAACATACCCCCTCTTTTGACTGTGTAGTTTGCAGCAAATATGTTAGACCAGTGTTTCCCAACGTGGGGCCCACGCCCCACAGGGGGGTAATTCGACTGTTAAGGGGGGCAATTAAAAAATGGAAGAAATCGGCTGAATATAACAAAACGGGGAGACTTGAGACTGAAGTTAACTAAATTGGAACCTGACATAAGATCTCTTTACAGCAAGCATCAAGCGCAAGGATCTCACTAGTTAGTTAGTTAGTTAGTTAGTCGACAGATCATCCTCGTTGCACATCGGACCATTCAGTCCATAAGTGCTCGGATCCCCTCCTCAGCAAATCCCGCAGCGTGTAGCGGCTAACGACGCCAGTTCTGTGTTGGTTTATCAATCTTCTTTGGCTTCCTGCGTAGTGTTCTTGTTTGGCCATCCCTCTTTTAATTTGCTGCTCTCGCAGTCTGGCCATTGTTGTAGATTCACAGTCATCACTTGGTTCTTGCAAAAGTCTCACTTCTCGTAGAGCATTCAGAATGTCAGCCTGGTCCATGGCGCGTCCGCCCTCAACAGTAGCCTCACCTGCGAGCTTGTCAGCCCGCTCATTTCCTTGTACTCCCGCATGCCCTGGCACGAAGATGAAACTAATCTTTGCCAGCCGAGACCGCTTCAGAGGCAGCAACCATTCTCTTCGGATCGACCCCTCCTCTATCCTCTTGATCATGTTCATTGAGTCGCTAAGGAAACAAGCCCTAGTGAATGTCTGTGTCTCGAGCCATGTTATTGCTTTACTTACTGCCATGACTTCCATGGTCAGGCCACTTGTGGTTTCAGTGAAAGCACCAGAGTCCTCCTTCACAATTCTCCCTCCGGCCCGAGCTGTAAAGGCCCATGAGCTTCTCACATGTCGGATGACCGACCCATCTGTGTAGATGACCGCGTCACTGTCTAGCGAATTCTCGAAAATCAACGCTTGTACTTCAGCCTCAACAGCAGCCGGATTTTCTTGTCTGCATTTTCTATCTAGTTGGATGCAAACTGAAAAGGATGTGCAGAAGTCTGTTGGCACTTGCACCCACTCCTCGCCAGGTTCTAAGTCCTCAAGTGAACTCACTAAACTCTAAACTCACTAAACACTAAACTCACTAAAAAGGATCTCACTAAATTTAAATAATAAATAATTACTAATAATTAAAATAATATAGAAAAATCTTTCATTAAAATTATTTAGTACTTGAATTTCGGTTCTCCATTATATGTTTTGAAAATTTACTTACTCTGTTTGCTCAATAATTACCTAGTGATTTCTTCCTAAAACCTATCATTCAAGTTTCTTTAGTGAACATTTCAATTTTTGAATATTAAAAATAATATATATGTTGAGGGGTGGGGGACGTGGGGCGGGGGAGGGGGGCAATATGAATTTTAGAAAGGCTTAAGTGGGGCATGGCACAAAAAAGGTTGGGAAACACTGTGTTAGACTGAGCTGACGGTCTGTCAGTTACAGTATTGTAAAACTGATAATTGACTCCTGGACTAACATCAGTTACAGGGGCACTGCAGGTTACAGTCACAGTAAGAGACCTGTCACACAAACTGATGACATCATTGTCTGTCTGACTGTAGATTACTCTCAGTGACAAACTGCTAGGACCATCTGATGCATAAATAAAATTATTTCACGCATATTTCTGTTAAGGATCAAACTGTACATAAACACAGTCAATGCCTTCTACAAGGCAACACCATGAACATGGTAAAGTAATGCGATTTTATAGAAACATAATATTCAAGTTACGTAAACAGAAATAGATCTATACTACCACACAATATATAATTGTGGTAGCAGAGAAGTTAGAATGTTTTTTTTTTTAACCAGCCTGGTGGCCATTTGTACAAACATTTCCCATAGAAGCGTGAGTGTGTTTTCATTGACCTCAGGCTAGCCCAGCCTTAAATTGCTACCAGGAAAGTTCCCGGGAAGTAAAAGCAGCTGGTGTGATAATTACCACATCCTCAATAAGTGCCACGAATGGTCTTAAATTATGGGCGTAGAGCAAACCCCCAAAGGCCAAACTTGACATGGGTGCTTTGCTGTTACTTGCTGTTTTAACCAGCATACTTCCGTATGACATATGCAGCTGTCTTCCACGTCGTGACACTTTCTGCTTCACTGCTCTGGAGAAGATAAGGAAATGGAAAATTGTCTGAAAAGGGTATGCCACACAGTGATGATCATATATGAAAAAAGTTCACAAAAACGTTGGTTTTGTTTTTATTAATTGCGCCCCTTGTTTTGATAATTCCCAGTTAAAGTACATCGTTTTTCTAACTATAATTTGTTTTTCCTCGTTTCCATCCTGTTTCAGGATATTGCTGTCAACATCAGCATCATTCAGCTGTATGTTGATTCCTAGGCTAGATTACGCTCATCAGCACGCCACGACTTTCTGAACGACCGGCTCCATACTCTCATAAGTCACTGGCGCGACTCAAACCACTTCTAATTCTCGTGCGCTCACGTCAACCACGAGGATATTCGGGTTAACGGAGAAAGCTGCTAACACCTCGGGCAGGGAGCCGGCTTTCTAACTATAATTACTAAATCTTATTGTTTCTTACTCCCTTACACAAGTATGTGCACACACATATGTACAATAACTGACAGAACACAGTGTATGCAAATATATGTTTCATTAATTCCAGGTTAGTAAGAAATATCAGCAGCACACAAGATCAATCAGGATTGTTGATCACTGATGAGGCAAAATGCAGTCGATTATTCAGGCAATGCTTGTGTCCACGCTTATGATAGGTAAAGTACTAGATGGCATCGTACATATGATTCATGTAACATTATTCAATTACAATTGTTCAGTAACGTATTGATAGCAATGTTAAAACTATAAAACAATACACAGTAGCTTCAACTAGTACTCTGAATTTATTGTGTGTGTAACAGTACCGTGTTTTACACAATATTTCCCTCAAAATTACCCCCTTCCTTTAACAACAACACACGTTTTCCAATGTTAATACATCTATTGCAAATATTCTAGGAACCTAAGTTTTGCACCTTTCCTGACCACATTAGACTTTAGAGTTTTCTCCATTAACATCCTTGAATCGTTTCTTCTTCAGTGCTGATTTGAGGAAAGGAAACACGGAAACACATCAGATATTGCCAGGTTGGGAGAATATGGAGGATATTTCAGAAATTGATGTGTTGAGGTACTGCTCACTAGGAAGGATCAATGTTCTGGAACGTGGTAGTGCATCAGACTCCAGCTGCTTGTTCTGAATTCCCGTGTGTGTTTTCTTATCGTTCCATCCCTTTTGTTTGTATCCTTATGGTATCTTCATTTACTCTGTGAAATGTCTCTTTTCTGAGGGCAACTTCTCAAGCAATACAAATGATTTCATGTGTACACGTTGTTCACATCATGGACTTTTCAAGTCCAAAAATGATATATGCAAAACTTACAAATAATTTCTGTCACTTTGGTTGGAAAGAAATCATGATTACAAAAGTTAATTTCAATACTGAAGGTATTAGAAGGTAAATGTGGCGTTATGAAATAAGAGAGAGGGGGCTAAGGAAGAAAAGTAAATATGGTGGAATGAGCAAATAAAAGCTGCAGTAAAAAAAAGAAGATCTGTTTTAAGAAATTGATACAAACAGGAAATGATGAGAATAAACTCTAGAGCAACAGGCGAGAAGTGCTACCAATAAATTTATAAAGGGGA
Organism: Cepaea hortensis; assembly: GCA_963921405.1. Lineage (NCBI taxonomy): Eukaryota > Metazoa > Mollusca > Gastropoda > Stylommatophora > Helicidae > Cepaea > Cepaea hortensis. The sequence continues at coordinate 88,613,417 of OY992891.1, forward strand.
AGAATCATGGACTAAATACGGAATTATTATAAAAGGACTCTCTATGAAAACATCTGCACAATTCTTCAAAAGTATTAAAGCCATGCGCATGCGGGATGAGTGCTTGATTCCCTCCGCATCAATAAATGATGATTGTGGGAAACACATTCTTAATACTACTGAAATAAAAGCAAGGTAGGAGGTAATTACTTAAAATAAAGTTAGTTGCATATAATTTACAGGGCATAGCAGTCAAACCCAGCATTAACTGACTGATTGCGATTCCTAGTGAAGTGTACGTTCAGTAGTTTACCATTGCTTTCTGAATAACCGGCACTCATACCATTGTATGGAATCCAACGCAAGGATGTTTCTTTACAAATCGCCAGCAGCTGTGTTTAGGACACGGCATGCGGAATTACAAACTGCATTCATAACTCCTGTTCCACAGAAACAGTTGTAAAGAACTATTAAATCCACAAACAACAAATGATTCCCGTCTTTCTTTCTTTTGTAGAATATAATGAAATAAGTATCATTGAACAGGAAGTGACAGAAGCAATTAAAACCGCATCCACAATTCCAATTCAAATTTTCGAAAAACGAATTCCAAATTCGGTCTCGTCTAACCTGCTTTCTCGGCGGTGGTTTTTGTGGGTTTATAGCCCTGTATCTTGTTTTGTGCGCTCTTACGAGTAGTCCTCGCTCGGTCCGGTTGCATAAGCGTTTGTTTCTGTGACGTCAGCTGGGGGCGGGGGGGGGGGGGGTTGGTCGGTAGCTATCCTTTGTGCCCTTCTCTTCTTGTGGTTTTCTTTGTTGATGCTGGCTCCTGGCTCGTCTGGTTTGGCTAGGTGCAGTCCTTATATGGACTAGTTTATTTGGTAATTTGCCTCCTTTTTTTGTACATTGTTCGTAGGAGCTCTTTTGATGTTGTCATTGTCCTCTTTCTTGTGCCTATTTTCATTTTCGATAAAGAGTTTTTATTTCCTTTAGCAGTCTTCCTCCGTGGACAGCCATGGGATGATCTCTCCGTCATCTATATAGTACGTGAATCCCGTCTCACAGTCATATATTCTATCTGGGTATTGTGTAAGGGGGGGGGGGGGCTGAGTGGTCTAGAGGTATGGTGTCCGCCTCAAGTGCTGGAGGTCCCGGGTTCAGGCCGCGGTGAGGACCGGGATTTATTTTAAAAATCCTTTTATACAAACATACGCCCCATGTAATGACACTTACAGCGACGAAGACAAAGACGAATATTTTGATAAACTTGCAGACACGTTAAATAATGTCAAGGAGACAGATGAACTAGTTGTGATGGGTGATTTTAACGGACGAATAGGCACACGAAGAACACCGTGGGAGGATTGCATGGGGCCATTCAGCGACACAGAGACTGATTGTAACAGCAATGGTCAACATCTACTCAACATATGTTCGGAACATGGACTAATAATAGCAAATAGTTTTTTTCAACATCGTCGTAGCCACACCAAAACCTGGTATAAATGGAATGACATAAACCAAGCATCCCAAATTGACTTTATTCTAATAAGGAAATCAGACAGAAGGCTACTATTAGATTCAAGAGCACTCCCAAATACAGATGTTGATACTGATCACAAACCAGTCATAATAAAAAAAGATTTCATCACACAGGAGAATAAGAAACAAAAAAGTAACAACACATGTCATCAATTATAGGAGGCTGCAGGAAAATACAGTTAAAGACGAATTCAATCAAGAAATCCAAAACCTACATAAGAACATCCCTGATGACCACTCAAGCGTAGATAAGGAATGGACATGTTTCAAGGCTGCCATGCTCGACACACTGAAAAATAAATGTGGAACAAAGAAAGTAGGGCAAGACAAAAGATTAAGAACAGCCTGGTGGAACAACGAAGTTAAAGATAGCATATTCAAAAAGAAGGTAGCATTCAAAAAGTGGATCACAACTAAATCTGAACAGGACTATATTACTTATAGAATAGCACGACGTAATGCCAAACGAACAATTAGAGCATCTAAAGATGAATCCTGGAGAATATACGGTGAACAGATGGCGACCCTTAGCAAAGACTGCCCAAGAGAATTTTATAAACGTGTCACCACAATGAGAAACAGAGATGCATGTTACAACCCAACCACCATCATAAACAGCAAAAGAGGTATACCAATATTTAATCCACAACAAAGACTAGCAAGATGGGCAGAATACTTTCAAGAACTACTTAACCCCACACATAACATAGGAAACCTCACTTTTGTGCCTAAACGCCAGGGACAGCAAGAACCAAATTTCATACCTGCAGAAGTCAAAGCAGTTATACAGAAAAGTCCTAAGAACAAATCACCAGGTCCAGATGGAATAACCACAGAAGCTATTCAGGCCTGTGGGGAAACAGGAGTTAAATGGCTAACAAGACTTTTTAATATAGCATGGGAAGAAAGAAAAGTCCCAGATGATTGGCAACAGGCAATAATAGTACCAATATGGAAAAAGAAAGGCAATATGAGAGAGTGCGAAACATACAGAGGTATATCACTCCTAAGCCATATATGGAAAATGTATGCAAAACTTTTGGAATAAAGAGCTAGACCAATAGTTGAACAACAGTTAAGCAAAGCACAATTCGGTTTTCGGAAAGGTAAAAGTTGCACTGATGCATTATTTACACTTAGACAAATTTGTGAAAAAACTATTGAATATAGTGACCAGTAGAATATTGTGTTTGTAGATCAGGAAAAGGCTTTTGATAGAGTAGACAGATATAAATTATGGACCATCCTTGAAGACTATGGGATAGAAGGGCAACTGCTAGAAAATATCATAGCCATGTACCACTCGAGCCAAAGTGCAGTAAGAACACAGGAAGGTATATCAGATATGTTCACAGTCAATACAGGAGTGAGGCAGGGATGTGTGCTCTCTCCCCTGCTATTCAATATCTACATGGACAGAATTTCCAAAGAAGCAAGTCTCGACAGACCAGATTCAGAAAATTTACAACTCTTTACTCCAGATGAAACAACTGACCCACAGGGAATAAATGAACTTCTATTTGCAGATGATCAGTGCCTGTTTTACAGCGATGAGGGCAGACTTCAAAATCATATTACTAATCTGAGTTCAACCTGCAGCAGATACAATATGAGTATAAACACAGCCAAAACCGAAGTAATGCAAGTTAGCAGATCGCCAGGCCCACTAAGTATACAGATAAATAACACATCTCTGAAACAAGTTAAAGAATTAAAATACCTTGGAAGTATGATCACAGAAGATGGCAGATTGGACAGAGAAATTGACATCAGATGTCAAAAAGCTAGTGCACTTACATATCAACTATCACCCTTACTGAAACATCCAAACATACCCATGTCCGCAAAACGACAGATAATAAACAGCATATTCACACCAACCCTATGCTACCAATCTCAAACCTGGACTTTATCCAAATTACACCTTCGCAAAATCAACACCTGCGAAATGAGATGCCTGAGGAGAGCTGCCAACTTAACAATCCGAGACCGAGTAAGAAATGCTACTATCAGACAGACTGTGGGATCAACACCTTGTGCCACATTTATTGACAGACAGAAGATCAAGTGGTTTGGCCATGTCATTAGAATGCAACATCAACAACTACCATCACTGGCCTTACATCAAAGATCATCTGCGACGAGACCACGAGGACGTCCAAGAAGAAAATGGATTGACGACATCAGAGACATTGTACAACCTCACGGAATGACACTATCCAGTGCCGTCCACCGGGCGCTGGAACGCAAATTATTCCTCCCCACGACGCTTGACGGCAGAAGTGGAAGATGATGATGATGATGACGATGATTGTCCTCCTTCTTGTGCCTATTTTCATTTTCGATAAAGAGTTTTTATTTCCTTTAGCAGTCTTCCTCCGTGGACAGCCATGGGATGATCTCTCCGTCATCTATATAGTACGTGAATCCCGTCTCACAGTCATATATTCTATCTGGTTATTGTGTAAGGCGGTCTCTCTGGCTGTGGGGTTATAACACTTTCTCTCTGTAATCCCGTTTATCACGCAGAGTCTCGCAGCGGAGCGAGAACTGAGGTGGTTCGACCCCCGCTCGTGACTTGCGGATACTGAGCCGGCCGCTCAGAAAGCAATGGCAAACTACTGAGCGTAATCTTGCCAAGAGATCAACAGACAGCTGAAAGATGCTGCTGTTGACAGCTAAGTCCTGTAAAAGGATACGCAAAACATTTATTGTGTAAGGGGGGGGGGGCTGAGTGGTCTAGAGGTATGGTGTCCGCCTCAAGTGCTGGAGGTCCCGGGTTCAGGCCGCGGTGAGGACCGGGATTTATTTTAAAAATCCACCTGGACTTCCAGTAATAAAATATCCCCTGGTCTCTGGGTAGTGAGATCGGACGCCCGTGTGTATTGTTGCGCACGTAAAATATCCCTTGGCAGTTTGAAATCGAAAAAGAGTAGCCTAACGGCGCTGCCCGGGAAAAATTTCGAGTTAAAAATCTACCCAAAAATATTTCAGGATCCTCGCCGATGCAACGGAGTTCGTGCATTGAGCTGAGTTTCTCCAGACTCAGGTTTGAGTTAGGAGGAAAACGGAGCACTTATGTGTTAAACCGTGTGCCGTGATGTTGATCCATCGACTAAACTAAACTAAACTATCTGGGTATTGTATCGGTTGCTCTCTGAGTTTCTTGGGCTTCTTATTTTCTGTTTCTTCCCATCGGATTCTGAATTCCTTGTTCGCGAGTTCCTCTTCAGTTTCCTGCTCCCTTGCCGATTCTAGCATTTCTCCATGCCGTCCTCAGGGTGCTCATCTCGGTTTTCTTTGGATGTCTGGCGAGATATTGGTTTCCCCTTGGATGTCTTGGGCGTCGTGGTTGGGCTGGTGGCGTTAGCTTGCGGTTCAGGTCTCTTGGTTTTCATCTTGCCGTTTCTCTCTGGTTTCAGGAAAGCACAGACACCTCTGAACAGAACAATAGACGGATCAGGCTTCCTATCTTCTGGGTGCTCCATCCCAGTAACACAGCTTAAATAACTGGTTAATGGACTTCCGGCCACCAACATGGCGGTTAGGTGTTGACCGTTAAGGCTTGTGGCGTGTTTATGCTGACAGCTACGGTTTGCAATCGCATTTGCCTTGGTGTGCGTGGATGAATTTTGTGTTGACATTCTGGCGGCGGCATTATGCCCAGTGTACCCGTGCGGGCTGTTGGATTGCCAAGACTCCTGTCTATTCCACTTTTCACAATGGGCAGTGGGGAGCATTTTGTGTGATTTTCACTGGCACAGGAATGGAGCATAATGGGGATGATTCGTTGCCATGAAGTTGGAACCTCGACTAACTAACTAATTATCTAACTAACCATAGTCGGTGATGAGGACATGCGTGAACTATTTACTTTGGTTCCGCTGCTGTGTGCTAAATCGCGGTAGTTTCCCCTTGTTACCCGATGTATCAAACTACACAGTAAAGAAAGATAAATATTAAATACCTTCTTTTGGGGAAAATCACACCTTGTCCATCTGAAGTAAGTCACTATAGGTAACAACTGAAGACTTCTTTGAAGACATAAATACAGCATGTAGGGACAGGACATGTTATCGGTCTGAAGACTGAAAAGTAACTGGTTTCCTGTTCGGTTTTCGCGCAGCTCTCCTACCCTTGACACGATAATCGTTTACTATTTGGGCCCCCCTCCCCCCTCACCAATTAGTAAATTATAATAGACTGAATATTGATATACGTAATTAAGTGAACATATCTTATTTACATTGAAGTATTATGCTGAGTGTTCTATTTGTAAGACAGAACTATAACATTCCCCAAACTTCGGGGCAAAATGAATCCCTTGAAGGGATTCCCAAACTCTATTTAGCTCGTGTCTCCGTTAACATGAAATGAAGGGAGATCCGCTGATTTTTCGCTACGGATAACATCGTGACTGTGTACCAAAACAGTTAATGTGCAGTAAGAAAAATAAATAACAACTGTATGAAAAACTAGTTCCAAGTAACATCAGGAGTCAGACAAGGGTGTGTTGTATCACCACTTTTGTACATCATAAAAGTGGATAAGCTTAATAAAGAAACAAATCCACAATTAAAGAGTTCATATGGGCTGCCAATTTGCAGACGACCAGTTTTACTGTATGAGAAGAATGCAAATCACCAGCGTCACGTAAAATGCCCTGACATTTGCTGTCATATTTTCATATGACAATTAACATGGAAAAGACATAATTTATAACAATTAACATGGAAAAGACATAATTTATGACAATTAGACAAACGCTAGCGCAGCATAATGTAAATATACATTAAATCATTAAAATGAGTTAAAGAGTGTAAGTATCTGAAAGGTATGTTCACAGAAAATAGAAGCCTAGACAGAGAAATAGATATGCTATTCCATCCATTCATCATGTGCCATGCCGATAAGCTTGGGCGGTCATGTTTTGCCGTCTCACTCGATCACCAGAATCGTGGATCAGCACCATGTTTCTTTCTTGACCATGCCACGTGGCAAAGCCATCCAGGTATTTACTTCTAGGTCTTTCTCTTGGTCTCTTCCCTTCAATCTTGATATTTGTCAACAAGTTCTCCAATTCATTTCTTCTCATAACATGCCCAAAAAATTTTAACTGCCTACGTCTAATGTCTCTAATCAGTTTACGATTTTCATTTGTTTCTTGAAGGACTTGTTCATTGGTTTTTCTGTCTGTCCATGGTATTCTTTGCATTTTCCTCAGAAACCACATTTCCACAGCCATCAGATGTTTTTCAGCTTGTCTGCTCATTGCCCACGCTTCACATCCAAACAAAAGTACAGGTTCTATGTAGCACTTCAACAGTCATTTTCTCGCTTTAGTTGACATCATTTTATTAGTCAGTATGTTTTTCATCTTGCAAAAGGCTACTTTTGCAATGGACATTCTTGTTCTAATTTCTTCAAGGCATCTTCCATCAGATATTACTATTCCGAGATAACTGTATCGATTCACTTGTTTAAGAATAAGTCCATTTACTTGAATATTACATTGTGGTATCGCTTTTTCCCAGTGACAACCATAATCTGTGTCTTCTTACAATTCAATTCTAATCCTGTTTGTTAACCGTGTGCAACAACGGCATCTACTAAATGTTGCAGGTCCTGTTCATTGTCTGAAATCAACTCTATATCATCTGCATATATAATGTTATTGACGCATCGTCCCCCAATGATGATTCCTTCCATATCTTCTATATTTCTGAAAATTTTTTAACTGTACGGGGAAAAAAAAGATCTGGAGACATTACACATCCCTGTCTAACACTCTCTTAATAGCCTGATATCAACCCACATCATTATTAATTCTGATAGCAGCTTGTTGTTTCGAATATATTTCTTTTTACAAGTCTAAGGTCTTTTCCACCAATTTGTAGATCTTCAAGCATCCTTATCATGTTGACATGTCTAACTTTATCGAAGGCCTTTGTTTAGTCAATAAAGCAAAGGTATAGATCTTTGTTTACTTCTATAGAACGTTCGATTACGATTCTCAGTATATACACAGCATTTACTGTACCCTTGCCTTCTACAAACTCCCATTGTTCTTCTCCAATTTAAGGTTGTATTTTGTTCCTTACTCTTTGCATGATAATTCTCAGCAAAAACTTCTTGGTGTGACTCATTATACTAATTGTTCGATGTTGATCACATTCCAAGGCACCTGATTTCTTTGGGAGTGCAATAAATATTGTGTTACATAATTCATGAGGTATATTTCCAGTACCATATATTGTATTGTATTGTATCCTACCAACTCTATGTTAACAATGCCAAACCTGGACAATGACTGAAAAAGAGAAAAGAAACATCACACCAACAGAAATGAAAGTCCTGAGAAGAATATCCAATGTATCAAGAAGAGATAAGATCAGAAATTAAGAAATCAGGACTAAAGTGGGGGTTGTAGATGCATTGGATTTTATTAGAAGGCAGCAAGTCTAATGGTTTGGCCATGCAAGTAGGTTACCAACTAACAGTATACCACAACAAGCAATGATGTACAGACCAGAGGGAAACAGAGGAAGAGGCCGACCACGTAAACGATGGACGCAGGGAATAACAGAGTCCATGGGAATATCGATACATGAAGCCCATAAACGGGCACTCTCCCGCTGTTTATACTTCACATCGACACCGCAAGGTACAAGAGGAACATGATGAGATGAGATGAGATATATTGTATTCAGCAGTCTGGTAACTTTATCTATTCCATATTCTTCTAGAGCATTAATAAATTATGTTGTGATGCTGTCTGAACCGGGGGTCTTGCTAGATTTCATATGGGTAAGAGCATTCTGAACCTCCATCTTCAAAATTGATGGTCCTTCATTAATAGTTTGAATATCATACTGTTCTTTGTTATCATCATAAATGTTTTTCACATAATCTGACCATACATGTAAAATCTAATCTTTTTCTATTACGATTTTCCATCTTTTTGGTTTTAGGCAGCCTGCTTGCTGATGTACGTGTTCTTTGATTAGTAAGCTCTGAATTCTTGTGTGCATTAGTTTGGTATGTTTACTCTTGTGTTGTTTGTTTTAAATTGCTATGCATATTTTTTCGAGTCATGCTTCTTTTGCCTTCTTACATAATATTCTGACTTTTCTGTGAATGTCTTCATATTTGGCAGGATTATTGTTTATTCTGTCTTCTTGTTTCCATTAGTTGTAAAATTTCTTCAGTCATCCATGTCCTTAAATTTTGGAATTGTTTTTCCTGCAGCACAACTGATCAATTTCTTCAACACTTCCCATTGATCATCCACATCTTGAAATAGGATCTCTAGATCAGATAATTTATCAGATTTGTTATTTACTTCTATGTTAAAATTATCTTGTATTTCTTTGTCAGTTTTCAATTTGCACAATTTTCTAAAACAATTTCTACCATATGCATGTCTTTCTTAATTGTAACATAGTTCTAAAATGCTATGTACCAGTTCTGGATATATTTCTAGTTGAAGTAAGGAGGCAGGGTGTTATTTCAGACTCCTTGGGACTTTCACTGCATCACATCATATTTCTTCTACAAGAGCCTCATTTCATCTCAGTTGGATCTGTTGCTTTTGTGTCCTTAGCCTTAGACATTTTCAAGGATATATACCAGTGTATATGAACACGCAAGTCAGGTTTTAGTTGACAGTATAAAGTTTATTTGTACTTGATGACCAAGGGTTGATGTTAGCTTGCACTCAAGTCAAAGGCCGGATCTTAACTGTCCTTGCCAACCCAATACGTCACGATTGAGCATCTCTCACCCTTTCACTCTCAATGCTCAATCGTGCTATATCTATTTCCCACTAGATCCTAATAATACCCCAGTACTCTATTACTGTTACACCTCCCCATGTTACTTAAAGAATTTTTCCTATAAAAGGAAAAAATCTTTACTCCTAATCCCCTTACTCTATTCCATCCTTTTCTTTATCTCTCACAGTTCCCCTAATCTTCCCCAAAGTGAATATTCTATTTCTTTAAGTCTTCCCCTGCTATATATATATATATCAACCCACTTCTTCTTCGTTTCTGGCTCTTCAAACAACCATAACATATTTACATATCTTTAATAACAATTCAATATCAACTTTATAAAATACATTATAACACATCTTCTTAAATATTACTTTTCCACTTCATAAGCATTCCGCTTACTATTTCAAACGCTGATACCATTCTCCCCTTTCGACTAACTTGAAATCACTTTCACACGATAGAAAGATAAAGAATCGGTGGCCACCGGTATTTAAAAGAAGCAGTAGAACTCTTCCACACAAAGAGCACACTCAGCTACATCACACACCCCCTTTACCAAACCATACTCCTTTACCCTCCTATGTCATTTGAGACTTTATGTAATAAAGTCTAAAACCACACACACCTTTACCACTCATTATGGTAAACGTTTACGCTGCTATCTACAGCATCAAAAACATTATTCACATCCAATATATATTACAGACACTACTACTTTTATGTCTCTGAACCTTACTTCAACCTCTCATTGTAATGTCAACCACAAAACACGTCCCGAGGACACAATTAAAAATCAAGACCTGTTCCAATACAGATCACTTCACATAATATACCTCTCTTGCCCCCTTACTGTCCATTTATTATGGGCACAACTACTCAAATCTCCCTTCATGCCGTTACTAACAGCAACAATATCCTATCCCTGCCTTTAACTTTATCCCAGCCCATATATTACGGACTCTCAAACACCCCATGTCATTATGTCTCGACTACACACTTACACCCCTTTATTCTTGTACTGTTATCCACAGTGTCTAATCACTCTTCAGATTTTAAACATGGATTCAATTCATGTTTTTGTCTGGGGTAACCCGTTACCCTCTTCTTTTTCTATAACCCCGCAATCCTGTGTACATCATGGTTCTTCTGACCCCATGTAACCCATGTTTAAAACTTTCTCCTCATTTACCCCACTGCTATATTAATCTTTTCTTCCCCCATATGGCTTCTAATCCATATATTTCCAATCAATGCTGACTTTAGTGTAACTCTAAACTTCCCCATAACCATCCATATATTTCCACTACTTCATAACCATATTAACTATTAACCTCTCTACGCTGATTATCACAGCAATAAAATACCCATGAACTTACTCTTTACAAAGAGAATGTGTCTCTCTATTAGTTCTCAGTAGTTTTATTAACTCTTTTCTGAACGAAGGGTCCTAATTAAACCCCATATATTGTCTTTATTCTAAACAAAACCCTGTAATTTAAACATAACTTAATTAACTACTATTTAATCATACAAAACAGCGAAATAAAATCACAACAGGACATCAAACCCCCCCCCCCCCCCCAAATTTTTGTAACAATCATTTATGTTTCCCCGCAACTCAACTAAAGGTATGATGATGATGGTGATGATGATGGTGATGATGATACAACATACATCCTATTCTATTTTTACCTACTACTACTGGTCTCTTTTACGGACCAGTAGTTTACACACAAAAGTCTACAAACACAATAATCCTATTCTAAAATAATAACAATCATTTTACAGGACCAAATCAAGCAAAAAAAAACATTTTATACACGAGGCATCAACACTCAGATTACACAACCTTCTGTTTGAATTAGTTACCACATTTAACTTTGTCTACATAAGGTGTTACTTTACCACAACCTGTTCTAGTTAGTTGTTTTACCACTTGTTCTAATTAGTTGCTATATTTAATCATGTCTACCCCAGTTGTTACTTTACCACCTTCTGTTCTAATTAGTTGCTACATTTTACTTTGTCTACCCTAGGTGTTACTTTACCACAGCCTGTTTAATTAGTTGCTTTACCACGTTTTCCAATTAGTTGCTACATTTTAATCCTGTTACCCCAGTTGTTATTTTACCACCTTCTGTTCTAATTAGTTGCCACATATAAGCTGAGAAACATCTGATAGCAGAAGAAATATAGTTTATAAGGAAAATTCTAAGTATACCATGAATTGACAGATAGACAAATGAGGCAGTACTTCAAGAAGCAGATGAAAACCATAAACTCATTAGAGAATTAGTTGTAAACAGTTAAGAATTTTAGGACATTTTATGAGGAGAAATAAACTTGAAAAACTTAGTGACAACTGGCAGACAAGAAGGGAAAAGATAAAGAGGATGACAAAGAGATAGATGCTTGGGTTGCTTGGCTACATCACAACAAAGACAAGAACATGCATAAGGGTAAATGAGTGTGTTGACTGAGTAAGATGCTAGAACAGACACAAACAGATACTGGCGCAGCTGCAGATACATCAAACTGACCCTGACACTCATAAATATATGCAGATGTGACACTTGCACATAATACTTTCCTTACTATTGAAATATGTTTTGTATTGCTTGTGCAACCATGCATTGATATCAAACCAAGTTTTACTCAAAAGTAAAATTTTGAATTCTTTGTTAAAAAAAAAAAAAAAAAAAAAAAACATTTTATACACGAGGCATCAACACTCAGATTCCACAAAAGAATTGTCTTCTCGCTAAAGAGAAGGTTTTTTTAAAAAAAAAAAAATAATTCCCTTTACAATTAACTACGTACAGTGGCCCATCTTCACTGTAACACATATTTATTCCTCCAATTCATACCTATTTTGTTATAAAACAAAACAATTCAGACCATCATAACGCGGAACAATACTTGTTCTCCTCAACCAAAATCACTACTCAACAACTGACCGTTCCTTTTTCTGGAAGTCAAACTTTGATTATCTCCCCTCACAATTTTCTATCTTTTACAAAACTAAGTCCTAACACACCACATTATTTGGAATTCAATCACTGTAAACTACAGGTTGACTCCTTTTATCCATTCCTAATGTGGCGACTATTCCAATGTCAACTCAATGTACCAGCCATCATCCACTTATTAATAACCTGTGGCTCGGCACAGCTATTGTTTACCTTGGCTTTATACAAAACATCACTACCACTTCTTAATCATTACTGTTAACTACAGTATCTTCACCATGCTACTCCCATCAAAAGAACTTGTCTATTTACTATAGACCTCTCACCAAAGCAACTAACTCTACTTCTAATTTTCTCGTCTACCCTACGCAATTAATATTTCATCCTCCTGCACTACTCTAAGCTATCCTCAAGTCTCTTCTAGCACTCTTACATCGTGACGACAATCAAACCGGTCACCTTCCTCGGAACACGTTCTCCAACATTCATTTTACTAACCATGTTTACCTCCGCATCTTTCACTCTTCTTATTATTTCTCGGGACTCTTTCAGAACTGCAAGCCACGCCACTTACAACTGACAGCAGAGCTCACTTTTCTCGTTCCTCAGTATTAGGCATTCCTGCTTCTACATGTCCCTGTCAAGAACACTAAACAATGTTTTATGAAACATCATTCAGAATGTTACTTCTCATTCCGTCATACAACTTCCATAATTTCCTTCCAACGTCAGATATTCTTACGAAAAGACATCACAATCCTCCAATCATGTTTCGCATACTCTATGTTCTACGTTTTATCAACCACTCTACAGACACTCACACGGAGCATGCTACACTAACCTGAGCTCCCGAATCAATTAACGTACGAACTCTATACTTTCCTATTTCTAATATACAAGAGCTATAATCTGTTTTATCTTCTATAAATTTCTTGACTTCATCTAGTTGAAAATATTCTCTGTTCGACCTATTATACCTGTTATTAACATATTCTCTAACCCTTGGGACCTTATTATTTACCCTCCTATCATAGGTCCTGTCTAATAGGTAGGGCGCCGATTTTCCTGTGTTCTTGTACCTGTAAAATTCCTGTGTCCATCTACAACATTCCTACTCACCCTATTATTGTCATGTCTACCCTGTGTATTCGACTGGACACGCCTGTTATTACAAAACCGAGAAACATGTCCCCGTTGACCACAAATCCAACAGACAATATTTGTACTATTTGTGTTAACTACTGTTTCTCTTGTAGGGTATCTCATATTTCTTCTTTCCTCGTTATCATGTCTATTTCTACCTTGTAACGTCTGTATACCTCCTCTCCTATTCCATCCGAATCTTGTTTGTCCTATTTCCATAGGTTCCTCAACTCTGTCATCTCGATTCTGACTTCAAATATTGTCTTTGTCTCTTTTCAAACCAGTCGTTACGTCTTTTTCTGGCGGTTGCACTGTGAGAGGGCCAGTCCCACGATTTCTTTGCAAGGTTTCTCTCACGCCCAGTACTATACCAGTCTGACCTTTCACTATTACGTCTGTTCTTCTTGCCGTCTCTTACCCTATAAGCATTTGGACTTGGTTCGTCATAACCAGCCGCATACATAGAATCATATCGTCTTCTGTCTTCATTAAGCGCTGGCTGTCTCCTGTTATTCCCTCCTACTCTGTTGCCTTGTACATTATATCTATAGGTCTCTAGTCCATTTGTTCTTCTTCTTAACCTTTCTACAAAATTATTTACCTCATCGACCGCTACTTTCAATTCATGCAACCATGCAGTCACGCGTCCTAATTCTTTATCCATATTTATCCAGTATGTTGTATGTTGACAATGTTCGGCAATGTAATCCAATCCACTATACACTACCAAATACCTGTCCTAACAAATATCTAGGGTCTCCATATTGTAGATCTGAAATATGAAATACCCCCGTACAACACAAAATTGCAATATATATATATCACTATATTAGTATAATATTAATCTTATTTCAAGTTCATTATTATAAGACAACATTTATATGTCCGAGGTGTCCTGTTCCGCTGAAATATACTTTAACAAAGCAAGCAAAGAAGCACACAATTTCAATTTCTTAATTTAAGGAATACACTCACTTGCTTTGGAAAACTATAGTATGTTTCTGGGTTTGGGAACCACACAATTTCACCTTCTTTTTGTTTCCTGACTCAAGCACGTACTTTCCTCGACTCGTTCGATCACCAGGAGCCTGTTTCAGTTGAAAAATCGGTCGCGGAGTTCCGGTAGTCTGTCTCTTCTCCCAAGTAATTTCGTCACTTCTCTAGGGATGCCGGGATAATCTTCAACCCCTGGTCGGGTCCCATCTGAGATATCTAGCCTTTGTTTTCACCCCGGGTGGGGCACATCATCGATGTCTTGAGATAGCGACAACGTAAGCGGCGATTTGAAATTAGCAAAACTCAGGCTATGGTAAGCCCCTTGGAAACGCTAAAGTTCAGACAACGGCTATGGCAAGCCCCTTGATAACGCTAAAGTTCAGACAACGGCTATGGCAAGCCCCTTGATAACGCTAAAGTTCAGACAACGGCTATGGCAAGCCTCTTGATAACGCTAAAGTTCAGACAACGGCTATGGCAAGCCTCTTGATAACGCTAAAGTTCAGACAACGGCTATGGCAAGCCCCTTGATAACGCTAAAGTTCAGACAACGGCTATGGCAAGCCTCTTGATAACGCTAAAGTTCAGACAACGGCTATGGCAAGCCTCTTGATAACGCTAAAGTTCAGACAACGGCTATGGCAAGCCTCTTGAGTTGTACTATGCAGAGCGGCGGCTCTACCAAGCCTCTTGAGTTGTACAATGAAAAGCAACGGCTATATCAAGCCTCTTGAGTTGTACTATGCAAAGCGACGGCTCTACCAAGCCTCTTGAGTTGAAAATTTGTTATCTCAAGTCTCTGTAACAGCTTTACAGAGGACCACCCCTGGGCGGGCTTTCGGCCTCTGTATTTGCAGATTACTGAATTTTACCGGGCATCACTTCACTGGTTGTTCTACCACGTGCGAGACTGTTTCTAGGAATTATTTGACCGGAGCATGGAACAATAACAAGCGTCTCCCGACCTTGACAAAACCGATTTGAGAAAACTTCTGTTCTAAATACCTTCTTGTTTAGGCAGTCTGGTCTGGATCCTTTGAAGGTTTCCTAGTACTTCGCGTGGTGTCCGGGACGGCCAAATCCAGTATCGTGGTTAGACGGCACCATTTCGTGTCCTATACCAGTGTATATGAACACGCAAGTCAGGTTTTAGTTGACAGTATAAAGTTTATTTGTACTTGATGACCAAGGGTTGATGTTAGCTTGCACTCAAGTCAAAGGCCGGATCTTAACTGTCCTTGCCAACCCAATACGTCACGATTGAGCATCTCTCACCCTTTCACTCTCAATGCTCAATCGTGCTATATCTATTTCCCACTAGATCCTAATAATACCCCAGTACTCTATTACTGTTACAGATAATTGGATTTGCAGCTATGATTTTCTGAGACTGCATGGGCAGTTCCACTACAAGCCTTCTTAAGTCCCTCACAGACATGCATCGCAGGTTTCAGTGTCACTATTCGTTGCTCCCCTTAAGCGTCCTTTAAGCAAAAGCTCAGAGAGAAAAACCACGTGATAAACCCTCACACAACCTAATTGATTTACAGTTCAAGATGAAAGGTTTCTTAATGACTGCAATTTCAAGACTAAATTGACATTATAAGTGATTGTAATTGGGTTATTTAAAATGTATTATCATGGTACATGAAACAAAACATACAGTAGTCGTTACTCCATAAAAAAAAACAAAAAAAAACAACTTACACATATTAGCCCTAGATACTGGCCTCCCTGACTTCAAGTGTTACAATAAAAACATTTTACAATGTTTTATTCATTTTGGTATAATTTGCTTACACGAGTAATTTCATAGTTACTGTGTTTGTTGGTTTAATTGTTTCAAAATTGTGCACATTTCACCAGTTAATATATTTACCTCAATTTATGTAGGACCATCCTGTCAGAAAATTGAATTTGATAATTCCACATTGATATCACCATGTATCACTGGTGCAAGGGGTGCTGTAGACACATATCTTATTACTGGAACCATAGGAGACAATGTTACGCTCTCTTTGTATCAGAAATGGCAGACATTTGTGTACATTAAGATGTTGAGAAGAACATCACCACAATTTGAGACGGTAAGTTTTACCGTTGTAACCATAACTAACAATTCTCTTGTTGTTTAACCCAGCTCACTCATTTGCATGTATTGACATATTGACTGTCTAAATTATTCACACATGGCTATGCCATTCTAAAGATGTAACACCGCTGCTGGCGATTACGATCCCTTCTCGGATCCCAGTGACGTCTGAATTAACATAATAAGATGCTCAGAAACAGTAGGTTATTTAGAGTTGAGTTTAGCTAGCAACCGATATCACAACATTCAGGATATGGGACGCAGAGGTGTTTCCATGGCACCAGGGCTGGGTTCTATACTGGCCAAGACCTATTGGCGAGTCCTCGCCGAGCGTCCTGGGCAATAGGTCCCTTTGGTGTCCTGGCTAACGTAGTAGGATCTTTGATTCCTCCGAAGTCGGAGAGTGTCTGCCTGCACGGCGAGGAACCACCAGTCTGCTCACCAATAAGCCAGACATGGAACAACGGATACTCACGCAAACCTCAGGTCTTGTATGACATCACACTGATATTGGACAACAGGATGTTTACATCCGGCATACAGGACTTCGCGCTGGAGTTCACAGCCAGCGAACACAAGCAAGCAACTCAGGATATTCCCGTACGTGCTCCGTCCCCTTGTTCAACAGCCAGCGAAGAGTCATACTACTTATCGTTCCCACCGCTATCTGATTGAAAGTTCTCATGGTCCACACTCTCACTTTTGAGATTCTTCCAGAACCCCTGCCAATCCCCCGCTATATCATTCTTTCCACATAAGAGTTTCCAGTCTATTCCCCCACTTTCTCTACCTGGCCTCACAGTTGTCCGATCACATCTACTTGTCCATAGGTAATCTACCAGCAAGATGTGCGTTCTCTGTCAGACTATCGCCCTGTATGTTCTCCGGCACTACCGCATGAACAGGGCAAAAAATCCATACTGTTCTCACAATATGTAACTTCTGAAGCGAGGAAAGCCATTCCACACGAAACATTTCTTTCTCCACCTTACTAAGCACACTCTTTGAGTTCGTATTGGATGCGGTGTGTGTTGCAGTTGTCTCCTCTAACCTTCGGATGGTCGCTGTTACTGCTTCAACCTCCATTCTCATGCTGGAGGTCGTAGTCTTGAATATGTTGGACTCTCCTTTTTCAAGCATCATCCACTAGCCTTCGCGATGAAATCCCAACCGCTACTTCTGTTTCTCACCACTGACCCATTGGTGTAGGTCACTATGTCACCTTGATGTGTGTTACACTGGAACAGTTGTTGCACCTCAACCTCTGTGTGGCCTGCTGCCCATTCTCTGTACTCACGACCCAGTTTTACCATTACATTGTGCCAGTCTGACATGTCTTCCGTTACTTTAAAACACTCTTTTTCACGATTGATGGTCTCTATATCAACACACCTAGCGTATAAATATTTATGTCTGTGCCATCCAGGACCTGCCTCGTCTTAGTTTATGAACCTTGACTATATCCATGGCCTCATGCAGGGGGTGATCCATATCTGCAGCAACTCTCAGTTACCATTTGGTTTGAGGATACCCGGCCTGTCCGCCATTGTAGGTAGTGCCAGGATATGCTCCATGCATAAATCAGTGTGTCCTTTGTACACCACAGGATTACCCACATGGCCACATTCTGTATGCGCTCCAACCTTTAATGATGACTCTTTGAAAATGTTATTGATTGTTATTAAGAATTAGGCTGAATGGATTATCACAGGCAGCGGGTATTAATGTAGCCGAGAGGAAAAGACAAGAGAAAGACTGATTCCCTTGCTACGGTGCTAAGATTGATTGATTGATTGATTTAGGAATCGACATCACAGCATTCGGGGCATTCCCATAAGTGCTCCGTCCCAATCCTCAGCAGCCAGCGAAGAGTTCCAACACTAATAGTACCAGTAGCAATCTGATTATAAGTCCGTCTCGCCTTTCCTTTGAGCGTTGAGCGTCGGCCAGATCCCTTCGTCACTCCTCGTTGTCTCATTCTTGCCAGACCATGGTAATCCATTTGCTCCTCTGAGGTGTGCACGTGCTCCCACAAGGCCGCAACCACGTCTGCCTTGTCATGTATCAATACTCCACCAAGTTCTGCAGAGCCAGCCAATCTGTCCGCCTGTTCATTTCCCAGCACACCTGCATGCCCGGGAGAAAAGATCCAGGCGATGCTTGTCACCCGTGACCTCCGAAGCGAAGCAAGCCACTCCGCACGAAGTCTGCCCGTCCTCACCCTCGTCAGCATGCTTTCTGAGTCAGTTACAATCACGATATGTGTGTGTGTAGTATTCTCCATCCAGCGGAGAGCCGCAGTGACTGCCTCCACTTCCATTCTTAAGCTGGATGTTGTGGTATCATATGCCTGGTTCTCCTGCCCCAAACATCGACCATTAGCTTTGGCTATGAACCCCCAGCCACTTCTCTCACCTCTTGACACCGAACCATCTGTGTAGATAATCACATCACTCGAGTGAGCATTGTCCTGAATTTGTTGCTGGATTTCCACTTCCGTGGCCCCTGCTGGCCACTCCCTGAACTCCCGGCTCAATGTGATTATAACTCTGCACAAGTCTGACTGCTCCGTTGGCACTCTGACCCACTCCTCTCCACGCCTAATGTTCTCCAGGGGGCACACCTGTCTGATCGTATCCTCCGCCTTAGCCATCCATGATTTCCCTCTTATCAGTCGCTGACCCTTAACTGCGTCCAGCGCCTCATGCAGTGGGTGGTCTGTGTCTGCAGCTACTCTGAGGTATGCCTTCGCCTGCATCACCTTGAGCCTACCAGCATCAGTCGGCAGACCAAGGATGTAACGCATACACACTACTGGGGTGTCTCTAGTGCATCCCAGAATGACCCGCATAGCTTCGTTCTGTATGCGCTCTAACTTCACCAGCTGACTCTCTGAGACAGTGAGCAGACCTAATCCATAATCAATTACTGAGAGGATCAAGTGCTGGTATAGTGTGAAAAGCATTCTCTGCTCTATGTCCATTGCAGCCATAGTTTTAAGTGCATTGAATCCCTTTTGAGTTCTTGTCACGACCGTCACCACATGGTCCTTGAAGGATAGGCTCCTGTCAAATGTGATCCCCAGATACTTCAGTTTGTTCTACGGTGCTAAGAGGTAGAGAGTAACTCTGACTTCGTTACGGCCAAAGAAGAGAAGTAGTAAAAGAGAGAGAACCTCACACCGCCCTCAACTGACAAAGAAAGATATAGTAATTAAATAAGAAGATAACGAGATCCGATGGCAGAGGCAAAAACTATTATTGATGTTCACGCAGGAAAAACCATGTTAGAGCCCAAGCAGTGAATTAAGATGTTAGATTGTAGTAGAAATAGTGGTTGTAAAAACTAAAAGAGACTAAACAAACAAATCAAGGACAAATAAACAAGCTCTTTATTTATTTCTTCTAACAGAACATGTTGGATAAAACTGCATTTCAATAACAGATACACCAAACAACTGTATATATATCACACAACTACAGTGGGTAACCGCTAACCAATCAACAGAACTTAAGACAACAGGGTACACCAAGTACCACAACACAGGTGTTTCAAACAGTAGCTGGTTAGACTGACACAATAAAGAACTTTGACACAGACAGCAGTAAGGCACTACAAACACATAAGTTACACAACATAATTCCTAAGACGCGACATAAACAAAAGAGTTGTGACACAATTTACTACCCCGCCATAAACCCAGGCATGCTGACACTAACTAGTCAGCCACTCGGCTTTCTCTTAGGACATAGGTTGTTCACTGATTAACACATGGGACGTGTTCTCAAAACTGAACACGCCTAAACAGGGTACACTGCCCACATCTCTTGACTTAACGAACCAGGCTGGATGACTGCTACCACAAAAACTGGCTTCCGATATCTTTGTCCCATTTGAGTTCCGGCAGTGGCCAGGACCATACCGCTTTCACAGACCAAACCAAGATGCATCGGTTTGGCGCTGTGACATTAAGGAAGATAGCTATCTAACAATATCTTTAGGTATTGCAGCTAAATATGATAGACGGGTATCCTGTGATAATCTTACTGCTTGAGTGAATAAAGGTAAACCCTCATCAGGTGTTATGTGTCTAGTGTATTGTTTTGGTTTTCTTAACTGATATACAAAACATAAGCACATGCACTGAGAATACCAAATGGTGAGTTTATTGACACACATTAATGGTTATTCATTTCAAAATGTTCTTACATCTCATTAATTCTTTTCTTTCAACAAAGAAATGAAATGTGGGTTTGATTGTATGATGATGCTGATGTCTGTTATAGTGACTTCATTCAATCAATAAATGAGGCAATTTGATGAGATTACTGAATGAGGTTTGAATCAAATGTCACATACAACTAATGACAACACATAAGGAAAACGATCATATGCACATAAAGTGCACAAACAAACAAAGTAATTTCACAGCAGCGCTCAGTTTGAGACATTGACAACAATCCAGACCGGGAGAGATCTTGTCTTCAGCTGGTCTACCCACTAAGGCCAGAGGCTCCTCTTGGGACATTCTTGAGCCCTCTGTCTTTGGCTCATCATTAAGAGATCTGGAAGATCTAACTTCATTTAGATGTAATATTTTGTTTTATCCTTTTGGTAAATAAATCCGTATCGCTGACCAGTAGAATATTTCTAAATATAATAGACAAAAATTCCTACCCAGGAGTTTGCTGACAGTCTCTATAAATGTCTGCTCATAAAAGAGAATTGCCTAATGGGTTGGTCCTGGTGAAGAGACTGGGATTCACTTGGGTAACAAAATAGAGAAGGTGAAGGGCACATATATGTGTATGAAGATCTAACACGAATGTCCAGTTCATGTTCTAGGTGGTTTTGTCAGAAATGCTTTTCAACGTTGATTGTTACCGTTAGTATTTATTTATTTATTTATTTAGTGAACATATGCACTCACTCACTCGCACACCTTGTGTTAACAACACACACACACAAGAGTGGAGTGTGTTATGGAATAACAAAATTGTATTATATGAAAAAACAAAAGAGTTACAAACAACAGAATTAGAACCCTCAACATATGTATTTTCAATTTGATACGACATTCTTCCAACACTAGATCTCATGATGTGTATGAATATATAGCTTCAGAATGTAGTTCAGCTCATGGCGGGACACAAACACACAGATTTGGACAAACGTCATGGACGTGTGTGTGTGTGCGTGCGTGCGTGCGTGCGTGCGTGCGTGCAGTACAGGTACCTGGATACTTGCAATCCAGTCTCTGGCCAGAGCTGGTATTGAGTTGGATGTCAGTTCAGGTAATCAACTAATTGCTTTACAACTGGTATGCGTTGATCATCAGATTTCCAGAGCACTCTACACCAAATATGCAACCACCCACAGGCTCAATGTGCAACCTCCCAAAGGTTCTAATGTGCAAAGTAAATCCCATGTTGTCGTAAAACGGAGGTTTCCCAATATTGGAATATACTTCCATCAGTACATCGTTACTTTCCAGCACATATTAAAAAATAACACTTTAATACACCACGCCTCTAGTCTTGTAAACAATCAGGACAATTTCAAGGGTCACGAAGCAGTTTCCTAGACCGTATATTATGCCCTAGGAGAGAGAATCAATTCGCAAGCTTACATTAAGACATTGAAAAAACTCAATCAACGTTTTCGCTAAATTCCATCGTACAAGAATCTAGCAGATCTGCTTCTCTTTAATCGTAACGCGCGCCCTCACAAACGTCTGGCAACAGCGGAAGCAATCACCAAATTGGGCTGGACCCAACAGCCCCATCCACCCTATAGTCTCGATTTTGTCCACTTAAAGATGCACTTCGTGGGGCAAGATTTGAAGATGACGAACGAGTGATTCATGCGGCGAAGAAGTGGCTACATGATCAAGACGACATCTGACAGGGCTAGGTATACATTCATTTGTTTCGCACTGGCATAAAGCTGTACAAGTTGATGGGGATTATGTTAAATAATACCGGTGTTTACACGCCATATTGTGCATAAATTGCATGCCTTTTGAATAAATAACTCCTGAGAGAAACGATCTGAACGCCCTTATTAATTTGTATTTTAATGCTCTTAATTGCAGGTATGTTTCTAAAAAATAATATAAATAGATATTGTATATACTCCAAATAATGTATTTAATATCATCATCATCAAATGCCGTGCCGACTGGCGTAGGCGTTCATGACTCTCCACAGATCTCTGTCTTTGGTTTTCTGGATCAACTCTGCCGATGATGTTCCTCCATGCCACCGTCGCAATCCATCCAGCATCATTTCTCGTGGCCTGCCTCTGCCTCTCTTAACCTTGATCTTTCCAGTTGTCACGATGTTCTCCAGCGCCTCTCTTCTCATCACATGACCAAAAAAAGCTGTTTGTCTCTTTCTTATTGTTGTGTATAATGTTCTAGTTTCGCCAGCCTCTTTAATTTAGTGTTATGTTTGCTTATTGCAAGACGATTATCAATAACAATCAATATGGACAAGTTTTAGAAATGAGAAGGGACTGGAAAGCTACGTTGTCAAGTCAACAGTGTTTCTTTCCGTGGACAAATAATAACAGATGAAGATAGGTGTGAAACATAAATAAGAAAGAATAGGAGTGGCAGAGACATGGTCAGCAATAAAAATCAGCTTCTCACATATAATGAACACTGAATTACAGTTATAGGAGTGATCAAGAATTAATTTATTTTGCATTAATGTTGTGCAGAAACGTGGACAATGAATAAACAATTTGAGGGTAGAATAGAATCTTTTGACATGTGGTTATACAGACGGATTTGTCTTCTGGTTGACTGCCCCAGTCTTTAGTACTTTATATGCTAAAGCACAGGCTGAAGTGTTGCTCTATAAAGTAAACCATGGTTTAGGAGTGGATTGATGGGCGGAAAGCAAGACAATATGCCATGGGTTCTGCACACTGCTTCTTTGGGGTTTTACCTGTTCTGGGAATCTTTGCCACTTTAGTTCAGGTCCAGGAAAGGTATTATGGCTTCCATCTTGTTCACCTGGTGGTCAGCTGGCATCACAGTGATCATGATGCACACGTCGTAGAAGTCAATGTGTCCTTAACACTAAGTTAGGCCAGTACACCGCTAAGTGATTGTTTGTAAATAGCAAAATCTCATTTGTTGACATAAGTCCACTTCTGTTTCAGATTTGTCAATTAGTTATAGGAATAGGGACATGTCGCCAAATTTCAACCATCAGATGTGAGTGTGTGTATAACACAACCACAGACGAATTTCACTTTTCAGTAAGTGACACAGTGCAAGCAAATGACAGTCATGCAATAATGTATGTGGAAAGGCAGCACCAAAATGGAACTTTTATATATTCAAAAAAGAACTACACTTTTCCTGAAATTTACGGTATGTGAACATGTTACAATGTGACGTTACTGTAGCAAATAATTACATGCAAATTCTCTATTGTTAATATTCCTCTTTCCCGCTCCCCCTCCACCCCTCCCACAATTGCTGTTTACTTTCTTCTAATATTGCATTCACATTCTTAATAATTCTAAATATGTCAATTGTTGAAAAATATGTACTAAAATATATATGATAGTTCTAGATAAATGATAGATTACCTCTTAAAACCATTAAAAACATCTTGATTTATCTATCAGAATTCCTACAATCTATATTTCGTTGAATCTGTGAACCTCCATAGGTCACATTTGTTACAATCACATAAAGTTTCCTATACCTTGTTGCTGAGATGTAGATATTCCCACTCCGGTGACACTGACACAGATGGGCAAGATCTGGGCTAGATCTGGAAGTGCATGAATTGGGGCATGAATGAATCAACCAATCCAGTGTCTGGAACCCGTTAGTGTCTCCCATATACATGCATGTGGGTCAGTTGTAATGCTGTCATCAAGTCTCTTGTTTGTGTGTATGCAGGGTAATATTATCTCCTGTATATACCAAGGCATTAAACAAAACAAAACCAAGCAACAAGTTGCATTTTACTTATGTACACATACATACATACCTAACTATCTACCTGCCTGCCTGCCTGCCTACCTACAGACAGATATACGAACATACATGCATACATACAGGCACAAAGACACACACACACAGGCATGCACTTATCCACCAATCAAGACACAAACATACACATTTCTCTCTCTCTCTCTCTCTCTCTCTCTCTCTCTCTCTCTCTCTCTCTCTCTCTCTCTCTCTCTCTCTCTCTCTCTCTTATGCCCATATATCCTCACTCACACATAAAGCAAACACACACATACTCTACTTCACACACACACACACATAATAAACACATTCACACCAAACACACTCACATTCACACACATGCAAGCATATATACGTACACACACACACACACACAAACAAACGAAGCAAGTATGCCAGATAATATAATGTATACATTACAAACACTAATAGAGAGATAAACAGCACACATAAATAAATTAATGCTTTATAGATTATACCAAGGCATTTGATGAAACAAAACAGGATGTCATTATAACAATGTTGGAAGCAATCAACATTAAAGGGAGAGTTCTCAGAATAATAAAAGCATATTTATTGGCAACAATTAAAATTGGAAATAAAGAGGGCAATTATGAAAAGATAAATCAAGGAGTAAGACACGGATGAGTCTTGTTGCCAGATCTTGTGCCTCTCTATAGTGAAGAAATGAGAGAGATCAAAGAGACGACAGGAATACACATTGGGGTTATAATATTAACGCACTACAAATTAATATGCACACAGTATTGATAGCAGACAATGTAAGAGCTCTACAATAACATTTGGACATTGCAGTTATATAGAGTGCAAATAAGGACTGTGCTTGAATATCAAGAACACAGAAACAATGGTTCAATTAAAGAAAAAAATATGACACTAATATGTGACATCACTGTAGGAAGGAAAATGCTTAACCAAGTTTATAAAATAAAATGTAAATATCTAGGAACAATCATACCATCAGATGGAAGATGTGTGGCAGAGATTAAGTGCAGAATAGGTCAAGCAAAAGCATGAAAAATGAAAAGCTTCTTATGAAATAAGTCACTTTTGTTGATTGTAAGAAAGAGAGTATTGAATTTTTATATAGAATATTATTTCATGTATGGAAGTGAATCATGGAACGTGATTGAACAAATTAGGAATTGTTTGAAAGTATCAGGGATTTGGTTGCTAAGATGAATTTTGTGAATAAATTGGAATGCCAGAATAACTAACAACTATTGCCTGAAAGAGGCTAAATAAAGTAGAACATAATATACAACTATAAGAAAGATACAAGCATTATGCTTTGGTCAAGTGATGCTTGCTTGTTTGTGTTCGTTGGCTTCAGCTTCGATGAAGGCATCCTGTTGTCCAACATCAGTGTGATGTCATACAGGACCTGAGGTTTGCGTGAGTATCCGTTGTCACATGTCTGGCTTATTGGTGTGCAGACTGGTGGTTCCTCACCGTACGGGCAGACTCTCCGACTTCGGAGGAAGGTCAAGTGATGAGCAGAGAGGCATTAGAAAATATTGTGACTACTGAAAATAGCAGTGGGAAAATAGGTAGAGGTAAACTGAGTGAAATGATGCTCATGGACTGAGGCTGTGGCTTGGATGAATACCATCAACATAGTTAATCTAGAGCTCCAAAGATCCAGATCTATGGAGAGACATAAACGCCTACGCCTGTTTGCAGGGTATATGATGATGATTACCTTCCAACATTGACAAGAAATCTCCCGTGTGTTTAGGGGGCCCATAAGGGAAGCAAAGAATAGTAACACTGTTGCCTACCATGCATGTCGTAAGAGGCGACTAAGGAGGCTTGATGATTCCGTCGCCCTGCTACTGAGTAAGTGCATGGCGCGACACTGTGAGCTGTGAGTTTCGTGTGAAATGCTTTTGAATCTGCCCGAGGTGTTTTGGAATGTGACTGCATGTTCGGAGCGATGGCAGCTGGCTATGTCCCAGATTTGACCGGTTGTTGCCTTATGCAGAAATACGTGGCTGCTGGGCTTCTCGTTGACTGCCACTACCATCGACGATGAACTGTAATTTCGTGGACTGTGTGGGTGAACATCTAGGAAAGATCCTGATGGGAAAATGACTGCCGATTCCATCAGAGATGAACTGGGTGTTTTGTGGGGGACTATTGTGTTGACATTCTGGCGGCGGCATTATTCAGTGTATCTGTGCGGGCTGTTGTTTGTCGAGACTCCTGTCTTTTCCACTTTTCACATTGGGCAGTGGGGAGCGTTTTGTGTGATATTCACTGGCACAGGAACGGAGCATAATGGGGACGACCCGTTGCTGGGAAGTTGGAACCGCGACTAACTAACTAACTAACTAACTAACTAACTAACTAACTAACTAACTAATTGACAAAAAACATATAGTTTTATCAACTCACATATACGTGGGGGAGGGGGGAGGTCTTCAAATGAAAACCTTAATTTCGTCTTTTTTAAGTGTTAATATATTCCGAAGAAGCAAAGAACACAAGCATCATTTTTCGATTTAGTCACCATTGTGTTCAATGCAAGTCCTCCAGTGTCGATAAAGTGCTTGGATTCCTGTAGAAAGATCGACTCGAGGGTCACTACTTGTTGTGCCTGACCCGGCCATGAACAGTCAGTCTGTCACAAATGTTAAGCCGTTTTGAAACGTCCTACTCCATTCATACACTTGCTAGACTGACAGGCATGCATTACCGTACTGGACCTTCATTCTACGACACATTTCTATAGGTCACACCCCGTCACTGATTCAAAAACGGATAACAGAACGCTGCTCCTTTGGGGTGCATTTCAAATGTATTGTGGCGATCTGTAAACTGTCCTTATGACGTCACTGTGTTAGTCTGCATCGTGATGTCAAATGCTTAACATTCTTGACATCCTGAACAACAATATTGACAGGTTACGAGACAATGGCATGGTTATTGTAATTTCTATCACACTTTTAACGTTTTCATATGAAGCACCCTCATGAAAAATTATAATATGTCAAGATTGTAATGTTATTTCACCATGTGCGTACAGAACATATGACAAGTGAGGTTGTGAGACTGACAAAATTTGAAACCTGGTTCTAATGCAGTACATTATGCCATGCTCTGTAGTATTGATCAGAGCAATATGCATGCTGTAAGGTGATTTAATCTTGCTATGGTTGAAGTGATAATGCAAATATTTTCAGTTAAAATATCTGGAGGTGAGTACAGATCAATATCAATTTGTTTATGGGAATTATTCTTTTTATACTTGTGTGGCATTTGTGAATATGTCAACAATCTTCTATCTTGTGTACTTTCAGTAATTTCCGGCACAGATGTTCTTCCATGTCATTATGACACACTGCCCAGAGTTTTCTCGCTTGGTCTTCTCTTGTCTCATTTCTCCTCCAGCTTTCCCATTGTGACGACATACTCCATCTTTCTCCTTTTCAAGACATGCCGAAAGAGTTGTCTTTGTGGCTCTTCATAGCAGTAAGAAAGGCAATTACATGGCTCGAAACACATACCTTCACTCGGGCAGGTTTCCTTAGTGACTCTAGTCGTAAGCTCAGGAAGATAGATATGGGGTGAGTCAGAAGACAGTGGTTGTTGTCTCTGGAGCGGTCACAGCTGGCTAAGATTAGTTTCACTTTCGTGCCAGGGCATGGGGATGTACATGGAAATTACAGGCTGACAGGCTTGCAGGTAAGGCTACTGTGGAAGGTGGACGAACCCTGAAACAGGCTGATATTCTGAATGCTCTACGAGAAGTACCGGTCTCTGTGGTGAAGGGTTTATTGACGCAGCTCGTAATCTTGAATACCCGCGTTCGAAACACAGCTGCGTGCGATTTGGCAACAGACCGCCTTGCGTTTTTTTCGTTGGGTGTGAAATAGTATGGGTGCCGGTTGTTCTCAAAGCAATGGCAAACTACTGAACGTAAACTTGCCAAGAGATCATAACAGCAAACATTGCTGGTGTTGACTGCGACGTCTTGCATAGGATATGCAACTAACTTAACTCTTCTACGAGAACTAAGAACACTATGCCAAAGAAAGCCAAAGAAAATTAATCAACCAACACAGAGAGCCGCTACACGCTGAGGGTTTTACTGAGCATTTATGGACTGGATGGTTCGATGTGCAATGAGGATGATCTGTCGACTAACTAACTAACTAACTAACTAACTAACTAACTAACTAACTAACTAACTGACTGACTGACTGACTGACTGACTGACTGACTGACTGACTGACTGACTGACTAACAACCTAACTAATTAACTAACTAACTACATTGCTCTTCTTGTCTATCCAATGTTGACATCATTCTTCTATAATAACATATCTCAACAACTTCTTCATAAATCCTCACTTTAATTAATTATGTTAATTGTCCACGATTCACTCTGTACATTGGCACAATATAGCTCTTAAGAACTCTTTTTCCTCATCTCGCTTAACCAAACTGAATTACAGAGAATATCCTGCTGGAGTATAACTCCCACGCTTAGAACTCCCCTATTCATTGAGCTGCTCAATTTCTCCAACTAGCAATACAGTAGGTTTATGTGTTGAGAAACTATTTCATACAAGACATTCAAAACTAAGGGACAATTTGAATCAACATTATGACCAACATTGCACATGAAGTTTCGAGTTTACATGTCATTATTTTGAACTGTGTATGCAAGTTTCTGTAAACATTGTATGCAGTTCAGGAAATGTGAATCCAGTGTTCAGGTGTGTTAGCAGGTTTTTAATAATTTGCTAAGACCATCATATAACAGTATGTGGCGATTTCTTAAATGAAATCCACAGTTCTTCTACTTTGTTTATGTTGTGCTTATCACAATCATTTGGGGGGAAAATATCAAGAAATAAAAACTATTAGAACAGATCAAATTTGCAGCGATGGTATTATAGTCACCGATTGTAATAAAATAACTTGGCACCTTGCCGTCTTGACAGACGATAGTTTGTGCTTTAAAAAGGCATAATAACTTTTACCTTTGGCGGTAGCGAATGTGACTGATAAGGCCAATTCGCGCTGTAAATGTCCGTTCACAGTGGGTACATGTGAAGACGTGGTCATTTCCACCATCATGCACCACCTTACGTCTCACACGCTCGGTGTGTGACTTATCTGCAATAATTTTCTCCTTTGTCTTTATTCCATTTCTGATGTTTGCCCTCCATGCAACACGTTCTGTGGCGACTTGCTCCCAATGTTCATTATCAATGCCTGTATCAATCATGTCCCGCTTACACACATCTTTGTATCGTAGTGGAGGCCGACCCTGAAATCTCTTACCCATCTGTAATTCACCAAAAAAGATGTCCTTTGGTATTCTACCATCACCCATCCTCCTAAGATGTCCTATCCATCTACGTCTACGAAGACTGAGCATGGAATAAACCGTCACACAACCTGATCTTTCCAATACTTCAGTATTTGTGATTTTGTCTTGCCACTTAATACCAAGAATTCTTCGCAGACACCGCATATGAAAGCTGTTTAAACGTTTCTCTTGGTGAGTAAGTTGTCCAGGTGTCACTGCTATAAACAAGAGTACCAAGGACACAGGCTTGATAGACAAGGACTTTTGTTTTGGCAGTAAGCTTCCTGTTCTCCCAGACTCTTTTTCTTAACCTGTTCATTGTTGTTGCTGCCTTACCAATCCGAATGTTGATTTCCTGATCTAGGGATAATTTGCTATTTACCACTGATCCTAGATATGTAAAATTGTCTACCATCTCTAGTTCGGCGTCATCAATAAAAATTGATGGTACCCCATGTGCACCTTGTGACATAATCTGTGTCTTCTTTTTGCTAATTGTTAAACCAAATTCAGAACAAGCATGGAGAATGCAGATAGTAGACATTGCAATTCTTCCTCAGAGTGGGTCGTAACTGCAGCATCATCTGCAAAAAGCAACTCTCTGATCAGTATCCTCCTAATTTTGGTCTTGGCCTTCAATTTCTGAGCATTGTAGAGGCTGCCATCTGATCGTGAGTGAATGTATATACCACCATCCTGATCACGAAAGGCATATTTCAGTGGAAGTGAAAAGTATATTCCAAAGAGGGTGGGAGCTAGTACACAACCTGTAATGAAATAGTGTTATACTTACCGATAGGACTATGCATTATTGCATATCGAGCTTAGCTTACTTACACTGTACAGTATTATAATTAATTTGGCCAATTAATTGTTATCCTTGTCATCGACTCCCTCTTCCTTAATAGTTTCCCACTGTTAATTCAACTGACTGCTTGACTGATTGCACTTGCTTGGTGACTTTTAAGTGATCTGCCAACTGCTTTATGTTTCCAGCTGTGTAATGTCAGTTACAGTTGTATAATTATTGCATGTTTCTGGCGGGGACCAACAAAAACACATCAACATATATAATAATTTAGCAGCATGTGCAATGTTTATATTTCTCATCAGATGTGAAAGCTGCACACTTGAATTTGACTGTTGCTGGTGTGACAGGAAATCTGCCATCTGGATCATGTAGCTTTAGCCTGACACTAAACAAATCAAACGACCTGGAGTTGTGCTGCTCCAACACAGCCAAGCCTTGTTATCCTCAAATTTCATTCAATGGAACTGTGGTCACCGACAATACTGAGACGTGTGTTACATACCCAACATCTCACCTAGCTTCAGATGGGATTACAGGAAATCTGGTTCTATCATACTCTGTGTGTGATCTCACTGACTACAGACAAGGGAGCAGTTGTACAGTAACACCAAAACCAGGCAAGTTATTTTTTATTTACCAGCTCGGACATAAGTAAACGCTATTTGAAATTAAATGCCTTAAATATAGTTTCTGACATTTAGTGTATACTGGTGTTTTGCAAGTAACCAACCAAACTGACGGCATACTTATTAATTAATTTGGTTATTTCGGGATTTGAATTTTAAATATTGAGCACAACCCACTACTGGCAACGCTGATCGTATTCTGGTATGAACTTAAGGCCTATCCACGTCAATATGGAAGCACTATACTCGAGTTTCGCCCTCGTTTGAGCTCGTCAGTAGTGCATATCCCTGACTGGATCCGGAAACAAGCCCCTTGACAAGATACTTATTAATAACAGATTTAGAAATGCGTTAATACACGTTAAGAAAGTGTCTGGCGCTTGACTGTAATAGGGATTATGTACCACTATGTGGACAAATAAAAGTTAGATTTAAGAGAGGGAAAACGTCGTTAAGAATATGGAAGTTAATAAAGATGGTCTGCAAGCATTTTAAGAAATTCAAGATCAATACAGAGTGACTGTGAAAAATAGGTATAATTCAATTGTTAAATACACTGCACACAATACAATGGAGGATGGTAACGGACTCTATTGATCAAACAAGCAAAGAAATACTACCTTAGAGAAGCTAAAGAGCGAAAATAAAATGAATTACTGAAGAAATCTTAGAGTCGATGGACTAATGAAAACAACGTAATCATGACAAGCAAAAATATGATTAGATAAATAAATAAATAGGAGATAAATGTGTGAAGGTAAAAGAATGTTGGTTAAATTAGCAGCGCAAGGACATTGCATTACATTCTTTTAAAGATACTAAAAATATTGACATGCAAATCAGTGAGCTAACGGGAAGAACAACACAATAAGAATACACACAGTGTGTTTAAAATTAAAAACAGGACAGATATGTTTTAAGGAAGGTGCAATAATAAAGAGGTAGCATGAGTATATAAGAGAATTATATAATGGAGAAGAGGCAGATTTAACAGACGAAAGTAACTTAGAAGGTACTCCTTTTTTTAAAAGAAGTAGTCACTGGCGCATTCAAACATTTGAAGATAGGAAAATACAGCATGGCACGCTGTAATGATAATGGGAGAATTTGGTGTGGAATTATTAACGAATGTGTTAAATGTTATTCACAACAGTGGTTATTTACTTTATGATGTGCTGAAATATGTATTTATAGCTATACCAAAAACTACTAGGAGCAATTGAACGTGACATTATTCGTACAATTAACCCCATAAACCATGTCACTAAGCTTCTATTCAGAATTTTAATGAAATGAACAAGAAAGAAAATAAAACTGGAAATTGTTGGTGAAAAAACAATATGGGTTTGTGGAAGGAACAGGTATAGACAATGCAATGTACACATTAGGAACAGTAATGGAAAAATCAATACAGGGATATATATATATATATATATATATATATATATATATATATATATATATATATATATATATATATATATATATATATATATATATATATATATGCCACGCCATTGGATAAAGTAAAGCATGCTGAACTGATTAAAATGTTAGAAGATATTGACGTTGATGGGAAATATTTCAGAATAATATCTACTGGAATCAGGTAGCAATTAAAATTGGAAATGATGGCAGTTATTAACAAATAAAGCTAGGAGTACGACAGTGATGTGTTTTGTCACCTAATATATTATCTCTTTTTAGCGAAGTAATAATGAGACAGAGCAAAGAGAAGCCAGGAATATTAACCGGAGGTTATAACATAAAGAATCGACGCTATATAAATAACACTGTATTAACACTGTAGTAACAGAGAGTGCAAGGAAAGGACTCTCATTGAATATCAAGAAAACAGTAACAATGGTGATATCAAAGAAAATGGTGTCACCAAAATGTAACATAGAAATAGAAGGAAAAATTCTTAACCAAGTGGATAATTTTAGATACCTAGGGACATTTATAACGTCAGATGGAAGATGTACAATAGAGATTAAGAGCAGAATTGGGCAAGCAAAGGCCGCATTTCAGAGAATGAAGAGTATCTTGTGCAATAGATCACTATCACTGAGTGTAAGAAAGAAAGTGCTGAAATGCTACGTAGAACCAGTTTTGCTGTATGGCATTGAATCTTGGAGTGTAAATGAACAAATTAAGAAGAAATTAGAACCAACAGAGATGTGGTTCCTGAAACGAATGTTGCGAATTCCTTGGACTACCAAAGTATCTAACAACGACTGCCTGAAACAGGCTAATGAAACTAGAACACTATATACAGCAATAAGAAAGAGACAAACAGCTTTCTTTGGTCATGTAATGAGAAGAGAAGCATTGGAGAATATCGTAACAACTGGAAAGATCGAGGGGAAGAGAGGCAGAGGCAGACCAAGAGAAATGATGCTGGATGGATTGAGGCGGTGGCACGGAGGAATATCAGCAGCAGAGTTGATCCAGAAAACCAAAGACCGAGATTTGTGGAGAGCCATGAAGGCCTACGCCAGCTGGCAGGGCACTTGATGATGATAGATAGATAACACAGTATTAACTACAGAAAATTCATTTACTTTATCGACACGACATTATATACGTCATGACTACAGGGGGGGGGGGGGAGAGAGAGATTGGTTCGCACACAGACCCAAGGAAAGAAGCATGTGATATTTAACTTCAAAGATGACTGAATGTCATACGTTGCTAATCTATGCAGTATAGTACAACTCCTTTTTGTTAGCGAATGAGTTATGGCTCACACCGGCGTTGTGGAGGGTGTGGGTTCAATTCCCGGACGCTCCCAATCCAAGCTAGCAAACTCGGGATAAATGTCTCTTTTAGGCTGAACAGAGAGACCTTGAATACACAATCACACAGCTCGAAGTGACTCGTAAAAAGGTAAAAGTAGCTGGTCTTGGTATTCCCCAACGAGCAAGAAGGAGGCGGTTAGAATCCAAAGTTTACATTTGTTAGTTTATTACTAGGTAGGGCAGTTTTCCTCCCTCACAATCTCCACCCCCTCCCCCGGTTATTATAACGAGTCCCCACCAAGTATTGTAAGTAACAGGTACTTGTACACAACTGCATACACTTGGAAAATATTAAGATAGAACTATGAGTTAAAACAAGCTACCATTATTTTTATTTTCTATCAAGATCAGTAATTCAAAACATGTAGGTTTGCTGTATGATGATAGTGAACTTGTGATTTCGAACCATAATGAAATGATATAAATAATACAATTTTACATCGACGATACAATACGAAACTTAAATTGTTACTTGTGGCAGGATTACGTGTCTCAGAATGAGACTTCGCCTTGGTTCAGCTGAGACTGTGTTCTTTGCGAACGCAAGTCTTTTATTCTCCAGGTGTCTCCTCGTTGTCACTGAACAGGATCCTGTAACCTAGCGCTGTGTTTGAGACTTTGAAATAGGCGATCAAGAATATGCAGTTTCTAAGATCTACACATATAGAATCCTATCTATACATATACCAACATGCACTTATATAAACAGTTATAATGGCTGGCAATGCCTCTCATTCAGATTTACCGCTTTTACTCTCCTTTCTCGTCCCCCCTCTCTGTCTGTCTGTCTGTCTGTCTCTCTCTCTCTCTCTCTCTCTCTCTCTCTCTCTCTCTATATATATATATATATATATATATATATATATATATATATATATATATATATATATATATATATATATATTCTTCTCTCAAAATGTTCTCACTCTGTCGAGTCGGAAGAACGTTTCCGTAGTCAAACAATTGTTACAATTGCTGTGTTCACCTTATTGGTCACGTTATGAGGAAAGTCCACGTCGCTCATTCAGACTCAATGTTTCTTTGCAGCTTCTCCTTTACGAAGGTCGTTTCAGCAGATTAAGTGTCCAATGGTATTAATGCAAGAATGCCTGACCTTTGGGCTTAATTACCGGTGATCAGTCTCTGCGTTAGCCTCATGTGAGTTACGATGAACTCACGTTCATCACGCACGTGTATTGACTATGCACACAATATACCCGTCTCATAGTTTTGACACTCTATACACCACAAACCTTTTCTTCAAACACAACCACAATAATATTGTTTAACATTAACCATGGGGTAACATATTACATCTGAAGCACACTACAACAATAACCAATGTGTATAAAGAACGCTACCCATAATAAAAATAAGAACACAACAAGCATTCAACCTGGTGTGTTATAACTATTTTAAACATCACATACATTCCGTATATCATGATTATAATCAGAAATATGCATATAAACTAGTCCTAGCATAACATGATATTCCTACTTGTATTGTAAGAAGGACGTAATACCACAATGTAATATACAAGTAAATGGGAATATTCTTCAACAAGTGAGCAGGTACAATTATCTTGGGACAGTAATAACATCTGATGGGAGATGTCTTGAAGAGATTAGAACAAGAATCGCCATGGCAAAAGTAGCCTTTAGCAAGATGAAAAACATATTGACCAATAAAAAGATGTCAATTGAAACGAGAAAAATAGTGTTGAGATGCTACATTGAGCCTGTACTTTTATATGGATGTGAAGCGTGGACAATGAACGGTCAGGCTGAAAAAACATCTGATGGCTGTAGAGATGTGGTTTCTGAGGAAAATGCAAAGAATGCCATGGACAGCCAGAAAAACCAATGAACAAGTCCTTCAAGAAACAAATGAAGATCGTAAATTGATTAGAGAAATTAGACGTAGACAGTCAAAATTTTTTGGGCATGTTATGAGAAGAAATGGATTGGAGAATTTGGCAACAACTGGTAAGATCGAGGGGAACAGACCAAGGGGAAGACCTAGAAGCAAGTACCTGGATGGCTTGGCCTTGTGGCATGGTCGAGACAGAAACACGGAGCTGATCCACGACTCTGGTTATCGAGTGAGATGGCAGAACATGACCGCCCACGCTTACCGGCATGGCACATGATGGATGGATGGATTGTAGGAATGAAAAAAATAAATTCATACAACTATATGCAAAAAGCAAGAAAATTATAGTTCCCATTGAACTGCCATACATCATCATCATCAACATCAAGTGCCATGCCTACTCGCGTAGGCGTTCATGACTCCCCACAGATCTCGGTCTTTGGTGTTCTGGATTAACTCTACCGTTGATATTCCTCCATGCCACCGTCACAATCCATCCAGCATCATTTCTCTTGGTCTGCCTCTACCTCTCTTCCCCCCGATCTTTCCAGTTGTCACGATGTTCTCCAATGCTTCTCTTCTCATCACATGACCAAAAAAGTTATTTGCCTCTTTCCTATTGTTGTATATAATGTTCTAGTTTCATTAGCCTGTTTCAGGCATTCGTTGTTAGATACTTTCGCAGTCCAAGGAATTCGCAACATTCGTCTCAGGAACCACATCTCTGTTGCTTCCAATCTCCGCCTAATTTGTTAATTTACATTCCAAGATTCACAGCCATACATCGGACAGACGAAATGAAAGTCCGCAGGTGTAGAGATTGAAGTTACTTAGCTGAATACGTACCAGGAATAAAGTACATAAGAAGTTATAAACAGCAAATGAATCAAGACTTAACGATAACTGATATTTGCGGTTGAGGAGCGGCTGGCCGAGAGGATAGAACGCCGGACTCTCATTCGGGAGGCCCGGGTTCAATCCCTCGGTAAGGTGTCGGATTTTTTTCTGTCGGGGGCAAAAAGAAAATCCTAACCTGCACAGTTCGCGGCGACTGCACTAGCCAGGCGGCCTTTATTCCTCAGGCTCAAAGACCCCTCTGCCATACACCGCAAGGTACTATATTGGCAGTAAATGACAGTTTTTTGACAGATATTTGCATCTAAAAATCACATTTTATCTGGTACTTTCAGAAGACAACCTATTTGAGAATTCTTAAGCCATATTGTTTATACCCAGTTTTTTGTGGTCCTTATCTGTTGGGTGCTTTTCAACTTTTCACGAGCGTATTTCTTGGACCAGACGTTGTTCACTTCACACTTTAGTGCAGTTGAAAGTTGTCCGTCAGCCTAAAATTCTTCTTTACCGTGCTAACCTTACGTGTCTTCATTTACGCTTTCTTTATCTGGGTTTGCATATATGTGCCTGACATATGGTCTACTCTTACCGCAGTTGGCAAGTTCACTCATTTGTTCGGCTAAACGTTTCAGTCATTCTGAGCTTACGCGCCGACGTGTTCACCGGTGGGTTGTATGAAATAGGGGTATCACACCTCTTTGTCCGTCTCGTCTGCTGCAGTATGCGATTTGACAACTCTTTGGTAGAAATCAGACTTGCTTTGTGAGACTTCTCTACCGGCGCCAAATTGCGTCACTGATTTTTAAACGCTGAGCGTTGAGGTTCATGTGTCTAATTACTCATTCCTCTGTTATTCCTTCTTTGTTGTAGAATGACAGATTCATTCTTGTATTATCCGAAGCGTTCAATCACAGTGCAGTAGACGATATCGACACCACATGTGTCAAAATGGAGAGAGCTCGCGTGTCTGCCCATGCACGCCACCAACGCATTCAGAGTCTACACTGCTCGATATGAAAGAAGCGAACAGTGGAGAGCACTACAAAGGTGTGACTAACAGCAAGAAGTATGAGACTGCACCACACACGATAATGGAAACAGACAGTTCTACCTAAGAAAACAGCGAATCCCAAAATAATCACAAATATAACCTAATTGCCAAATCAAAAATAGAATGAAACTCAACATGGAGATACAAACTGATAAGTGATTTAGTCTAGGGGATCTCATACTTTTAGAAATTTAAAAGAAATGGAAATAAATAGAGAAAAATGCAGACAAAGTGATCTCGATGAAGGCATCTTTCTATTGACAAGATGTATCTGAGAACTACATTCAAGGAGCAATAAAAGTACTAAACAGTGGCAAGAAAATGATGTATCCTTCTCGGGAAACATCTTTCTAAGGTTAAACACCGAAAGCACTTTCAACAGACGTGCAATGATCCATCGCCGGAGGACGGAAAGAGAGCCAGAAAACAGCACAATACAACTGCATGTAGGACAACTGTTGACAAAACAGGCAGTAAATACACAACAACAGAGCGGCAACATCATCTGCAAAGATAAACTGATAGAGAAAACTACAAATGCTACTGACATTAACACGCATTAATGTAATCATTGTAGTGTCACTTCAGCTGTTGTTGCGTGGCTATTTTTTTTACTGTTTTCGCAGAAGGAGGCGTTCTCTTTATTTCTAATTGCATTTTGTAACACTGCCTTAAACTTTGTTTCTTCCAAATTTGTTTTTATACAGAATATGTAGCAACAAACATGGCATGCACCAGTTCTCCAGCAGTGGAGACAGATACTGTGTGCCAATTGTTTGTACCTGTTTTAATAATCCAAACTTAAATGTTAAAGACACTCGGCACACGATTGGTCATGTGGTCAATATCAGCCGCCCGCCTTTGCTTCCTTTGACATGGTCTACTGCCCATTTAGGGTGGTTCGACCAGTGAGACCAGGTCAATTAAAACTGCCCACAACAATGTGAATTAGAACACGTGACCACATTGCCGGTAAGCAAGCGTGCTAGCCACCAGGCCACTGCCACTTTCCCATAGCAACACACACACGATAACATGCATCCCGAGCTGTTCTTTCATTTGTTCAGCAGTGTACAATAAACCTGGCCACAGGGGTAAGTACATCATTATTTCCTAAAAGCCAGTTGAGAAGTTTTGTTGGCGTTAGTATTTTAAATTTTTTCCCCCCTTTCTTGAAAGTTATTTTTCATTGGAATATTAAGATCGCGTGTATCATGTGAAAGAACAGATACACCATCATTGCCTGGACAGAATGGTGTGACAGGGAGTGACCGGAGGATCTGACCAACACACAGTCATCTCTGAGGAAATGCCAGACGAGCACATAAACAGATTACAACTGGTACCATTAGTGCTGGGACTCTTCGCTGGTTGTTGTAGATGAGAACGGAGTGCGTATGGGAATGTCCCGAGTGTTGTGATGTTGGTTGTGAACTTAACTCAGCAAAGGCGATAACGGGTAGAGCTTTGACAACGGCACGCTAAATATGAACAGTGCACATTCAGTGTATGTCTTCATCACAATGAGAGATATCATAGCCTATTCTGAGAGCAACACAAGAAAACACAACAACATATACACCATGGGTGATAACACCGCATTGACTTCATTAAGGCATAGTTTGCCTTATTATGCTTGTCGGTAGTCAATATAGAGCCTTATCCGTGGTTTATATGTCGTGTTTGTGTGAGTGTTTGCTGCGTAAATGATTCGCCGCAATGTTCTTTAGTTTAGTTTAGTCTAGTTAGTTTTGTTTTGTATAACTGTATCTTGTAAAGCTACCCAATAGTTCGTTGTTTATATTATTTACACTTCCATATCTGTATCCTATCCTATCCATGGATCTATCCGTGTTGTCCTGTCCTTGACAAAGATTCTGAGAATCGAAGTCGACTGTCTTGTGTGTCGTATTGTACGCATTTGTGTGTATTTTATTTTATTATTCATTTTATATAATTATTGAGAGCTTCTGATTTTGTATTTTCACCTATATTCCGGTATACGACGGATCTCCTTGTAAGGTATGTGCAACGTGTTGATGTTTAGTACGTTTCTTCTCGCAGGAGCTAAATATACCTATTTGTTTCCAATTCATATTGTTATATCCTGCTGCAGCCGCTGCTTTTTCTTCTAGGGTTAAAAAGCTTCTTCGGTCAAAATGGCCAGATCTATTGTAGCCGAGCTACACTTCTAC
Source organism: Cepaea hortensis (assembly GCA_963921405.1). Taxonomy (NCBI): domain Eukaryota; kingdom Metazoa; phylum Mollusca; class Gastropoda; order Stylommatophora; family Helicidae; genus Cepaea; species Cepaea hortensis. The sequence goes on from OY992891.1 coordinate 88,653,470, forward strand.
ATTAGCGGCAATGCCGAGAGCGATCTCAAAACTGAAGTAATTTAGTAATCGGTTGAATTTGTGTACATGTATCAGCAACTTCTTTTATTATAAGTAATAAGAGTAATGGGATAATTTGGAGTAGACATATTAAATAAAATGTTGAATGATATTTACAGCAATGGATATCTACCAAGCGATATGCTGAATTATGTATTTACAGGGGGCATGAAGGAGTAGGTGGAGAAAATTGAAATTTGGCACATGTATAGCTCATTCAATTTTTAATGGACATATGAATTGTGAATTTCCCACCTCAAGTGGTTTTCCCGATATGGTGCATGGCACAACACACCCTATTGACCAGATCTGCACATCCAACGGTTTGTCAGAACAATGGAGAAATCAGACGCCAGGACTGTGATAAAATTCTTGATGTTACAGGGGAAAACACCTACAGAAATACACAGGGACATGGGGCCAGTGTTTGAGGAAGTCTGTCCTTCTTATGCTTCTGTAAAAACAATTTGGTGTTTGCAGTTTAAGTGTGACCGTTCCCAAATTGCAGATCTACCAAGACTAGGACGACCGTCCTCAGAGTGCAATGTTGCAAATGCTGCAAAAGTGAAGAAAATCATAGACCAGGTTAGGAAAATGACAATTGCAGAGATATCGGGTTCAGAAAAACTGAGTAAGAGTACAGTTTTTATAATTTTGCACAACAGACTGAACATGAGAAGGAAATCGTCTTGACAGTGAAGACGATGTCATACTGGCTTGTGATAACTGATTTAGTTCGAAAAATAGGTTGTTTTATTCTGAAGGCCGTTTCAAGGTCACGCAGATATGGCAGAAATGCATAAATTCAGGTGGTGGCTGCATTGGGAATGAATAAGCACTGTGCCAAATGTCAATGTTCTCCGCCTACTCCTTCATGGTCAGGCTAAAGACTATGAGAAGCCCCTTGTATAATTATACCAAAAAGACCCGGAGCAATTAAATGCGAAAATTTTAGTACGATTAACCTCAAACACCATATCACTAAGCTTCTACTCAGAACTATAATGAGAAGAACAATAAGGACAATAAAAATGGAAATTGGTGAAGAACAGTATGGATTTTTGGAAGGAAAGGCTACAATCAATACAATACATACATTAATAACACTATTAGAAAGATCAATAGAGACACAGAAAGGCATATATGTGTGCTTCATAGATTATACTAAGGAATTTGATAAAGTAAAACATGATGAAATGATTAAAATACAAAGATCTCAGAATAATAATAAAAAAAAAACCTACCGGAACCAAGTAGCAGCAGCCGTGCTCCCTGACGAAGGGGTTAAGGACGCTGTTCGTAATCCCGTATACTCACGTACGAAATACAGCTGCACGAGATTACTTACAGCAGCGCTGGTTACTTAAGGAGGTATGTGAGCCGGTCGTTCAGAAATCAATGGCAAACTACTGAACGTAACACTTGCCAAGACATCAACATCAGCTGAAAATGCTGGTGTTGACTGTAAAGTCCCGTAAAGGATATGCGGAAAAAAGAAGGCAGCAATTACGAAATAAAGAAAGAATTTATGAACAAACAAGGCTGGGAGCTCGAAGGGGGTGTGTTTTGTCACCAGATCTCTTCTCCTTCTATAGCGAAGTAATATTGACAGAGATCAAAGAGAAGCCGGGAATACTATTCGGAGGTAATAATATGAACAATATACGCTATGCAGATGATAGAGTATTGATTGCGGATAATGCAACAGATATACAACAATTGTTGGACATTGTAGTAACAGAGAGTGCAAAGAAAGGACTCTACTTGAATATTAAAAAAAAACACGTAACAATGGCGATATGAAAGAAAATGGTGACACCCACATGTGAAATAGAGATAGAAGGAAAACTTCTTCACGAAGTGGATAGTGTTAAATATCTAGGGGCATATACACATCAGATCAAAGATGCACAACAGAGATTAAGAGCAGAATAGGGCAAGCAAAGGCTGCATTTCAGACAATGAAGACTATCTTATGCAATAAGTCACTATCATTGAATGTAAGAAAGAGCGTTCTTAAATGCTATATAGAACTAATTTTTCTGTGAATCTTTGAATGTAAATGAACAAATTAGAAAGAAACTGGAAGCAACAGAGATGTGGTTCCTTAGAAGAATGTTGCGAATTCCTTGGACTGCCAAAGTAACTAACAACGACTGCCTGAAAGAGGCTAATGAAACTATTATATTATATGCAAGAATAAGAAAGAGGCAAACAGAGTTTTTGGTCATATGATGAGAAGAGAGGCTTCGTAGAACATTGTGACAACTGGAAAGACCAAGGGGCAGAGAGGTAGAGGCAGACCAAGAGAAATGCTGATAGATGGACTGACACGGTGGCATGTAGGAATATCAAAAGCGGAGTTTATCCAGAAGTTTATCCAAAGACCGAGATCTGTGGAGAGTGATGGAAGCCAACACAAGCCGGCATGGCTTCTCAATTATGGCAGTTCAGCTTTATGAAAATACGGAACTGGTACATGTCTTTTATATTTATTCCTTAATAAAAACTGGCAATTCGTTTGCTACTAAAATGTGAAACATTTGTTAGTTATGCTTGTGTGTGGTATATAATGTGATTATAATACTGAATGTTGTTTGTCTTTAACTACTAGATCCACCACATCCACAGGATAACAATATCGTTATAATAGTTACCCTTTCTGTTATAATTCCTGTCGTGATTATCGCACTTGCTGTTGGTATAGCATACTATTTCAAGGCAAGGTCGACGGGACCAATGGGTAAGTTCGGCTTATAGATTTTCTGTTGTAGATTGCTTTATTTCCAATAACGAATTTATAAAAGAATTGTGCCCATCAATAGAGACAGGTGATGGAAACGAAAATAGCCTCATGTTGGAAAATAGTTGACATGGACCACCTTGAAAAACAGAGAAAGCTAGACAACAATCAGTAATATTCCATCCATTTATCATGTGCAATGTCGCTAAGCGTGGCCGGTCATGTTCTGCCATCTCACTCGATCACCAGAGTCAGTAATATTAACAGCATCGATATCATTAATGTAGACAGACGACAGAGAGGATTTGAGTATCGTGGGTCCAATGTTAGATCTAGGCAAGGCGCCTGCATAATAAGAAGATATGTTCATGTCTACTGGCATTTGCTCTATACTATTCAGTTTTAAATATAAGTCTTGGAATGTCTAAAACAGTGGTTATCAATTTTTATTGGCCCATGCACTCCTTCACCATATGTTCAAAATGTCATTCCCCCTCCCCATTTCGTGTTTATCCCCTATACATCCCCCCTTACACAGTATACGTAAAAAATGGAAGCTAAATTTAATAACACATGCTAGAACAAGTCTAGACGTCTACATACGAGGGTAAGCTATTAAGTAAGTCACAAATGGCTGTAGAAAAATAACTAAATATGATAACAACTTGAAACCAGTTTATTTTAATACATACATTGCCCTTTGTTTCTCAACACAATTTCCACCAACATTGATAATCTTATCCCATCGTTTTATCAGTCCTTCCAAACCGGCTGCATAGAAAAGCGTGCCCTATTCTCATTTACCTGCCTTCCCACAGAACTGTGTGACTTACTTATTGACTCTCCCTCGAAACGTTTTCTACCCAGCTATGCACCGCTTTAATGGACAAACATTTGCTAGCATACACAATGAAAATCCACTTTGGTGGGAGAAGTTTCGCGAATGAAGCCGAAATTGAATGTGAATTGAAAAGCATGGTTTAGACAACAGAGCACGCAGCTCTATGCGGCGGGTTTGAGAGGACTGATAAAATGATGGGATAAGTGCATCAATGTTGGTGGAAATTATGTAGAGGAATACAGGGACAATGTATGCATACAATTAATCTGGTTTCAAGTTATCATAGTTAATTATTTTTCTACAGCCACTTGTGGCTTCGTTATTGACTTCCCCTCGTAAAACATAATTAGCGGGTCTGTTTACGTTATAACACGAATTTTAGAAGGGTGAGAAGCACAGAACCGTTAAGTATTGAGGAAAAAACAATATAAAATAATCGATTATTGTACTAACGCGATCTTGAGATAATCTTAACCCCCCCCCCCCCCCAACCCACCCCTTGGAAACATAAAATTCCCCTTGGTTGGGGTGAGGGGGGGGGGGAATCCTCACCGGTTGAGAACCACTGGTCTAAAAGATAGCGGTAAATGCTGAATAGAAGTGAAAACTCAAGCAACGGATATATCGTCTTTGAATAATTGATTCTGGTTTGCAAAGACTAGTACTTATATTAGTTGTTTCAATCGTAGCCTTAAGTTTAGCTGAAGAGAGTGTGTCGAGTAAAGAAGACAGTGAATTGGTACGATAATTGTGCCTTGGTAAACCGTTCCCGGACTGATTTACTTAATGGATTAATGGAGATGGTAGTGATCTTGGGGGAAAGGGGGGGGGGGGCATTATGCTGTCACGTATTATAAAACCATATTGACAGAAGTGTGTTTGTGTGTTGCGCACATTGTTGTATGTAGTATTATTCAGGTTGAAAATAACCTTCACTATTCCAATTCCAATTTTCAAAACAAAAATTCCAAATTCGGCTTCGTTCAACCTGCGTCTTTCAGATGTGGTTATTGTTGAGGTCCGTGGTTTTTGTGGGTTCATTCACCCTAACTCGTGTCTTGTGAGTCATATCTCGGACTGGTTATGTTGGTTTGTGTCTCTGACGTCAGCTGGGGGGGGGGGGGGTCGTTCGGCGGCTATCCTTTGTGCTCGTCTGCTCTTTTTAGGTTCTCTTTGTTGGTGCAGGCTTCGTCCGGGTACTGTCCTTATAAAGACTGTTTATTTGGTATTTTTGTCTCCTTTTTCGTGTAGTTTTTGTAGGAGCTTTTCGACGTTTCACTTTTCCTCCTTGCACCTGTTTTCACTTTCGAGTTTGAGTTTCTGCTGCCATTCGATTTTGTCCTCCGCGGTCATCCATGGGAGCATCTCTCCGTTGTCTATATAATACGTGTAGCCGGGTCCATCCTCGAAATCTGTACACTTATCTGGATATGCTACCGGACTCCTGAGTTTCTTGGGCTTCTTCATTTCTCTTTCATCCCAGCGCCTTTTGAATTCCTGGTGCCTGCGTTCCTCCAGTGTTTTCGATTCTAGGCACTCCTCCAGGGATAGTCCGGGTGGGTATTCTGCTTGTGGTTCTGGCTCGGTTCTTTGCAGGGTTTCATCTTGCGGCTTGTCTGCGTTCTCTTGCACAGGTTCTGTTGGTTTATTTAGGATTACTTCCATTTCAGCTTTCAGCAGCTCTCTCACCGCTTTAATGGTTCATAGCATTTCTTCGTTTTCCTTCTTCATCTAGGCCATATGTTCCACTTCTTTCTTGATGTTTTGCTGGATCTCCTTTACTTCAGCAAGCAGCTTTTCATTGTCGCTGGTCGGTACCGGTGTTTGAAGTAGCTTGATTTGCTTCTTTAGCTCATCTATCTGGTCTTGCAGTTGATCTTTTTCAGCTTGTGAGATGCTTGTGGCTGTCTTGCACCTCCGCATTGCTTCGTTGCATGGTGTCATTGTATTGATGGCAAACTTTAACACGTCTCTGTGTCGTTGCAGTTACGGGCAGCCCAAGTGTATTGCTCCATGCTTGCCCAGGCAGTTGGCGCACTTTCGTTTTGTTGCTGGGTGCTCGGAAGTCCGTGTCCAGTTTGGTCAGCGAAGACTCCTTGAAGGCGTGGTGATCAGCACAGTACCAACAAATTTCCGCCTTACTGCGACATGCTGCTCTGCTGTGGCCGGCCTTCTGACATCTGGAACATTGGGTGATCCTTGGGATGAATCTCTCTGGTTGGTGCATTCTCTTGTTGATTATTACTGTGGTCGGCATCTCGCTGTCCTCTGTCGTTACCACCGCCAAGGTTGTACGAACGAACGAACGAACTTTATTTTCAAAGGGTAACAAATCGGGCACGCAGGCCCAACTTACATTCGGCCCTTGCAATGACTCATCTTTCGTTCATCAGTGCATAGTGCATTCACATAGGAAAAAAAACACATTGTCAAATGAATGTTGTAAACATAAACAATGCATGTTACCATGATATGAGACAAATCCCCCACCCACCCACCCATCCCCTATCCATCCGCGTGTCCCCCACTCACACATCCACCACCCAATCACACACATACCCACAGGCACATACATTCCCCCATCCATCCACCTATCCCTCAACCCACACATCCCACACCCTCACCCTACATACACCATCACCCCACCCATCACACATCCCTCCACACACATCCCCAACCCACCCACACACAAACCCAGGTACACATGCATGCATCCACCCATCCATCACCCACACACACATCCCTCCACTTCGCACATCTCCCCACTCACACGCACACATCCTCCACCCATCCCATAACCTACCAACACTCACCCACCCACATATAATCCACCACCCACCCACACACCCCAACCACTCAGCCAAACACACATCCCCCAACCACATATCCAACACCCACACACACATATTCCCGCCAACTCACATATTCCTCACCTACCCACACGCAAAACCCGCACCCACCCACACATCCCCCACTTACACACATCCCCCACCCACACAATCTCCTCCACCCACACATCCCCAAACCACCCCTAACCTACATACACTCATCCTCCCACACATCCTCCACCCACCCACCCACTCACCCAACACCCCCTCCCCCGATCTCCAATCCACAATCACACATATCTTAACTACACATCTCACCATCCATGCACTCACACACACATCCCCACACCTATACACAATCCCCACTCACCAACACATTATCTTGGAGTAGGTTAGGAGCCGCTCTGCCTTCCAAGAATCGGATGTGTTGATTCTCTTCTCGAAGCTGCTTCAGGATTTCTTCGTCCGATAGCTCCACTTGGATACGCTTGACAACCCACTTGCTTGTCGGTGAGTCGTAGTTCCCGGCTCTGGTGTCTTTCTCCTCTCTCTGCTTCTGCATGGGTATGGCTCTTGTATGTGGTGGGCTGTCGATCTTCTCCCTCGTGGTGGCGTCAGAAGTAGCTGTAGTTTCAGGTTCTTTGTTACAGCTCGCAGGCAGGCTCTCCACGTTCGTCTTCTTGACGGCTCCCACGCTGCACATCTTGGATACCGCGTGTTTCTTGTTGTTGGACTTGCACCATGACATTTTCCCACGTATCAGGCTTCTTGACTTGTTAAGGCGACTTGTCTTGTTAGGACTCGCAGTTGCAAATGATAACCTTCACCGAATAATGTATGACTATTAAATGAAACGCCGGACTCCTTGGCCTAGGTGTTATCGACTTTCTCGGTAGTCCCGTATACTCGCGTGAGTAACGTGACGACGGCGAGAATCGGTAACGGTTCTAACCGCGTCGGTAACATACGGGTTATGTGAGCCGGTCGCTCAGAAAGCAATGGCAAACTACTGAACGTAATCTTGCCAAGAAATCAATAATCAGATGAAAGATGCTGATGTTGACAGAGATGTCCTGTAAAGGATATGGAAAAAAATTACTTGAAACACAATGCCTGGAACGAGCGGGTGGACTTTGTGAGTGTGTAAAGTACACAGCATATCAGTCACTACTGGCGAGGTTAGACCTTTTACGCTCAGTGTGACAATGATACAGAATACGAAATAATATTGTAAAGTATGCGTGTACACGTGACCGTAGATTTATTTGCTTATGTAATGAGAGAGAAAGATAGGTTCAGGATGTGGCGGATGATCTCCAGATGGGTGTATCGGACGCGGGGCATCTTGCTTATGATCGAGAGGTTTTCCGGAAGGTTGTTATGGGAGCGAGGTTCTTCAAAGGACATGCTACTGAATGAATGAATGAATTGTGAGAGAGTTTGTGTTTTGTCATGTGGCAGCAGATAATTGAGGTTATCACATTATACTTTGATATATTAGCTGTTTCTAACTCCGGAACAAATGAAAACGCGCCGAAAGCAGATGAACGAGAACAACATGAACAACATGGGTAAGCTATTAACTTTTGAATTGTCGTATGCATCATTATTTTCACGTATAAATTCATCTTGTGTGGACGATAGTGTTATCCACCACCCTCCACTCTCTTGCAGCACGTAACATGTCATTTGCTGATGTCTTCCCATGCCGTAATGCTCATAATGCAAGTAATCTTCTCTCTGTCTTCCTCTTTCGCTTCTTCCATTGATAATTACAAGATGTTATAATGTTCTGCAACTTTGTCTTCTCGTAATGTGGCCATATATGCTCACCGCCTCCGTGTTATGCTTGTTGCACGTTCTCTTTATCGATTTCAAAACATGCAGAATACACATTCCGCTGTCCATTTCATTTTTAGTACTCGTCTGTGGGTCTACATTAAGTCAGATGCCATGAATTGCTTATGTTGCTTATTGTTTACTAATTGTACACGAGCTTTAGCCATGCGTTCAACTATCATGTATGTTTGTTTTGCATATCCTTTACATGACATCGCTGTCAACATCAGCATCTTTCAGCTGTATGTTGATTTCTTGGCAAGATTACGCTCAGTAGTTTGCCATTGCTTTCTGAGTGGCCGGCTCAGTTATCCCGCAAGTCACCAGCGGGGGTCGAACCGCTCCCAGCTCTCGCCCTGCTACGAGACTCTGCGTGATAAACGGGATTACGGAGAAAGTGTTGTAACCCCTAAGACAGAGAGACTGGCATCATGTATGTACCATACCAGAATTCGTTTTCAAACGTTAAGATACAGAGAGTGATGTGTGTCTTTCTTTAAATACAATAGTGGCTTGGCCTTTTGTTACTTATGTTCTTGATAGGATCTGATGTTATCCGTGTGCTTACATATTTACGTTTGATTTTATTCTTGGTCAAAGTTAATACAATTGAGATTAGTTGTAAATGTGGGTATACTCGTTTCTTTGAACTAATTATTACATTATCCCATCTTGTCAGTCAAGCTGAGACTCATGTTTGCGCATGCAATACATGTTAAATTATAATACAATTAAATCTACTGCTTTTATGTGTTCTTACTTCACGGTATAGACGATGGTTTGTTTATAGCAGACATGGGCACACATCTTCTGGTATACAGCATCAAAGGGACGATTGCACATGCCAGACAAAAACAATAACAATTATACTTTCTCCCCCCCCCCTCCCCCCCCCCCCCCCCACAAGAAGGAGTGCTGTGAAAATAGCGGCAAATTAACCCACATTACGCTTAATAGGTAGGTAGTCAGGAGGCAGTCACTGGGGCTCTCCGCTGGATGGAGAATACGACACACACACATCGTGATTGTAACTGACTCAGAAAGCATGCTGACGAGGGTGAGGATGGGCAGGCTTCGTGCGGAGTGGCTTGCTTCGCATCGGAGGTCACGGGAGACAAGCATCGCCTAGATCTTTTCTCCGGGGCATGCCGGTGTGCTGGGAAATGAACAGGCGGACAGATTGGCTGGCTCTGCAGAACTTGGTGGAGTATTGATACGTGACAAGGCAGACGTGGTTGCGGCCTTGTGGGAGCACGTGTACACCTCGGAGGAGCAAATGGATTACCATGGTCTGGCAAGAATGAGACAGCGAGGAGTGACGAGGGGATCTGGCCGACGCTCAACGCTTAGAGGAAAGTCGAGACGGACATATAATCAGATTGCTACTGGTACTATTGGTGTTGGAACTCTTCGCTGGCTGCTGAGGATGGGGACGGAGCGCTTATGGGAATGCCCAGAATGCTGTGATGTCGATTAATAAATCAATCAATCAATCAACGCTTAATACCCTCTTAAACCCTCTTACTGTATTATCTCTCAATTGTTCATTGTAACAACCAGCAACATTATATTCTGTCGGATGACATAATTACACTTTCACATAACCCTTATTGTTGATGCGTGTGTCTTTCGTTGTTAATCCGTTAATTCGCCACACTAGATAATTATTTCGATGTCTAATGTCTCTTTACACTGTAAGTCTGCCATAAGAGGAATCGTCACTGCACCTTGCCGATAGTTTGTTACATTGTGCTGCAATAAGGCAACGCCAATGACCTTCTCGGGCTCGTAACAGGTAAAATGGCAGTTAACTTTGACGGTGTGGAACAAAGTGAACAACAGTTGCGTCATAATGTCCAAACACAAAGTAAAATCATACCAATCTCGGCGTGCCGCCGATTGTTGCGTCTTGAATAGCGTGCCTACACCCGATCACTAGTACACTGGGAGGGGGGGGGGGTACAGGGTGTCAGGCATTGGTAGTATCTTTGGAAAGGATGACTCTCATGTCCTTTTCAGGACCCATCCCCACTGGTCCAAGCTTAACATCCAGCTCACGCCTGTGGCTCCTAGTAGCTGTCAGCATGCGACAGCGGCCACCCCCTGGGCAACATCTGTGAGAGGCTGGCTAAACCTGGCATGGGTAGCCGATTTGGTGCCAAACCAAGCGGTGAACAAGGGTATGCCTACCCAGCATGTGAAGACAGGATTCGGCAGACTGCACGGATGAAATCACTGATGATTCAACGGGCAAGACGGCGTTTACCTGCAAAGCGTTGTGGAACGTAATGAGCACGGCAAGGCACGTAGAACGCCCTCGTCATCCACTGTACCTGTATTGTCTCCAGTCGTCTTGACTTGTCTTACCTCTGGATTCAGATGGACTCAGGCGAGTAAGTGAGGTAGACGAATTGCGCAACTCTTCCCCACTTTAATCCAATTAATCGCGCAAGTCATTCTTCATCCAACTTCATATGTCGCCTTCAAGTTCTGTCGCGATGGGCGAGCGGCGAAGCGGCAGGCGTGGGTACGCTGGCAGCCGTAGTCGTAGACCTGCTGGAAGACCGCCTCAAACCAAATGCTGCAGCTAAACAGAATGCGGAAACAGAATGGAGAGCTCTAAATGACATAATTTACAACACTGCTATGGAAATCCTGGGTCCAGACCTCCGACAGCATAAAGACTGGTTTGATGAAAATTCTGAAGACATCAACCAATTTCTGGCCGAGAAACATATTCTCCTCAAGGCTCATTTGAACGACCCGAAGTCAACATAAAAAACAGCTGCCTTTAATAACATTTGGAGAGTATGGACCATGTCATGAGTCCAGCCGTATGTGATACATCATTTCTGTAATTTCATTTTCATTGCATCTCTAAGACGACACAGGGAGTATATGTGGATGTTTGAAACAAACACACATGAAATATCCTGGAAAAAAAGAAACAAAAAACTTAATACATTTTCTGACAATGTTAAAAAAAAAAAAAATAATGATGTTCGGAGAGAGACTGTTGATATTCCGTTACAAGATTGTTAATTTGTCTGAATTGAGTTGGGTTGAGTTGAGATAAGAACTGACATCACTGCGCTCAGGACATTCCCATATGCACTCCGTCCCCTCGTTCAACAGCCAGTGAAGATTCACACTACTAATCGTTCCCACCGCTATCTGAATGAAAGCTATCCCCGTCTTCCCTCTTAGTTTTGAGACTATACCAGAAAACCTGCAGATTCCCCGCAATCGCATCCTTTCCACATCAATCTTTTCCTCCACCTTCTCCACCTGGTCCCACAGGAAAACGACCTTCTCTCACTTGTCCTTAGGTAATCAACCACCAAGGGGTGCATTTCCTGCCTGCCTATCAGTCTGTTCATTCCCCCGCACTCCCGCATGGCCAGGGAAAATAATCCATCCAATTATTACAATCTGTGACCTCTGAAGCGAGTTGAGCAATTTCACACGAAACATAATTTTCTAAACTTTACCAAGCACATTCATTGAGTCCGAAACGAATACAATGTGTGTTGCAGTGGTCTCCTCCAACCAATGAAACTCTGCTGTGACTGCTTCCACCTCCATTCTCATGCTGGAGGTCGTAGCCTCATGTGCCATACTCTTCTTTTTCATGTATCGCCCATTCGTCTTCGCAATGAAACCCTAACCACTCCGTTTGTTTCTCACCACTGACCCATCAGTATAGATCGCTATGTCACCTTAATGTGTATTACTCTGGTTCAGTTGTTGCACCTCTAACTGTGTGCGGCCCGATGCCCATTCTCTGCACTCACGACCCAGTGTTGCTATTACATTGTGCCAGTCCCTCCTGTCTGCCGGCACTTCAACCCACTCTTTCTCACGATTTATGGTCTTTAGATCGCAAACCTGACGTATAAATATTTCCGCCTGTGCCATCCAGGACCTGCCTCAGTTGAGTCTATGACCCTTGACCATATCCATGGCGTCATGCAAGGGGTGATTCCTATTTGCAGCAACTCACTCTCAGGTACCATTTGGCCTGAAGGACCCTTTGCCCATCCGTCATTGTTGGTAGCGCCAAGAATCCTCACGCAAATAATTGTAATGTACAATTTGTGCACCCCAGAATCACCCGCATTGCCGCATTCTGTATGCGCTCCAACCTTTCAATCTGGCTCTTTGATACTGTTACGAGCCCTAAACCATACTCTATGACATAAATTATTAACTGCTGAAAGAGCCTGTAAATCATCCTCTGCTCTACTCCGTTTGAGGCCATCACCTTCAAAGCATTAACTGCCCTACCAGCCTTCACCACCAAGTCCTCCACATGATCTTTGAAAGACATACACCCGCATGGTGACATTTTTCTCTGAAGATCACGCAGAAAATCACAATGTCCAGTCTGTAGGGTTTATGTAATTGCGTAATCTAATTGTTAACCAGCCACAATAATTAGTTTTCATCCACGTGTCTTACTTTTCAGGGAGTAACATTCTGAGAGCCACATAATGGCAACGACAATGTATGTACAGTTCATTGTGGAAACATACATTAGCTATTCCAACTCCGGGGGAAAGTTATTCTTCAAGCTAGTACTCGGATCAGTCGAACCACTGTTATGTTGGTAGAGGAGCATCGCGACATGATATCATCATGGATACAGTAACAACACCTACACGTGATAAGCTTAAGTAAAACAGCACATGTTAGCACAGCGGTAGTAATAAACGGTTCAAAGGGAAAACTATTCATGATAGTGCAAGCCAGTCTGTGCCTTAATGAGGCACTCACGTCCATGGTCAGCTACAGTGAACTGGACACGAGATCTAATGAGACAACATCAACTAAAACAGTGAAGCCTAGTAACTATTGAAATGTTATTTTGTGGTGTATGCGTGTCTCGCCTATCATGTTAAAAATTTCATTAATAATAATTAATCTATTTTTTTGTTTTGTTTTTTGTTTTTTTTTGCTTTTGTTTCTTTTTGTTTTGTTTAAATCGTTAATGCTTATTTAAATGCTGCTTTTATCAATACCACATTAATGTTTCTTTTATCAATAATGAACCAGATGAATAATGAACAAATTGGGTTTATAATTAAATTGTCAGAAGACACAGATTTTGGTGGTCACTAAAAAGAAGGAAATATTACAATCTAATATACAAATACTAATATACCATGGTCTGGCAAGAATGAGACAACGAGGAGTGACGAAGGGATCTGGCCGACGCTCAACGCTCAAAGGAAAGGCAAGACGGACTTATAATCAGATTGCTACTGGTACTATTAGTGTTGGAACTCTTCGCTGGCTGCTGAGGATGGGGACGGAGCACTTATGGGAATGCCCCGAATGCTGTGATGTCGGTTCCTAAATCAATCTATCAATCAATCAATCAATCTAATATACAAATAAAAAAAGTGAATCGTTACAATTATCTCGGAATATGAATACCGAAGACACAAACAATAGATTGCACGATTTATTGCCTGACATATTTCGCAGCATCTCGTCAGGTACATACTGCAGAACTAACACAACGTAAAGTAAATTAACTAGTTAAATCCTTCAAGCTGAAATATACACATTTTCGCACAGTAATGTCAATTGTTTACCACGGTAATTTCAAGCTGACTCTGAAATACCTGTGAGGAGATTCCTTTTCCTTCAGGAAATTGCCAGGAAATGAATTGTGAAATCTATAGTTTGTGTCTTTATTATTCAAATTCACCATGGGAAAACATTGTTTTGTATCGCGAAATAGTCATAACATCTAATGGAAGATGCCTTGAAAGATTAGAACAATAATCGTCATGCCAAAGGCAGCCAGCCATTTGCAAGATGAAAACATACTGACCAATAAAAAGATGGCAATTGTTACGATACAAAGAGTGTTGAGGTGCTACATAGAACCAATACTTTTGTATGGATGTGAAGCGTGGACAACGAGGAGTCAAGCTGAAAAAACATCTCATGGCTGTGAAAATGTGGTTTCTGCTGAGAATGCAAAGAATACAATGGACAGACAGAAACACCAGCGACCGAGCCCTACAAGAAACAAATGAAACCGTAAACTGGTTAGAGAAATTAGACGTAGACAGTCACAATATTTTGGTCACCTTATGAGAAGAAATAAAATGGAGAACTTGGTGACAGCTAGCAACATCGAGGGGAAGTGAACAAGAAGAGACAGAGAAGTACATACCTGGATGGCTTGACCACGTTGTAAGGTCGAGACAAGAACACTGATATGATCCACGATATTGGTGATCGAGTGAGATTGCAAAACATGACCACACACGCTTGCGCACTTGCCACATCATGATAATGACAACTTGATGTAACGTTTCTGTCATCAGTACTACTTGATGTAACCTTTATGTCATCAGTACTACTTGATGTAACCTTTATGTCAGTAGTACTACTTGATGTAACCTTTATGTCAGCAGTACTACTTGATGTAACCTTTATGTCAGCAGTACTACTTGATGTAACGTTTATGTTAACAGTACTACTTGATGTAACGTTTCTGTCATCAGTACTACTTGATGTAACCTTTATGTCAGTAGTACTACTTGATGTAACCTTTATGTCAGCAGTACTACTTGATGTAACCTTTATGTCAGCAGTACTACTTGATGTAACCTTTATGTCAGCAGTACTACTTGATGTAACCTTTATGTCAGCAGTACTACTTGATGTAACGGTTCTGTCAGCAGTACTACTTGATGTAACCTTTATGTCAGCAGTACTACTTGATGTAACGGTTCTGTCAGCACTACTACTTGATGTAACGTTTCTGTCAGCAGTACTACTTGATGTAACGTTTATGTCAGCAGTACTACTTGATGTAACCTTTATGTCAACAGTACTACTTGATGTAACGTTTATGTTAACAGTAATACTTGATGTAACGTTTCTGTCATCAGTACTACTTGATGTAACCTTTATGTCAGCAGTACTACTTGATGTAACCTTTATGTCAACAGTACTACTTGATGTAACCTTTATGTCAGCAGTACTACTTGATGTACCGTTTATGTTAACAGTACTACTTGATGTAACGTTTCTGTCATCAGTACTACTTGATGTAACCTTTATGTCAGCAGTACTACTTGATGTAACCTTTATGTCAACAGTACTACTTGATGTAACCTTTATGTCAGCAGTACTACTTGATGTAACGTTTATGTTAACAGTACTACTTGATGTAACGTTTCTGTCATCAGTACTACTTGATGTAACGTTTATGTCAGCAGTACTACTTGATGTAACCTTTATGTCAGCAGTACTACTTGATGTAACGTTTATGTTAACAGTACTACTTGATGTAACGTTTCTGTCAGCAGTACTACATGATGTAACCTTTATGTCAGCAGTACTACTTGATGTAACGGTTCTGTCAGCAGTACTACTTGATGTAACCTTTATGTCAGCAGTACTACTTGATGTAACGTTTCTGTCAGCAGTACTACATGATGTAACCTTTATGTCAGCAGTACTACTTGATGTAACCTTTATGTCAGCAGTACTACTTGATGTAACGTTTATGTCAGCAGTACTACTTGATGTAACCTTTATGTCAGCAGTACTACTTGATGTAACGTTTATGTTAACAGTACTACTTGATGTAACGTTTCTGTCAGCAGTACTACATGATGTAACCTTTATGTCAGCAGTACTACTTGATGTAACCTTTATGTCAGCAGTACTACTTGATGTAACGTTTATGTTAACAGTACTACTTGATGTAACGTTTCTGTAAACAGTACTACTTGATGTAACCTTTATGTCAGTAGTACTACTTGATGTAACCTTTATGTCAGCAGTACTACTTGATGTAACCTTTATGTCAGCAGTACTACTTGATGTAACCTTTATGTCAGCAGTACTACTTGATGTAACCTTTATGTCAGCAGTACTACTTGATGTAACGGTTCTGTCAGCAGTACTACTTGATGTAACCTTTATGTCAGCAGTACTACTTGATGTAACGGTTCTGTCAGCACTACTACTTGATGTAACGTTTCTGTCAGCAGTACTACTTGATGTAACGTTTATGTCAGCAGTACTACTTGATGTAACCTTTATGTCAACAGTACTACTTGATGTAACGTTTATGTTAACAGTAATACTTGATGTAACGTTTCTGTCATCAGTACTACTTGATGTAACCTTTATGTCAGCAGTACTACTTGATGTAACCTTTATGTCAACAGTACTACTTGATGTAACCTTTATGTCAGCAGTACTACTTGATGTACCGTTTATGTTAACAGTACTACTTGATGTAACTTTTCTGTCATCAGTACTACTTGATGTAACCTTTATGTCAGCAGTACTACTTGATGTAACCTTTATGTCAACAGTACTACTTGATGTAACCTTTATGTCAGCAGTACTACTTGATGTAACGTTTATGTTAACAGTACTACTTGATGTAACGTTTCTGTCATCAGTACTACTTGATGTAACGTTTATGTCAGCAGTACTACTTGATGTAACCTTTATGTCAGCAGTACTACTTGATGTAACGTTTATGTTAACAGTACTACTTGATGTAACCTTTATGTCAGCAGTACTACTTGATGTAACGGTTCTGTCATCAGTACTACTTGATGTAACGTTTATGTTAACAGTACTACTTGATGTAACGTTTCTGTCATCAGTACTACTTGATGTAACGTTTATGTCAGCAGTACTACTTGATGTAACCTTTATGTCAGCAGTACTACTTGATGTAACGGTTCTGTCAGCAGTACTACTTGATGTAACGTTTCTGTCATCAGTACTACTTGATGTAACCTTTATGTCAGCAGTACTACTTGATGTAACGGTTCTGTCAGCACTACTACTTGATGTAACGTTTCTGTCTGCAGTACTACTTGATGTAACGTTTATGTCAGCAGTACTACTTGATGTAACCTTTATGTCAACAGTACTACTTGATGTAACGTTTATGTTGAGAGTACTACTTGATGTAACGTTTCTGTCATCAGTACTACTTGATGTAACCTTTATGTCAGCAGTACTACTTGATGTAACCTTTATGTCAACAGTACTACTTGATGTAAACTTTATGTCAGCAGTACTACTTGATGTAACGTTTATGTTAACAGTACTACTTGATGTAACGTTTCTGTCATCAGTACTACTTGATGTAACCTTTATGTCAGCAGTACTACTTGATGTAACCTTTATGTCAACAGTACTACTTGATGTAACCTTTATGTCAGCAGTACTACTTGATGTAACGTTTATGTTAACAGTACTACTTGATGTAACGTTTATGTCAGCAGTACTACTTGATGTAACGTTTCTGTCATCAGTACTACTTGATGTAACCTTTATGTCAGCAGTACTACTTGATGTAACCTTTCTGTCAGCAGTACTACTTGATGTAACGTTTATGTTAACAGTACTACTTGATGTAACGTTTCTGTCAGCAGTACTACTTGATGTAAACTTTATGTCAGCAGTACTACTTGATGTAACCTTTATGTCAACAGTACTACTTGATGTCACGTTTCTGTCAGCAGTACTACTTGATGTCACTATCTGTCAGCAGTACTACTTGATGTCACGTTTCTGTCAGCAGTACTACTTGATGTAACCTTTATGTCAGCAGTACTACTTGATGTAACGTTTATGTTAACAGTACTACTTGATGTAACGTTTCTGTCATCAGTACTACTTGATGTAACCTTTATGTTAACAGTACTACTTGATGTCACGTTTCTGTCAGCAATACTACTTGATGCAACATTTATGTCAGCACTACTGCTTGATGTCACGTTTCTGTCAGCAGTACTACTTGATGTCACGTTTCTGATAGCAGTACTACTTGGTGTCACGTTTCTGTCAACAGGAATACTTGATTTCACGTTTCTGTCCGCAGTACTACTTGATGTAACCTTTATGTCAGCAGTACTACTTGATTTCACGTTTCTGTCAGCAGTACTATTTGATGTAACCTTTATGTCAGTAGTACTACTTGATGTAACCTTTATGTCAGCAGTACTACTTGATGTAACCTTTATGTCAGCAGTACTACTTGATTTCACGTTTCTGTCAGCAGTACTACTTGATGTAACCTTTATGTCAGCAGTACTACTTGATTTCACGTTTCTGTCAGCAGTACTATTTGATGTAACCTTTATGTCAGTAGTACTACTTGATGTCACGTTTCTGTCAGCAGTACTATTTGATGTAACCTTTATGTCAGCAGTACTACTTGATGTCACGTTTCTGTCAGCAGTACTACTTGATGTCACGTTTCTGTCAGCCATACTACTTGATGTAACCTGTATGTCAGCAGTACTACTTGATGTCACGTTTCTGTCAACAGTACTAATTGATGTAACCTTTATGTCAGCAGTACTACTTGATGTCACGTTTCTGTCAGCAGTACTACTTGATATCACGTTTCTGTCAGCAGTACTACTTGATGTAACCTTTATGTCAGCAGTACTACTTGATTTCACGTTTCTGTCAGCAGTACTACTTGATGTAACCTTTATGTCAGTAGTACTACTTGATGTAACCTTTATGTCAGCAGTACTACTTGATGTAACCTTTATGTCAGCAGTACTACTTGATGTAACATTTATGTCAGCAGTACTACTTGATGTAACCTTTATGTCAGCAGTACTACTTGATGTAACGGTTCTATCATCAGTACTACTTGATGTAACCTTTATGTCAGCAGTACTACTTGATGTAACCTTTATGTCAGCAGTACTACTTGATGTAACGGTTCTGTCAGCAGTACTACTTGATGTAACCTTTATGTCAGCAGTACTACTTGATGTAACGGTTCTGTCAGCACTACTACTTGATGTAACGTTTCTGTCAGCAGTACTACTTGATGTAACGTTTATGTCAGCAGTACTACTTGATGTAACCTTTATGTCAACAGTACTACTTGATGTAACGTTTATGTTAACAGTACTACTTGATGTAACGTTTCTGTCATCAGTACTACTTGATGTAACCTTTATGTCAACAGTACTACTTGATGTAACCTTTATGTCAGCAGTACTACTTGATGTACCGTTTATGTTAACAGTACTACTTGATGTAACGTTTCTGTCATCAGTACTACTTGATGTAACCTTTATGTCAGCAGTACTACTTGATGTAACCTTTATGTCAACAGTACTACTTGATGTAACCTTTATGTCAGCAGTACTACTTGATGTAACGTTTATGTTAACAGTACTACTTGATGTAACGTTTCTGTCATCAGTACTACTTGATGTAACCTTTATGTCAGCAGTACTACTTGATGTCATGTTTCTGTCAGCAGTACTACTTGATATCACGTTTCTGTCAGCAGTACTACTTGATGTAACCTTTATGTCAGCAGTACTACTTGATTTCACGTTTCTGTCAGCAGTACTACTTGATGTAACCTTTATGTCAGTAGTACTACTTGATGTAACCTTTATGTCAGCAGTACTACTTGATGTAACCTTTATGTCAGCAGTACTACTTGATGTAACATTTATGTCAGCAGTACTACTTGATGTAACCTTTATGTCAGCAGTACTACTTGATGTAACGGTTCTGTCATCAGTACTACTTGATGTAACCTTCATGTCAGCAGTACTACTTGATGTAACCTTTATGTCAGCAGTACTACTTGATGTAACGTTTATGTCAGCAGTACTACTTGATGTAACCTTTATGTCAGCAGTAATACTTGATGTAACGTTTATGTTAACAGTACTACTTGATGTAACGTTTCTGTCAGCAGTACTCCATGATGTAACCTTTATGTCAGCAGTACTACTTGATGTAACCTTTATGTCAGCAGTACTACTTGATGTAACGTTTATGTTAACAGTACTACTTGATGTAACCTTTATGTCAGCAGTACTACTTGATGTAACGGTTCTGTCATCAGTACTACTTGATGTAACGTTTATGTTAACAGTACTACTTGATGTAACGTTTCTGTCATCAGTACTACTTGATGTAACCTTTATGTCAGCAGTACTACTTGATGTAACCTTTATGTCAGCAGTACTACTTGATGTAACGGTTCTGTCAGCAGTACTACTTGATGTAACGTTTCTGTCATCAGTACTACTTGATGTAACCTTTATGTCAGCAGTACTACTTGATGTAACGGTTCTGTCAGCACTACTACTTGATGTAACGTTTCTGTCTGCAGTACTACTTGATGTAACGTTTATGTCAGCAGTACTACTTGATGTAACCTTTATGTCAACAGTACTACTTGATGTAACGTTTATGTTAACAGTACTACTTGATGTAACGTTTCTGTCATCAGTACTACTTGATGTAACCTTTATGTCAGCAGTACTACTTGATGTAACCTTTATGTCAACAGTACTACTTGATGTAACCTTTATGTCAGCAGTACTACTTGATGTAACGTTTATGTTAACAGTACTACTTGATGTAACGTTTCTGTCATCAGTACTACTTGATGTAACCTTTATGTCAGCAGTACTACTTGATGTAACCTTTATGTCAACAGTACTACTTGATGTAACCTTTATGTCAGCAGTACTACTTGATGTAACGTTTATTTTAACAGTACTACTTGATGTAACGTTTATGTCAGCAGTACTACTTGATGTAACGTTTCTGTCATCAGTACTACTTGATGTAACCTTTATGTCAGCAGTACTACTTGATGTAACCTTTCTGTCAGCAGTACTACTTGATGTAACGTTTATGTTAACAGTACTACTTGATGTAACGTTTCTGTCAGCAGTACTACTTGATGTAAACTTTATGTCAGCAGTACTACTTGATGTAACCTTTATGTCAACAGTACTACTTGATGTCACGTTTCTGTCAGCAGTACTACTTGATGTCACGTATCTGTCAGCAGTACTACTTGATGTCACGTTTCTGTCAGCAGTACTACTTGATGTAACCTTTATGTCAGCAGTACTACTTGATGTAACGTTTATGTTAACAGTACTACTTGATGTAACGTTTCTGTCATCAGTACTACTTGATGTAACCTTTATGTTAGCAGTACTACTTGATGTCACGTTTCTGTCAGCAATACTACTTGATGTAACCTTTATGTCAGCACTACTGCTTGATGTCACGTTTCTGTCAGCAGTACTACTTGATGTCACGTTTCTGATAGCAGTACTACTTGGTGTCACGTTTCTGTCAACAGGAATACTTGATTTCACGTTTCTGTCCGCAGTACTACTTGATGTAACCTTTATGTCAGCAGTACTACTTGATTTCACGTTTCTGTCAGCAGTACTATTTGATGTAACCTTTATGTCAGTAGTACTACTTGATGTAACCTTTATGTCAGCAGTACTACTTGATGTAACCTTTATGTCAGCAGTACTACTTGATTTCACGTTTCTGTCAGCAGTACTACTTGATGTAACCTTTATGTCAGCAGTACTACTTGATTTCACGTTTCTGTCAGCAGTACTATTTGATGTAACTTTTATGTCAGTAGTACTACTTGATGTCACGTTTCTGTCAGCAGTACTATTTGATGTAACCTTTATGTCAGCAGTACTACTTGATGTCACGTTTCTGTCAGCAGTACTACTTGATGTCACGTTTCTGTCAGCCGTACTACTTGATGTAACCTGTATGTCAGCAATACTACTTGATGTCACGTTTCTGTCAACAGTACTACTTGATGTAACCTTTATGTCAGCAGTACTACTTGATGTCACGTTTCTGTCAGCAGTACTACTTGATGTCACGTTTCTGTCAGCAGTACTACTTGATGTAACCTTTATGTCAGCAGTACTACTTGATTTCACGTTTCTGTCAGCAGTACTACTTGATGTAACCTTTATGTCAGCAGTACTACTTGATTTCACGTTTCTGTCAGAAGTACTATTTGATGTAAGCTTTATGTCAGTAGTACTAATTGATGTCACGTTTCTGTCAGCAGTACTATTTGATGTAACCTTTATGTCAGCAGTACTACTTTATGTCACGTTTCTGTCAGCAGTACTACTTGATGTCACGTTTCTGTCAGCCGTACTACTTGATGTAACCTTTATGTCAGCAGTACTACTTGATGTCACGTTTCTGTCAGCAGTACTACTTGATGTCACGTTTCTGTCAGCAGTACTACTTGATGTAACCTTTATGTCTGCAGTACTACTTGATTTCACGTTTCTGTCAGCAGTACTATTTGATGTAACCTTTATGTCAGTAGTACTACTTGATGTCACGTTTATGTCAGCAGTACTATTTGATGTAACCTTTATGTCAGCAGTACTACTTGATTTCACGTTTCTGTCAGCAGTACTACTTGATGTAACCTTTATGTCAGCAGTACTACTTGATTTCACGTTTCTGTCAGCAGTACTATTTGATGTAACCTTTATTTCAGTAGTACTACTTGATGTCATGTTTCTGTCAGCAGTACTATTTGATGTAACCTTTATGTCAGCAGTACTACTTGATGTCACGTTTCTGTCAGCAGTACTACTTGATGTCACGTTTCTGTCAACCGTACTACTTGATGTAACCTGTATGTCAGCAGTACTACTTGATGTCACGTTTCTGTCAGCAGTACTACTTGATGTAACCTTTATGTCAGCAGTACTACTTGATGTCACGTTTCTGTCAGCAGTACTACTTGATGTCACGTTTCTGTCAGCAGTACTATTTGATGTAACCTTTATGTCAGCAGTACTACTTGATGTCACGTTTCTGTCAGCAGTACTACTTGATGTAACCTTTATGTCAGCAGTACTACTTGATGTCACGTTTCTGTCAGCAGTACTACTTGATGTAACCTTTATGTCAGCAGTACTACTTGATGTAACGTTTGTGTTAACAGTACTACTTGATGTAACGTTTCTGTCATCAGTACTACTTGATGTAACCTTTATGTCAGCAGTACTACTTGATGTAACCTTTATGTCAACAGTACTACTTGATGTAACCTTTATGTCAGCAGTACTACTTGATGTAACGTTTATGTTGTCAAGGTCTCACACCCGAGGTTGCGACTCGTTGTCTGTACCAACGCCAGACACCATAACAATACGCAACCCTGAGTAATGTGAAACACGGCAGAGAGAACGCGGCGTCTTTGCCGACGCCTGGATAAGCAGCCACGCACAGCAATTGAGTTCACCCCGTGAACCGTGTAGAGGACAGCAGCTGACATGAGCGTGTATCGTGTTGGACGCCAGAACTGGCAGATGGGTTGAGGTTGTCGAATGGAGAGGTCGCATGGGTTTGCGAGAGGTGTTTGAATCTGCCTTGAGAGCTAGCCTGTATGACAGTGGGAGACTGGTTCGAATGCTTGAAGAGTTTGACGTGTAAGTGAGATGTTTATTGCTTGCATGTATTATTATGTATTGTAGTGATATTGTTAATGCCGTAATGATTGCTATGGATTGTCAGTGCGCGATGTTTGTGCGATTATAAATGCCGCGCGTTAATAAAACGTGTGAATAATACTTTCGGATATTCGCTTCGTGTGATTTGATAGTTTGATATTACTTCACACTTGCCAGAAAACGAGCTACTAGTCTTGTGTTATGCAAGACTCTGACAAGTGCGAATGTGGGGGCTCGTCCGGGTTTTGAATCAAATGCGAACGTATAAAATTTTTTTTGTCCGAGTTTGAAGTGAATGTGAACATTCCGATAGACGTGCGCAAGTCATAAATTAAGGTAAAGTAACGAATTAAATTATAAGTGTGAAGATATTATTTGAAGCCAACCGAGGTGTCTTCAGACTTAGCACTAAATTCAACAAATTTTGTACCTAAAATCCAAAATGGCGGCCGTGCCCTTGAATGTCATTGAGTAGAGGTAGTGTGAGCGTGAAAGTTGTTGAAAGTGGTAACGACTAACAATAATACTTGACAGCATACAAACCTTTACAGACTTCAGTGACATTACACACCATACATTTACAAACGTTCTAATTTCGTTTAGTTTAAAAAGTACAGGGTTTTTGTGACAACTTTACCTGAGTCTGGTGAACTTCAAAAATTTTTTGTGCGTCAACCCGAAAGACGTTCCAGTGTGATTTCGAGCACCTCTGAACAGCACAGTACCCAAGGATTACTTGAGTATAAAATTTTTTTTCCCAGCTTTCTTTATACTTTCGTTAGTCTGGCTTTGGACATTAACTGTGCTATAAATATTTGTAACTTACTAACATCATAAGTAATTTTGTTTATATTTATTCCATCATACCTATTGTTCATCATGTCTTCTTTGAACGAGTGCATTGAAATGGGTTTAAAATTGAATATGTCTGGTGAGGAATTGAGAGCCTGGAGTGAAAATAAATATGCAGAATATTGTTTGAAACAAGAGCAAATTAGTGAGAGGGATGAGAGAGCGGCCGAAAGGGATGAGAGAGCGGCCGAAAGGGCATCAAAGCAATCAGAAGTTGCTCTGAAAAGTAAAGAGGCAGACTCAGAAGCTGCTTTAAAGCTTCAACGGGCACAATCAGAAGCTGCTCTAAAGGAATCAGAAGCTGCTTTGAAGCTTCAACAAGCACAATCAGATGCTGCTCTAAAGCTTCAACAAGCACAATCAGAAGCTGCAGTGAGGCAAGCTGAGATCTTAGCACAAAGTAAGAAAGAAGAGCAAGAAACACAAATGAAAATTGAACAACTTAAAGCTGAATGTTCTAAAGAGAAAGTGAATAGAGAAACAGACAAAGATCAACCTCATAAAAAGTACCAAGGTCTGATCAAAAGTTACAACACAGGTGATTGCATAGCAGCATTCACCCAAAATTTTGAATTTGTTATGGATCATTACAAAATCCCAAAACCTGAATGGGGGATAGTATATGTAAGAAGTCTTTCTGGGGAACCTCTTAAAGTCATAGAGTCGATCCCAAATGACCTGAAAGAAGATTATCTTTACATTAAAGCAAAAATTATGTCACATTTTTTGCTAGATGAATCAGGTTATAGAGAACAGTTTAGGAAGTTGTCTCCTAAGCCAACACACACGTTCTCTGATTACATCTCAGAAATTCAAAATATTTTTTCTAAATGGCTGTCAGCAGCTAAAGTAAATGGAAGTTATGACAAATTGGTTGACCTTATGTTGAGAGATAAGATTATTGCATCTCTCCCAGCCCCCTTTTCTAAATTTTTGTTGGAATGTCAGTGTGAAAGTGTTCAACAGATTGAAAGTCGTGGCTCTGGTTATTTTGCAGCCAATAAGCATTGTTTCTCTAGTGGTCTGACCAGCACAGACTTTGTAGCAGCAGCTACATATGGCAAATATCAGGCAGGGTCAAATAGCAAACAAAGACCTTATAGGCAAACTGCAGAGAAATTATATCAGTGTAAATATTGTAACTATGCACACAATGAGCATGATATGTGCGACCAACATCCTGGGTACACTGCTTACTTGCATAGTTACATTTCTAAGCAAGAGAAAGAGAGGAAGAACTACAAAAAACTTACAAAATGTTACCTTTGTAAGGCTTTTGGTCACTGGCGTAAGGATTGTAAAGCCAAGTCAATGACCAAAAAGGCTTATGCAGCCATGTTTGACACTTCTTCGTCAGAAGATGAAAGTGTACAAGATCACCCAGTAAACTCGGCACACTCCATTGAAGTGTTCCATCAGGAAAAATGTACCATTTGTGATCAATTTCATGAGGATGGCGTGTTAACATGCGGCCATTCTATACCTATTACCAGTGAGGAGGCCAATTCTGTAGTAAACTCCAAAGGTATACTAAACATACACCAGGGGTATGTTAATGGTAAAGCGGCCACAGTCTTACGTGATAGCGGGAGTACTCTCATTGGTGTAAAGAGAGATTATATTTTACCAACACAATATAGTGGTAAATATGTCACATGCAGGACATTCTCAGGGAACATAGAGAAATATCCACTTGCATGGGCATATATAACTACACCATTCCTTACAGGAAAGGTGAAATGCGCAGCATTAACCAATCCTTGCTGTGATATTATTATTGGAAACCTTCCTGAAGTGAATGATATACCACATGACATCAATACATCATCTGTCAGTTGTAATATCGATACTACCACTTCACCTTCATCACCAATCACCATTCATGATGTATTACCACCTGTAAATGAATGTACAAATACCAACCTGGCTATGCCAGAACATACATGTAATTGTGTGAATGTAACATCAATGTGTGATGAGAATGATCGTTGTAATGTAGTAAACGCAGTAACTCGATCTACTGCACAGATGCAAGATCGAATCGATCAAACAGAGGCTTTACAACGAGTAAGTCCCGTTGTAACATCTCCTGAGACAACAAGGGAGACGTTTATAACATCTCAGAAAGCCGATCGATCTCTGCAAAAGTATTTTAAACTTATAGGCCAAAAGCCAAGAGTAGCAAAGAATGCTCAATGGTACTTTGCTCTCAAGAACGGAATTCTAACACGGTACTACACCAAAGGTTCCAGCACTATAGAACAAACAGTGCTACCGTTAGAAAACCGCAAGCAAGCATTGAATATAGCTCATGACATACCCTTTGCAGGACACATGGCTTATGCTAAAACTAGAGCAAGGTTACTTACTCAATTTTATTGGCCAAAGTTTTGCAACGATACCAAACAGTATTGCAGATCGTGTGACATCTGTCAAAAGCTTGTCAAAAAGGGTAAACACCCACAAGCTGAATTGCAAGTTACTGATTTGGCTAGTAGACCGTTTGAAAAGATCTCGGTCGATATAGTTGGTCCTCTGAACCATATTACATCTAAAGGTAATAGATACATTGTAACACGCATTGATCTATGTACTCGTTGGCCAGAAGCGATTCCAATGAAGAACATAACTTCCAACGACATCATGGAAGTGTTCTTTCATATTTTTGCGAGGGTGGGATTCCCTGATACCATCCTTTCAGATCGGGGTAGCCAATTTATTTCCTCGGCTACACAAGCCTTTACCAAAATGTTGGGTGTTAAACAATGCTTCAACAGTCCATATCACCCACATTCCACCGGTATAGTAGAAAAGATTAATGGCGATATGAAACATATGCTCTCTAAGGTAACCCAAGAACATCCTGAAGATTGGGATACTTATCTGCCTGCCATTTTGTTTGCATATAGGGAAGTGCCCCATTCCAGCACTGGGTTCTCACCATTCGAAATGTTATATGGTGCACAACCACGCGGCCCATTATCTCTGTATGAATCTGTGTTGACTGGAAGTACAACTGTGTCTATACCCATTTCACCATATGAACATGTAACATCATTGCGTGATAGAATTATGAAATCATGTATATTAGCCAAAGAAGCTCTCCAAAAATCAGGAGCTATTTACCGACAATATGCCAACAGAGGAAATAGAACTATTACACTGACGCCAGGACAGGACGTGCTTCTTCTTTTGCCAAGTGATAGACATCTCCTAACCGACTCATGGCAAGGACCGTTCAAAGTGCTACGACAAATTTCGACGGTAGATTACGAGATTGCAGTTAGGGACAAACATAAGATTTTTCATATTAACATGCTCAAACCTTATCACCACAGGCAAGACGAACAAGTAGAGACTGCAGCAAGCACCTCCATAGTGGACCAGACGGACGACAACGACACTGACGAGATACCGACACCAGGTCTTGACACGACGACCAACTTACAAGACATTAAGGTAAATCCTAACCTGACACAGACACAGACTAACAGTTGCAGACAACTGATACAAGACTACAGGACGATCTTTTCTGACAGCCCAGGACAGACAGATTTAGTGCAACACCAAATCATCTTAACATCTGACGTCCCTATTAAGTGTAGACCATATTCCATCCCTATACACTATAAAGAAAAACTTCATCAAGAAATCATTGATTTAGAAACAAATCATATCATTCGACGTTCACAATCTCATTTCTGTTCACCAATAGTTTTGGTACGCAAAAAGGACAACACTATTAGACTTTGTGTGGACTATCGTAAGCTCAACAGCATTACACAGTTGGATTTAGAACCAATGAGCAACTGTGAAGACATCTTGACTGAACTATCTGACTCACGTTATTTTACTAAACTTGACATGACAAAAGGCTACTGGCAGATAGCTGTACATCCTGATAGTATACATCTGACTGCATTTGCCACACCTTGGGGTTTATACGAATGGTGTAAACTACCTTTCGGATTAGTCAATGCACCAGCTACCTTCGTCAGAATGACAAGAATTCTTCTGACAGACATTGCTAACATCATTTGGTACATGGACGACATTTGCATACACACAAAGGACATGACAGAGCACATAACAGCACTACAGCAGACATTTGACAGAATTAGACATCATGGACTGACTGTAAAACCTTCCAAAGTGGATATAGCCTTTCAGGAAATTTCTTTTTTGGGCTATAAGATCTCGAATGGCTTTATATCAACTGACGATAACATCATGTCCAGAATTTTGAAATTGTCGCTTCCGACAACTAAGAAACAGTTGCGAAGTGTGTTAGGTTTGTTAAACTATTATAGACAGTTTATTCCTCATTTTGCTGAATTGACCAAATGTTTCACTGATCTACTAACAAATAAACACCCTAATGTGATTGTAAACAGTGAATGTTTAAGGCCAGCATTTACGAAAATTCTTTCTTATTTTTCTAAATCACCTATTTTGAAATTGCCAAATTTGAATATTACTTTTAGATTAAGATGTGATGCGAGCTCCGTAGCCATTGGTGGTGTGCTTCTCCAAGAACACGACCAAATCTTGTACCCAGTATACTACGTCTCTCGAAAACTGAACACCAGCGAACGAAATTACAGTACACCGGAACTCGAGGCTCTTGCCATGGTATTTTCGGTACGTAAACTTTCTAGATTTCTGTTAGGCAAACATTTCATTATTGAAACAGATAATACTCCGCTGACAATTGTTACCAGAGGAACGCCTAGTAACAGCAGGGTGGCAAGATGGTCCCTTCTTCTGCAGGACTATAGCTATGAGGTTAACCACATAAAAGGTTCACAAAACTGTCTTGCAGACCTTTTGTCGAGATGTCCATACAACGAACCTAATACCCAGTCGACACCAGAGCACAGTGCAGAGGGTGTATAAAACTGCAACGTAGATAGTGCTCAGTACCACAGCCAATTGTGACAATGTGTCAGTAACGCTGTGTACACCATTGTGATGGGGAAGATTGTATCTCCCAATGTATATAACTTATGTACATATTGTAATTCTTATTATTATCATGCGAATGAATGCGTATATAATTGTGAGATATGTGAAAGAATGAAATCAGTATTATGTAAACTAATGTGTTGTATAACTGTGAGATACGAGAAAGAATGTAATTATTATTGTAAATACATAAATATTTTAACAACCAGACACTACGGAGAAGTGTCACGGGACAACACTAGAGGATCCAAGAAGTTACCAAGCCACTAAAACGTGAGGTAATCCTAAAGTATCCAGACCGAGGTGCCCAAGACGTTTTAACAAGGTACGAAAGATGACTGCGACAGTACAATCCGAGCAGAAGACGGAAGAGATGATCCAACAGCTGATAGTAACAACTACTACTCCGTTTATAGAAGATCCATCCAGAACGGACCAGCTTTGTTTGAATGACATCACAACACATGTAATAGTACAGCTGTATACTTCCGAGTTTTTGCATATTATTAAAAGTATATAAATGTATGACGTTGTATTAAAATGTGATTTAAAATATTTCCATATACGGAATTGTATATGTCGATTTTTTTTAGGATGTAATCTCAGCATCGTAACTTGATTGCTTCTTTACAAACGTGACTTTTTGTGCACATTTGTCAATAAGGATCAAATTATGACACTAAGAAATGAGTTTGCAATTGTAATTTATGTCTTGTAAACGACGATAAATTATTGTTCCCAAAATTTTCTGTATAATAACCATGGGACATTATTCTAAATTGTTGGTGATATGTAAATATGTATTGTAACCATTAACATGTGTGCTTGATAAATAACATGTCAATGTAACATCGTTTAGATATGGGCAGTATATTGCCAAAACTGTTGACCTTCATTAGAAACTCTAAATAGAGGTCTGATGGAGGAGTCATCTCAGAGGGAGATGCTCACGGCTTGACCTGATTATTTTAGTATTTTTGTTCTTGGTTGTGAGGTAGGGGCCAGTTTAGCCGATACCTACCGGACTAGCTGGGTCACAGCGAGGTAATGCCCATGAAATAGATTGTAATTGACTGTTGTACTTCATAGTCCAACATAAGTGGTGTATACATATTGTTGACTATTCACCTGTACATATTTATTATAATTGGTAATCTATAATGTTCGACTTTGACATGTTTAATAACACCTAGATATAGATTGTACATGAAAGGAAATCCTTTCATGAAAAAGGGGTGTGGAGAGTGTCAAGGTCTCACACCCGAGGTTGCGACGCGTTGTCTGTACCAACGCCAGACACCATAACAATACGCAACCCTGAGTAATGTGAAACACGGCAGAGAGAACGCGGCGTCTTTGCCGACGCCTGGATAAGCAGCCACGCACAGCAATTGAGTTCACCCCGTGAACCGTGTAGAGGACAGCAGCTGACATGAGCGTGTAGCGTGTTGGACGCCAGAACTGGCAGACGGGTTGAGGTTGTCGAATGGAGAGGTCGCATGGGTTTGCGAGAGGTGTTTGAATCTGCCTTGAGAGCTAGCCTGTATGACAGTGGGAGACTGGTTCGAATGCTTGAAGAGTTTGACGTGTAAGTGAGATGTTTATTGCTTGCATGTATTATTATGTATTGTAGTGATATTGTTAATGCCGTAATGATTGCTATGGATTGTCAGTGCGCGATGTTTGTGCGATTATAAATGCCGCGCGTTAATAAAACGTGTGAATAATACTTTCGGATATTCGCTTCGTGTGATTTGATAGTTTGATATTACTTCACACTTGCCAGAAAACGAGCTACTAGTCTTGTGTTATGCAAGACTCTGACATATGTTAACAGTACTACTTGATGTAACGTTTATGTCAGCAGTACTACTTGATGTAACGTTTCTGTCATCAGTACTACTTAATGTAACCTTTATGTCAGCAGTACTACTTGATGTAACCTTTCTGTCAGCAGTACTACTTGATGTAACGTTTATGTTAACAGTACTACTTGATGTAACGTTTCTGTCAGCAGTACTACTCGATGTCACGTTTCTGTCAGCAGTACTACTTGATGTCACGTTTCTGTCAGCAGTACTACTTGATGTAACCTTTATGTCAGCAGTACTACTTGATGTCACGTTTCTGTCAGCAGTACTACTTGATGTAACCTTTATGTCAGCAGTACTACTTGATGTCACGTTTCTGTCAGCAGTACTATTCAAATTATTGTTTCTTTTATCCACACCATAGCTTCTTGTAAACGAGAGGTTTAACACGCTCGTGCGTAACATGTTGTGCACTGCCGCAGGAGTAGTGGGTAAATTACACTGTCGTGATGACGTATCGTTCAGAAAGCAATGGCAAACTATTGAACTTAAACTTGCTTCGTAAACCACAAACAGCCATTATCGACTAGGGTGATTGCAACGTCCAACACAGGACAAGCAAAATAATAAGTGTTCTTTATTCACGTAGTGTAGGTGTGTGTGGAGAGGTGGGTGTGTGAGTGTTTGGGAGTGGACATGTAAGAGTGAGTGAGTGTGTTTGTGTGTGTGGGAGAATGTAAGTGTGGCTGAGAAGACAGTTGAACGTGTGTGTCTGTGTGTATGTTGTCGTTGGTAGGTGTGTCAGTGTGGGTGGGTGACGATGGGTAAATGTGGGTGTGAGTGTTGGGCTTATGTGGGTGTGGGTATGTGTGTGTGTGCGGGTGGGTGAGGGTAGGTGTTTGTGTGTGCTGGTGTGTGGGTGGATGTCGACGTGTGTGATTGTGTGGGTGGGCGTGAGTATGTTGGGTTTGTGGGTGGGTGGGAATGGATGGGATAAGGGATACGCTGGTATGTTTGATTGATTGATTGATTGATTTAGGAACCGACATCACAGCATTCGGGACATTCCCATAAGAGCTCCGTCCCCATCCTCAGCAACCAGCGAAGAGTTCCAACACTAATAGTTCCAGTAGCAATCTGATTATATGTCCGTCTCGCTTTTCCTCTGAGCGTCGATCGTCGGCCACATCCCCTCGTCACACCTCGATGCCTCATTCTTACCAGACTATGGTGATCCATTTGCTCCTCCGAGGTGTACACGTGCTCCCACAAGGCCGCAACCACGTCTGTCTTGTCATGCATCAATACTCCACAAAGTTTTGCCGAGCCAGCCAATATGTCCACCTGTTCATTTGCCAGCACACCGGCATGCCCGGAGAAAAGATCCAGGTGATGCTTGCTACCCGTGACCTCCGAAGCGAAGCAAGCCACTCTGCGCGAAGCTTGCCTTTTCTCACCCTCCTTAGCATGCTTTCCGAGTCAGTTACAATCACAAAGTGTGTATGTATCGTGTTCTCTATCCAGCGGAAAGCTGCACTGACCGCCTCCACCTCCATTCTTAAGCTAGATGTTGTGTCATCATACGCCAGGCTCTCCTGCACCAAACGCCGACCATTAGCTTTTGCCAAGAAGCCCCAGGCACTTCTCCTACCTCTCAACACCGATCCATCCGTGTAGATAATCACATCACCCGGGCGAGAATTATCCTGAATTAGTTGCTGAATTTCCACTTCTGTGGCCCCTGCTGGCCACTCCCTGCACTCCCGGCTCAATGTGATTATAACTCTGCACAAGTCTGACTGCTCGGCTGGCACTCTGACCCACTCCTCTCCTCGCCTGATGTTCTCCAAGGATGTAATGCATACACACTACTGGAGTGTCTCTGGTGCATCCCAGAATGACCCGCATAGCTTCGTTCTGTATGCGCTCTAATTTCACCAGCTGACTCTTTGAGACAGTGAGCAGTCCTAGTCCATAATCAATCACTGAGAGGATCAAGTGCTGGTATAGTGTGAAGAGCATTCTCTGCTCTGTGTCCATTGCAGCCATAGTTTTAAGTGCATTGAGTCCCTTTTGAGATGTCACAACCGTCTCCACATGGTCCTTGAAGGAAAGACTCCTGTCAAATGTGATTCCCAGATACTTCAGTTTGTTCTCTCTGTTGACGCTTCTGCCATCTATCGTGAGGCCTGGGATATCATCTCTCACAATCCTGTTGTCCAGAGAGCACCACAACACAGCCGCCTTTTCCGGGTTGATGACAGCACTCATTTCAGTGCACCAGTCAATCACTTTGTCTACTGTCACCTGTAGTTCCTGGGCTGTTTGATCCATATTTCTCCCCTGCCTGTATGCAAGAATATCATCTGCAAATGTTAGAATCCTTCCAACCCCTGGTGCTTCTAGGTATGCAATCTTGCTGGTATGTGTGTGTGGATGGGTGTGTTTGTGAGTGAGTATGCGTGTGGGAGAAGAGTTGAACATATATATGCCACTTTTCATGGTATATTTTCATCTTTCCTATTATCATTTTAACTGTCGCTCGATTTTCACATGTACAATATTAAAACTTTTGCATTGCTTACTTCATCATGTTTATATCTGTTTTGGTAATATTAACATATTGAATTGCTTTAACATACTTTACGTTGCAAAATGTATATTGAACTATATCTTTTCCATTTTTGTGTGGATGCTGATGAATGGCGACAATGTATGTGTCCAAAAGTTTGGGAATTTGTGTATATTAATTTGAGTGACTGTGTGTGTGGGAATGTTTTATGCGAGCGTGGTGGTAAGTATTATTGAATATGTATATGACCGAGAGAGACAGAGAGAGAGAGAGAGAGAGAGAGAGAGAGAGAGAGAGAGAGAGAGAGAGAGAGAGAGTGAGAGAGAGAGCGACAGAGAGAGAGCGACAGAGAGAGAGAGAGCGACAGAGAGATAGAGAGAGAGCCACACACACGCACACACACACACACACACACACACACCGATAGAGATAGAAGGAGAGAGAGAAGGAGAAATAGAAAGTGGATATGTATGTACAACTAAACTGTTTAAACTTTTGCTAGTGAGTTTGTGATTGCGAGAGTGTATATGTGTGTGCGAGAGGTGTGTATTTTTGACTTATTGAGTGGGTGCATAGAGTGAGTAAATGATGTAAGTATGCATGCAGGTATGTATGCATGTATGTGTTCATGCACGTGCTGTGTATGTGTGTCTGGCTGCCTGCCTGTCTCATAACATGGTAATATGCATTGTTTACAACATTAATTTAACAATGCTTTTTTCCGTATGTGAATGTAACGTGCAAAATAGTTAATTGATATACGAAAGATGAGTGATTGGAAGGGTAGAATCTAAGACGGCCCTGCGTGCCCAATATTTGACCCTTTGAAAATAAAGTTTGTTCGTTTCACTCATAGATATTACTTGCTTTCATGTTTTATTTCGTCATTTCTAATTATTATTTTTAAAAAAAATTCAACTTGATCTAGTTAATCTCTTTTAATAATACTTGAGGTGTCAGGTCTTAGTCAGATATGACTGAGCTTCAGTATGACATTAGATGTTACCACCTGCTTTCTGTTAGCGCCGATAGGAGAGATGGCAAGAGATCCGGGCAGCTTTCTGCAGGTTGTGATGACGGAGACATTCCACACAGTTCCTGCTGCAAGACGGTTTTCAAAAAATTCTAATGTATCTGGCCACCCTTGTTAAGTACAGGTGAATAGGCACAGATGGCACAGACATCATAACGTGATTCAATGACAAGTTTTAAAAAGTCGATTCTTGATCAAGTGTTATTTCCCCCCTCCCCCTTTTTTGGGTGCTCGCTTTGAACTCAAACGTAATCCATACTAACTACTTATAGAAGTGCTGTATTGAAATTTGCGTGTGGATTAACTTTCACAATTAACAGTGTCCCTCGCCATCAGGCGAATGCACTCCGAATTTAGAGGTACTTGTAATTTACGTACAGAAACCTACAGAGTTAACGACCTCTCGTCTGTGACCTCTTTATATCTATGTTATACTTGCCGTTGAAAATGTTGGAAACTGGATTTTCCCCTTATAGCATGACCCCATCTGTTACAGTGTCATTTCTAGCAGATATGTTGAAAAAAGGGGGTGGAGTTGTGTGTGTGTGTGTGGGGGGGGGGGATGGGGGGGGGGGGAAGGGGGATGTCTTCTGGTGTACCACTTACAATAAACAGTAACTGAAAGTGACCGGTCACACAAACTGATGATGTCACTTTCTGCCTGACTGCGAAGTACTCTCAATGACACACTGCTAGAAGTAGCTGCTGTAGAAATAAAATCAGCATATATCGTGTTTTAGTTGAAGGTTTGTACAGACCCAACTTCTAGCAATATTCAAACATAGCATGCTGTTATAGACATGGCAAAGAATGCAGTTCCTGAGCACAAAATTTCGACCAATTGCAAGTAAAAGTAAATATTTATTACCGTAACGATGCATTACTGACGTAGCCTGTTAGATTTTGGTTTATATAGACGGATCATCATCGTCATGTTTCAGTATCATCATGCAGATCGTCACTCTCATCAAAATCCGCTGACAATAGTCTCGATCCTTTGCTAGATCCTCTGCCGTATGCATTGTTATGCCCAGAGTGTCGTTAGAGTTGTGTCCATGGTAGTTTCGATTAGACTCTGCCCCTTCTGCCTGTTATACTGTTTTAAATCATTGTTTGTCTGTGTCTGTAGCGGTTACAATGGACAACGTCTTTTCTCAATGTCTGAGTCAAGATGCTGTGTATGAGTCAATTGTCTTAGACGTCCATGTCTTGCAGAATGTCAGAATATGTTGTCTGGTTCTGGATCCACGGTATTCTAAGACATGGTTGTCTACAATTTATATGAATCGTCTCTGCATACAGGGGGTCATTGCATAAATCAAACATACCGACGTCTGTGGCTTAGAGGCAGTGAAGACAATCTTACAATCCCGCATACATGGTTCTAAATTAGCCTCCACCGAATTGCACCATAGGGACCATCGGTCGTTCAGAAATCAATGGCAAATAAAAGAACGTACTCGTGCCTAGACATTCGCAAACATAAAATAATGCTGAGCTGGACTGCGATGTCTTGTAAAGAAAGGCATCTAACATCTGTATACATGCGTACATAATGAAAGCCAACACATTAGAATATCCCATTATTTGTAACATATCTGTCATTCATTCATTCATTCATTCATTCATTCATTCACTCATTCATTCAGTAACATGTCTTTGCGGAACTTATCCCCCGTAACAATCTTTCGGAAAATTTCTTGGTCACGAGCAAGATGTCCCTCGTCCGATACACCCATCTGGAGACCATCTGCCACATCCTGCACCTATCGTCTCTTTGGCTTTTCCTCCTCCTCTCTTCCCGGGCATTTACCCCTCCATTATTGTTCTCTCCAAACTTTCATGACGTTTCAAGTAACCAAGAAGTTTCAATTTTCTTTGTTTTATGTCTTCAGTAGCCAACATTCTTCAATATTCAGATCTTGTCGTATTAATGCATTTGTTATTTTCTGTATCCAAGATATGCTTAGAATCCGTCTATAACATTTATATTTAAAAGAATGTACGCCCTGTTCAGCTTGTTTAGTAAGTGTCCAGGTCTCTTAGGTGTATGTTGCAAAGGGGATGATGCATGTTCTTACAAATCTAATGTTTATAGGTCTATCTGACCCACGCCACAATTTATTCAATTGTTTTAGTTTTGAAGAACAATATATATTTGTCTTTTAAATTCTTTCAATGTGTCACCATTGTTGGTAGTTAATGACCCAATATATTCAACATTTTCCACCACCTCCATTTTTTTTCCTCATTAACATACATTTCTTTCTTCATATTAGTTTTATATGTATGTATTATCTTTGTTTTTGTATGTTACGATATAAGGTGTGATCTTCTACTATTATTTTGGGTTGAGGTTATTAGTTTGTCAATACCATTCTGTGATGCAGATAGTAATACCGTATCATCAAAATATGGAATCTCTGGTATTTCATGACCACAGATATATAGGGCATCATATTGCTCCTTGGTTATATCATCGCTATCATCTTTGCACAGGTTAAACAAATAACGCGCCGGCACAAAGCCCTGACGGACTCCTTGCCTGATGTCAAACCAATCTGATGTCTCGCCAACTATTCTAACTGCCGCTTGTTGGTCTAGAAAAAGCATTTTTATGAGTTTTACTAAATTTGTTGTAAAACCCACCTGCCTCATGATTTCCCAAAGTTTCTAATGTTGCACACAGCCAAATGCCGTTGAATAATCCACAAAACATGATAATAGGTTTATATTAAGTTCTCTACACTTCTCTATTATTAAACGCATGCAGAGTATGTGATCTCTTGTTCCTCTTTTTTGTGTACATCCAGCTTGAACATCGTTAATCTCTTCTTCCATTCAGTTTCTTACGAAGTCTTCCCATTATGATTTTTAGTAGAATTATATTGTCATGACTAAAAAGAGCAACAGTTCTATAATTGGTGCATAATTTCATGTTGCCCTTCTCGGTATTACAATGAAGATAGTTATCGATCAATCTGTTGGCCATTTTCCACATTTCTATATCTTTTTACAAAATGCGTGATAGATATGTATGCTTTCTTTTCCTCCCTCTTTAATTAGTTTAGCTGGTATCTCATCACATCCTGGGGATTTATCATTCTTCAGGTTCTTAATTGCCCAAAAATTTCTTCTAATGAAGGTTCAGGTTCTGTCTCTGCTGCCATTGGTTCAAGTATCTCATTCATATCCTCACAGTAATTCACATCATACATTCCACTGCAGCATTCCTGTCATCTTTCTAGAATTTGTCTAGATTCAGTTAGGGTATTTCCCAACATGTCACAGATTACATTTAATTGAAGTTGAACATATTTTGTCAATAACTTCATTTCTGTGAACATGTCGTAATCTCTTCCACTTTTATGATATTGATTATGTGGTTGTTTCGGGATTTGAAATTTAAATATTGAGTACAACCCACTACTGGCAACGCCGATCGCATTCTGGTATGAACCTAAGGCCCATCCACGTCAATTATGGAAGCACTATACTCGAGTTTCGCCCTCATTTGAGCTCGTCAGTAGTGCATATCCCTGACCGGATCCGGAAACAGTCCCGGATCACGCATGTGAAGCGGGTGTGTAACCACGCGGCACACACTGTGGGGGCGAAATGAGGGCGAAACTCGAGTATAGTGCTTCCATATTGACGTGGATGGGCCTTAGGTTCATACCAGAATGCGATCGGCGTTGCCAGTAGTGGGTTGTACTGAATATTTAAATTTTATGATATTGCTATATTTTAGTATAACGATCTTGTATATATTAGTTGTTGTCCTTTCTTGTCTTCTTCCTAATTTCTAGTGTTAAAGATATATGCTTCATCCTGCTGCTATTGCTTTCTCCTCCTGTCTGTTTCAGTTTCCTTCATTGTTTTATTAATTCTAAATATCGGTGGTCATGAAATACCAGAGATGTGATGTACTGATGATACAGTTTTACCATCCACATCACAGAATGGTATAGAAAACTTAATAACCTCAATCTAAAGAAATAGTGAACATCACAACTTATATCTCAACATAGCAGAAACAAAGATAATGCATACAGATAAAACTACAACGGAGAAAGAAATATACGTTAATGAGGAAAGATTGGATGTGGTGGAAAATTTTGAAGATCTCGGGTCATTAATTACCAACAATTCGGGACAGTGAATGAAATTAAACGACGACTATCAATTGCTCTTCAAAGGCTAAACAACTAAATAAATTATGGAGTGGGCCAGATAGAACTACAAAAAGTAGATTTTTAAGAGCATACATCTTTCCCATTGCAACATACGTCTGTTAGACCTGGGCACTTACTAAACACGCTGAACAGCCCATAAATGCTTTTGAATATATATGTTATAAACGGGTTCTAAGAGTATCTTGGGTAAAGAAAAGAACAAATGCATCCATACTTCAAGAGCTGAATACTGAAGAAAGTTGGTTATTAAAGACGATAAAACAAAGAAAATTGATATATTTTGGTCACTTGAAACGTCATGAAAGTTTTGAGAGAACATTAACGGGAGGGTATATGCCTGGGAAGAGAGGAAGAGGAGACCTAAGAGATTATGGGTGTAGGATGTGGTGGATGATCTCCAGATGGCTGTATCAGGCGCGGGGCATCTTGCTTGTGATTGAGAAGTTTTCCGGAAGATTGTTATGGGAGCGAAGTTCTGCAAAGGACATGCTACTGAATGAATGAAGGTGTCTGATGTAATCCATGGCTTATTTTTGTTGGAATTAGATCTTTGGCTGCTGTTATCTAGATATCTCTAGCTTGTACTGCCAATTCACCAAGTGTAATGTCCTCTAGTATATACATCAAGACCCTAAAACGATTCTTCGCTTCGACGCTGTATGCATTTGGTATCTTTTTGAGATCAAAACAAAGTACCTTTGGTCCTTGGGTAAGCTTTTTGAGTTTTACTTTCACATCTGCTTCTAATAACTGAGGATATGTATCACAATCTGCACGTCGTGTGGTTTTTGCTTATGCTATGCTTAATCAGCAAGTTCTTTGTATTAAAATATAACATATATTGGTTTTAGTAGTACTCTCCGGGGACTTCCATATGAAGAGTCTTCTTGGGTGGTGTTTAAAAAGTGTGTTGGCTACCGTTAACTCATTTTCTGTGCAAAATTTAATTAATTTATTACCCGCAATATTTCTGTTTCCCAATCGAAATTTCCCTAAAACAAGTCTTTCATTTTCAACTCTTCGTATAACTACGTTTGCATTAAGATCTCCCATTAGTATTGTTCTGTCGTTATGACCAATCTTATGTAAAGTGTCTTGCAGTGTGCTGTAAAAATCTTCAATTGCATCCTCCTCCGCTGTTGATGTAGGTGCATATGCCTATATGAGAGTCATGTTTATGGATGACCTTTAAGTCTGACATGGAGGCGTCTGTCATTAACAGGATTATATCCAATTAAAGTGTTTTCTGTTGTATTATCTGAACAAAATGCTACTTCGCTCTGGCCTCCAACATCTCTACAAGAATATATGACAAGTCTACAATTTTCATTTTTAAAATGACAATTGCCTCTCGAGTGATGTTGGCTAATTCCTAAACTTTGAATATTTAACCGCTCATCTCACCACATTCTACCTCAAGAATTTCCTCTGTAATTACAACCGTACATTATCATAACAGGTTAGGCGGATTTATTCAACACCAACATCACAGCCCTCAGGACATGCACGTGCGCGATCTA
Source organism: Cepaea hortensis (assembly GCA_963921405.1). Classification (NCBI taxonomy): domain Eukaryota; kingdom Metazoa; phylum Mollusca; class Gastropoda; order Stylommatophora; family Helicidae; genus Cepaea; species Cepaea hortensis. Next base: position 88,694,020 of record OY992891.1, read on the forward strand.
TCCCCCTCAGAAGATGCAGAAAGATTTGGATAATTATAATTAGAATGGTCAGATTGTTACGCACGCCTCTGTATCTTCCTCTAAGATTGTTACGCACGCCTCTGCATTTCCTCTAAGATTGTTACGCACGCCTCTGCATTTCCTCTAAGATTGTTACGCACGCCTCTGTATCTTCCTCTAAGATTGTTACGCACGCCTCTGCATTTCCTCTAAGATTGTTACGCACGCCTCTGCATTTCCTCTAAGATTGTTACGCACGCCTCTGCATTTCCTCTAAGATTGTTACGCACGCCTCTGCATTTCCTCTAAGATTGTTACGCACGCCTCTGCATTTCCTCTAAGATTGTTACGCACGCCTCTGTATCTTCCTCTAAGATTGTTACGCACGCCTCTGTATCTTCCTCTAAGATTGTTACGCACGCCTCTGTATCTTCCTCTAAGATTGTTACGCACGCCTCTGCATTTCCTCTAAGATTGTTACGCACGCCTCTGCATTTCCTCTAAGATTGTTACGCACGCCTCTGCATTTCCTCTAAGATTGTTACGCACGCCTCTGCATTTCCTCTAAGATTGTTACGCACGCCTCTGCATTTCCTCTAAGATTGTTACGCACGCCTCTGCATTTCCTCTAAGATTGTTACGCACGCCTCTGTATCTTCCTCTAAGATTGTTACGCACGCCTCTGCATTTCCTCTAAGATTGTTACGCACGCCTCTGCATTTCCTCTAAGATTGTTACGCACGCCTCTGCATTTCCTCTAAGATTGTTACGCACGCCTCTGCATTTCCTCTAAGATTGTTATGCACGCCTCTGCATTTCCTCTAAGATTGTTACACATGCCTCTGCATTTCCTCTAAGATTGTTATGCACGCCTCTGCATTTCCTCTAAGATTGTTACGCACGCCTCTGCATTTCCTCTAAGATTGTTACGCACGCCTCTGCATCTTCCTCTAAGATTGTTACGCACGCCTCTGTATCTTCCTCTAAGATTGTTACGCACGCCTCTGCATTTCCTCTAAGATTGTTACGCAGGCCTCTGCATTTCCTCTAAGATTGTTACGCACGCCTCTGCATTTCCTCTAAGATTGTTACGCACGCCTCTGCATTTCCTCTAAGATTGTTACGCACGCCTCTGCATTTCCTCTAAGATTGTTACGCACGCCTCTGCATTTCCTCTAAGATTGTTACGCACGCCTCTGCATTTCCTCTAAGATTGTTACGCACGCCTCTGCATTTCCTCTAAGATTGTTACGCACGCCTCTGCATCTTCCTCTAAGATTGTTACGCACGCCTCTGTATCTTCCTCTAAGATTGTTACGCACGCCTCTGCATTTCCTCTAAGATTGTTATGCACGCCTCTGTATCTTCCTCTAAGATTGTTACGCACGCCTCTGCATCTTCCTCTAAGATTGTTACGTACACCTCTGTATCTTCCTCTAAGATTGTTACGCACGCCTCTGTATCTTCCTCTAAGATTGTTACGCACACCTCTGCATTTCCTCTAAGATTGTTACGCACGCCTCTGTATCTTCCTCTAAGATTGTTACGCACGCCTCTGCATTTCCTCTAATATTGTTACGCACGCCTCTGCATTTCCTCTAAGATTGTTACGCACGCCTCTGCATTTTCTCTAAGATTGTTACGCACGCCTCTGCATTTCCTCTAAGATTGTTACGCACGCCTCTGCATTTCCTCTAAGATTGTTACGCACGCCTCTGTATCTTCCTCTAAGATTATTACGCACGCCTCTGTATCTTCCTCTAAGATTGTTACGCACGCCTCTGCATTTCCTCTAAGATTGTTACGCTCGCCTCTGCATTTCCTCTAAGATTGTTACGCACGCCTCTGTATCTTCCTCTAAGATTGTTACGCACGCCTCTGTATCTTCCTCTAAGATTGTTACGCACGCCTCTGTATCTTCCTCTAAGATTGTTACGCACGCCTCTGTATCTTCCTCTAAGATTGTTACACACGCCTCTGTATCTTCCTCTAAGATTGTTACGCACGCCTCTGTATCTTCCTCTAAGATTGTTACGCACGCCTCTGCATTTCCTCTAAGATTGTTACGCACGCCTCTGTATCTTCCTCTAAGATTGTTACGCACGCCTCTGTATCTTCCTCTAAGATTGTTACGCACGCCTCTGTATCTTCCTCTAAGATTGTTACGCACGCCTCTGTATCTTCCTCTAAGATTGTTACGCACGCCTCTGTATCTTCCTCTAAGATTGTTACGCTCGCCTCTGCATTTCCTCTAAGATTGTTACGCACGCCTCTGTATCTTCCTCTAAGATTGTTACGCACGCCTCTGTATCTTCCTCTAAGATTGTTACGCACGCCTCTGTATCTTCCTCTAAGATTGTTACGCACGCCTCTGTATCTTCCTCTAAGATTGTTACGCACGCCTCTGCATTTCCTCTAAGATTGTTACGCTCGCCTCTGCATTTCCTCTAAGATTGTTACGCACGCCTCTGTATCTTCCTCTAAGATTGTTACGCACGCCTCCCTATCTTCCTCTAAGATTGTTACGCACGCCTCTGTATCTTCCTCTAAGATTGTTACGCACGCCTCTGTATCTTCCTCTAAGATTGTTACACACGCCTCTGTATCTTCCTCTAAGATTGTTACGCACGCCTCTGTATCTTCCTCTAAGATTGTTACGCACGCCTCTGCATTTCCTCTAAGATTGTTACGCACGCCTCTGTATCTTCCTCTAAGATTGTTACGCACGCCTCTGTATCTTCCTCTAAGATTGTTACGCACGCCTCTGTATCTTCCTCTAAGATTGTTACGCACGCCTCTGTATCTTCCTCTAAGATTGTTACGCACGCCTCTGTATCTTCCTCTAAGATTGTTACGCACGCCTCTGCATTTTCTCTAAGATTGTTACGCACGCCTCTGCATCTTCCTCTAAGATTGTTACGCACACCTCTGCATCTTCCTCTAAGATTGTTACGCACGCCTCTGTATCTTCCTCTAAGATTGTTACGCACGCCTCTGCATTTCCTCTAAGATTGTTACGCACGCCTCTGCATTTCCTCTAAGATTGTTACGCACGCCTCTGCATTTCCTCTAAGATTGTTACGCACGCCTCTGCATTTCCTCTAAGATTGTTACGCACGCCTCTGCATTTCCTCTAAGATTGTTACGCACGCCTCTGCATTTCCTCTAAGATTGTTACGCACGCCTCTGTATCTTCCTCTAAGATTGTTACGCACGCCTCTGCATTTCCTCTAAGATTGTTACGCACGCCTCTGCATTTCCTCTAAGATTGTTACGCACGCCTCTGCATTTCCTCTAAGATTGTTACGCACGCCTCTGCATTTCCTCTAAGATTGTTATGCACGCCTCTGCATTTCCTCTAAGATTGTTACACACGCCTCTGCATTTCCTCTAAGATTGTTATGCACGCCTCTGCATTTCCTCTAAGATTGTTACGCACGCCTCTGCATTTCCTCTAAGATTGTTACACACGCCTCTGCATTTCCTCTAAGATTGTTATGCACGCCTCTGCATTTCCTCTAAGATTGTTACGCACGCCTCTGCATTTCCTCTAAGATTGTTACGCACGCCTCTGCATCTTCCTCTAAGATTGTTACGCACGCCTCTGTATCTTCCTCTAAGATTGTTACGCACGCCTCTGCATTTCCTCTAAGATTGTTACGCAGGCCTCTGCATTTCCTCTAAGATTGTTACGCACGCCTCTGCATTTCCTCTAAGATTGTTACGCACGCCTCTGCATTTCCTCTAAGATTGTTACGCACGCCTCTGCATTTCCTCTAAGATTGTTACGCACGCCTCTGCATTTCCTCTAAGATTGTTACGCACGCCTCTGCATTTCCTCTAAGATTGTTACGCACGCCTCTGCATTTCCTCTAAGATTGTTACGCACGCCTCTGCATCTTCCTCTAAGATTGTTACGCACGCCTCTGTATCTTCCTCTAAGATTGTTACGCACGCCTCTGCATTTCCTCTAAGATTGTTATGCATGCCTCTGTATCTTCCTCTAAGATTGTTACGCACGCCTCTGCATCTTCCTCTAAGATTGTTACGCACACCTCTGTATCTTCCTCTAAGATTGTTACGCACGCCTCTGTATCTTCCTCTAAGATTGTTACGCACGCCTCTGCATTTCCTCTAAGATTGTTACGCACGCCTCTGTATCTTCCTCTAAGATTGTTACGCACGCCTCTGCATTTCCTCTAAGATTGTTACGCACGCCTCTGCATTTCCTCTAAGATTGTTACGCACGCCTCTGCATTTCCTCTAAGATTGTTACGCACGCCTCTGCATTTCCTCTAAGATTGTTATGCACGCCTCTGCATTTCCTCTAAGATTGTTACGCACGCCTCTGTATCTTCCTCTAAGATTGTTACGCACGCCTCTGTATCTTCCTCTAAGATTGTTACGCACGCCTCTGTATCTTCCTCTAAGATTGTTACGCACGCCTCTGCATTTTCTCTAAGATTGTTACGCACGCCTCTGTATCTTCCTCTAAGATTGTTACGCACACCTCTGCATCTTCCTCTAAGATTGTTACGCACGCCTCTGTATCTTCCTCTAAGATTGTTACGCACGCCTCTGCATTTCCTCTAAGATTGTTACGCATGCCTCTGCATTTCCTCTAAGATTGTTACGCACGCCTCTGCATTTCCTCTAAGATTGTTACGCACGTCTCTGCATTTCCTCTAAGATTGTTACGCACGCCTCTGCATTTCCTCTAAGATTGTTACGCACGCCTCTGCATTTCCTCTAAGATTGTTACGCACGCCTCTGTATCTTCCTCTAAGATTGTTACGCACGCCTCTGCATTTCCTCTAAGATTGTTACGCACGCCTCTGCATTTCCTCTAAGATTGTTACGCACGCCTCTGCATTTCCTCTAAGATTGTTACGCACGCCTCTGCATTTCCTCTAAGATTGTTATGCACGCCTCTGCATTTCCTCTAAGATTGTTACACACGCCTCTGCATTTCCTCTAAGATTGTTATGCACGCCTCTGCATTTCCTCTAAGATTGTTACGCACGCCTCTGCATTTCCTCTAAGATTGTTACACACGCCTCTGCATCTTCCTCTAAGATTGTTACGCACGCCTCTGTATCTTCCTCTAAGATTGTTACGCACGCCTCTGCATTTCCTCTAAGATTGTTACGCAGGCCTCTGCATTTCCTCTAAGATTGTTACGCACGCCGCTGCATTTCCTCTAAGATTGTTACGCACGCCTCTGCATTTCCTCTAAGATTGTTACGCACGCCTCTGCATTTCCTCTAAGATTGTTACGCACGCCTCTGCATTTCCTCTAAGATTGTTACGCACGCCTCTGCATTTCCTCTAAGATTGTTACGCACGCCTCTGCATTTCCTCTAAGATTGTTACGCACGCCTCTGCATCTTCCTCTAAGATTGTTACGCACGCCTCTGTATCTTCCTCTAAGATTGTTACGCACGCCTCTGCATTTCCTCTAAGATTGTTATGCACGCCTCTGTATCTTCCTCTAAGATTGTTACGCACGCCTCTGCATCTTCCTCTAAGATTGTTACGCACACCTCTGTATCTTCCTCTAAGATTGTTACGCACGCCTCTGTATCTTCCTCTAAGATTGTTACGCACGCCTCTGCATTTCCTCTAAGATTGTTACGCACGCCTCTGTATCTTCCTCTAAGATTGTTACGCACGCCTCTGCATTTCCTCTAAGATTGTTACGCACGCCTCTGCATTTCCTCTAAGATTGTTACGCACGCCTCTGCATTTTCTCTAAGATTGTTACGCACGCCTCTGCATTTCCTCTAAGATTGTTACGCACGCCTCTGCATTTCCTCTAAGATTGTTACGCACGCCTCTGTATCTTCCTCTAAGATTGTTACGCACGCCTCTGTATCTTCCTCTAAGATTGTTACGCACGCCTCTGTATCTTCCTCTAAGATTGTTACGCACGCCTCTGCATTTCCTCTAAGATTGTTACGCACGCCTCTGTATCTTCCTCTAAGATTGTTACGCACGCCTCTGTATCTTCCTCTAAGATTGTTACGCACGCCTCTGTATCTTCCTCTAAGATTGTTACGCACGCCTCTGTATCTTCCTCTAAGATTGTTACGCACACCTCTGTATCTTCCTCTAAGATTGTTACGCACGCCTCTGCATTTTCTCTAAGATTGTTACGCACGCCTCTGTATCTTCCTCTAAGATTGTTACGCACACCTCTGCATCTTCCTCTAAGATTGTTACGCACGCCTCTGTATCTTCCTCTAAGATTGTTACGCACGCCTCTGCATTTCCTCTAAGATTGTTACGCACGCCTCTGCATTTCCTCTAAGATTGTTACGCACGCCTCTGCATTTCCTCTAAGATTGTTACGCACGCCTCTGCATTTCCTCTAAGATTGTTACGCACGCCTCTGCATTTCCTCTAAGATTGTTACGCACGCCTCTGCATTTCCTCTAAGATTGTTACGCACGCCTCTGTATCTTCCTCTAAGATTGTTACGCACGCCTCTGCATTTCCTCTAAGATTGTTACGCACGCCTCTGCATTTCCTCTAAGATTGTTACGCATGCCTCTGCATTTCCTCTAAGATTGTTATGCACGCCTCTGCATTTCCTCTAAGATTGTTACACACGCCTCTGCATTTCCTCTAAGATTGTTATGCACGCCTCTGCATTTCCTCTAAGATTGTTACGCACGCCTCTGCATTTCCTCTAAGATTGTTACGCACGCCTCTGCATCTTCCTCTAAGATTGTTACGCACGCCTCTGTATCTTCCTCTAAGATTGTTACGCACGCCTCTGCATTTCCTCTAAGATTGTTACGCAGGCCTCTGCATTTCCTCTAAGATTGTTACGCACGCCTCTGCATTTCCTCTAAGATTGTTACGCACGCCTCTGCATTTCCTCTAAGATTGTTACGCACGCCTCTGCATTTCCTCTAAGATTGTTACGCACGCCTCTGCATTTCCTCTAAGATTGTTACGCAAGCCTCTGCATTTCCTCTAAGATTGTTACGCACGCCTCTGCATTTCCTCTAAGATTGTTACGCACGCCTCTGCATTTCCTCTAAGATTGTTACGCACGCCTCTGCATTTCCTCTAAGATTGTTACGCACGCCTCTGCATTTCCTCTAAGATTGTTACGCACGCCTCTGCATCTTCCTCTAAGATTGTTACGCACGCCTCTGTATCTTCCTCTAAGATTGTTACGCACGCCTCTGCATTTCCTCTAAGATTGTTATGCACGCCTCTGTATCTTCCTCTAAGATTGTTACGCACGCCTCTGCATCTTCCTCTAAGATTGTTACGCACACCTCTGTATCTTCCTCTAAGATTGTTACGCACGCCTCTGTATCTTCCTCTAAGATTGTTACGCACGCCTCTGCATTTCCTCTAAGATTGTTACGCACGCCTCTGTATCTTCCTCTAAGATTGTTAGGCACGCCTCTGCATTTCCTCTAAGATTGTTACGCACGCCTCTGCATTTCCTCTAAGATTGTTACGCACGCCTCTGCATTTTCTCTAAGATTGTTACGCACGCCTCTGCATTTCCTCTAAGATTGTTACTCACGCCTCTGCATTTCCTCTAAGATTGTTACGCACGCCTCTGTATCTTCCTCTAAGATTGTTATGCACGCCTCTGCATTTCCTCTAAGATTGTTACGCACGCCTCTGCATTTCCTCTAAGATTGTTAAGCACGCCTCTGTATCTTCCTCTAAGATTGTTACGCACGCCTCTGCATTTCCTCTAAGATTGTTACGCACGCCTCTGCATTTCCTCTAAGATTGTTACGCACGCCTCTGCATTTCCTCTAAGATTGTTACGCACGCCTCTGCATTTCCTCTAAGATTGTTATGCACGCCTCTGCATTTCCTCTAAGATTGTTACACACGCCTCTGCATTTCCTCTAAGATTGTTATGCACGCCTCTGCATTTCCTCTAAGATTGTTACGCACGCCTCTGCATTTCCTCTAAGATTGTTACGCACGCCTCTGCATCTTCCTCTAAGATTGTTACGCACGCCTCTGTATCTTCCTCTAAGATTGTTACGCACGCCTCTGCATTTCCTCTAAGATTGTTACGCAGGCCTCTGCATTTCCTCTAAGATTGTTACGCACGCCTCTGCATTTCCTCTAAGATTGTTACGCACACCTCTGCATTTCCTCTAAGATTGTTACGCACGCCTCTGCATTTCCTCTAAGATTGTTACGCACGCCTCTGCATTTCCTCTAAGATTGTTACGCACGCCTCTGCATTTCCTCTAAGATTGTTACGCACGCCTCTGCATTTCCTCTAAGATTGTTACGCACGCCTCTGCATCTTCCTCTAAGATTGTTACGCACGCCTCTGTATCTTCCTCTAAGATTGTTACGCACGCCTCTGCATTTCCTCTAAGATTGTTATGCACGCCTCTGTATCTTCCTCTAAGATTGTTACGCACGCCTCTGCATCTTCCTCTAAGATTGTTACGCACACCTCTGTATCTTCCTCTAAGATTGTTACGCACGCCTCTGTATCTTCCTCTAAGATTGTTACGCACGCCTCTGCATTTCCTCTAAGATTGTTACGCACGCCTCTGTATCTTCCTCTAAGATTGTTACGCACGCCTCTGCATTTCCTCTAAGATTGTTACGCACGCCTCTGCATTTCCTCTAAGATTGTTACGCACGCCTCTGCATTTTCTCTAAGATTGTTACGCACGCCTCTGCATTTCCTCTAAGATTGGTACGCACGCCTCTGCATTTCCTCTAAGATTGTTACGCACGCCTCTGCATCTTCCTCTAAGATTGTTACGCACGCCTCTGTATCTTCCTCTAAGATTGTTACGCACGCCTCTGTATCTTCCTCTAAGATTGTTACGCACGCCTCTGTATCTTCCTCTAAGATTGTTACGCACGCCTCTGTATCTTCCTCGAAGATTGTTACGCACGCCTCTGTATCTTCCTCTAAGATTGTTACGCACGCCTCTGCATTTCCTGTAAGATTGTTACGCACACCTCTGCATTTCCTCTAAGATTGTTACGCACGCCTCTGCATTTCCTGTAAGATTGTTACGCACGCCTCTGCATTTCCTCTAAGATTGTTACGCACGCCTCTGCATTTCCTCTAAGATTGTTACGCACGCCTCTGCATTTCCTCTAAGATTGTTACGCACGCCTCTGCATTTCCTCTAAGATTGTTACGCACGCCTCTGCATTTCCTCTAAGATTGTTACGCACGCCTCTGTATCTTCCTCTAAGATTGTTACGCACGCCTCTGCATTTCCTCTAAGATTGTTACGCACGCCTCTGCATTTCCTCTAAGATTGTTACGCACGCCTCTGCATTTCCTCTAAGATTGTTACGCACGCCTCTGCATTTCCTCTAAGATTGTTACGCACGCCTCTGCATTTCCTCTAAGATTGTTACGCACGCCTCTGCATTTCCTCTAAGATTGTTACGCACACCTCTGCATTTCCTCTAAGATTGTTACGCACGCCTCTGCATTTCCTCTAAGATTGTTACGCACGCCTCTGCATCTTCCTCTAAGATTGTTACGCATGCCTCTGTATCTTCCTCTAAGATTGTTACGCACGCCTCTGCATTTCCTCTAAGATTGTTACGCACGCCTCTGCATTTCCTGTAAGATTGTTACGCACGCCTCTGTATCTTCCTCTAAGATTGTTACGCACGCCTCTGCATTTCCTCTAAGATTGTTACGCACGCCTCTGCATTTCCTCTAAGATTGTTACGCACGCCTCTGCATTTCCTCTAAGATTGTTATGCACGCCTCTGCATTTCCTCTAAGATTGTTACGCACGCCTCTGCATTTCCTCTAAGATTGTTACGCACGCCTCTGCATCTTCCTCTAAGATTGTTACGCACGCCTCTGCATTTCCTCTAAGATTGTTACGCACGCCTCTGCATTTCCTCTAAGATTGTTACGCACGCCTCTGCATTTCCTCTAAGATTGTTACGCACGCCTCTGCATTTCCTCTAAGATTGTTACGCACGCCTCTGCATTTCCTCTAAGATTGTTACGCACGCCTCTGCATTTCCTCTAAGATTGTTACGCACGCCTCTGCATTTCCTCTAAGATTGTTACGCACGCCTCTGCATTTCCTCTAAGATTGTTACGCACGCCTCTGCATTTCCTCTAAGATTGTTACGCACGCCTCTGCATTTCCTCTAAGATTGTTACGCACGCCTCTGCATCTTCCTCTAAGATTGTTACGCACGCCTCTGTATCTTCCTCTAAGATTGTTACGCACACCTCTGCATTTCCTCTAAGATTGTTACGCACGCCTCTGTATCTTCCTCTAAGATTGTTACGCACGCCTCTGCATCTTCCTCTAAGATTGTTACGCACACTTCTGTATCTTCCTCTAAGATTGTTACGCACGCCTCTGTATCTTCCTCTAAGATTGTTACGCACGCCTCTGCATTTCCTCTAAGATTGTTACGCACGCCTCTGTATCTTCCTCTAAGAATGTTACGCATGCCTCTGCATTTCCTCTAAGATTGTTACGCACGCCTCTGCATTTCCTCTAAGATTGTTACGCACGCCTCTGCATTTTCTCTAAGATTGTTACGCACGCCTCTGCATTTCCTCTAAGATTGTTACGCACGCCTCTGCATTTCCTCTAAGATTGTTACGCACGCCTCTGTATCTTCCTCTAAGATTGTTACGCACGCCTCTGTATCTTCCTCTAAGATTGTTACGCACGCCTCTGCATTTCCTCTAAGATTGTTACGCTTGCCTCTGCATTTCCTCTAAGATTGTTACGCACGCCTCTGTATCTTCCTCTAAGATTGTTACGCACGCCTCTGTATCTTCCTCTAAGATTGTTTTGCACGCCTCTGTATCTTCCTCTAAGATTGTTACGCACGCCTCTGTATCTTCCTCTAAGATTGTTACACACGCCTCTGTATCTTCCTCTAAGATTGTTACGCACGCCTCTGTATCTTCCTCTAAGATTGTTACGCACGCCTCTGCATTTCCTCTAAGATTGTTACGCACGCCTCTGTATCTTCCTCTAAGATTGTTACGCACGCCTCTGTATCTTCCTCTAAGATTGTTACGCACGCCTCTGTATCTTCCTCTAAGATTGTTACGCACGCCTCTGTATCTTCCTCTAAGATTGTTACGCACGCCTCTGTATCTTCCTCTAAGATTGTTACGCACGCCTCTGTATCTTCCTCTAAGATTGTTACGCACGCCTCTGCATTTCCTGTAAGATTGTTACGCACGCCTCTGCATTTCCTCTAAGATTGTTACGCACGCCTCTGCATTTCCTGTAAGATTGTTACGCACGCCTCTGCATTTCCTCTAAGATTGTTACGCACGCCTCTGCATTTCCTGTAAGATTGTTACGCACGCCTCTGCATTTCCTCTAAGATTGTTACGCACACCTCTGCATTTCCTCTAAGATTGTTACCCACACCTCTGCATTTCCTCTAAGATTGTTACGCACGCCTCTGCATTTCCTCTAAGATTGTTACGCACGCCTCTGCATTTCCTCTAAGATTGTTACGCACGCCTCTGCATTTCCTCTAAGATTGTTACGCACGCCTCTGCATTTCCTCTAAGATTGTTACGCACGCCTCTGCATTTCCTCTAAGATTGTTACGCACGCCTCTGCATTTCCTCTAAGATTGTTACGCACGCCTCTGTATCTTCCTCTAAGATTGTTACGCACGCCTCTGCATTTCCTCTAAGATTGTTACGCACGCCTCTGCATTTCCTCTAGATTGTTACGCACGCCTCTGCATCTTCCTCTAAGATTGTTATGCACGCCTCTGTATCTTCCTCTAAGATTGTTACGCACGCCTCTGCATTTCCTCTAAGATTGTTATGCACGCCTCTGTATCTTCCTCTAAGATTGTTACGCACGTCTCTGTATCTTCCTCTAAGATTGTTACGCACACCTCTGTATCTTCCTCTAAGATTGTTACGCACGCCTCTGTATCTTCCTCTAAGATTGTTACGCACGCCTCTGCATCTTCCTCTAAGATTGTTACGCACGCCTCTGCATTTCCTCTAAGATTGTTACGCACGCCTCTGCATTTCCTCTAAGATTGTTACGCACGCCTCTGTATCTTCCTCTAAGATTGTTTCGCACGCCTCTGCATTTTCTCTAAGATTGTTACGCACGCCTCTGTATCTTCCTCTAAGATTGTTACGCACGCCTCTGCATCTTCCTCTAAGATTGTTACGCACGCCTCTGTATCTTCCTCTAAGATTGTTACGCACGCCTCTGCATTTCCTCTAAGATTGTTACGCACGCCTCTGCATTTCCTCTAAGATTGTTACGCACGCCTCTGCATTTCCTCTAAGATTGTTACGCACGCCTCTGCATTTCCTCTAAGATTGTTACGCACGCCTCTGCATTTCCTCTAAGATTGTTACGCACGCCTCTGCATTTCCTCTAAGATTGTTACGCACGCCTCTGTATCTTCCTCTAAGATTGTTACGCACGCCTCTGCATTTCCTCTAAGATTGTTACGCACGCCTCTGCATTTCCTCTAAGATTGTTACGCACGCCTCTGCATTTCCTCTAAGATTGTTACGCACGCCTCTGCATTTCCTCTAAGATTGTTACGCACGCCTCTGCATTTCCTCTAAGATTGTTACGCACGCCTCTGCATTTCCTCTAAGATTGTTACGCACGCCTCTGCATTTCCTCTAAGATTGTTACGCACGCCTCTGCATTTCCTCTAAGATTGTTACGCACGCCTCTGCATTTCCTCTAAGATTGTTACGCACGCCTCTGCATTTCCTGTAAGATTGTTACGCACGCCTCTGTATCTTCCTCTAAGATTGTTACGCACGCCTCTGTATCTTCCTCTAAGATTGTTACGCACGCCTCTGCATTTCCTCTAAGATTGTTACGCACGCCTCTGTATCTTCCTCTAAGATTGTTACGCACGCCTCTGTATCTTCCTCTAAGATTGTTACGCACGCCTCTGCATTTCCTCTAAGATTGTTACGCACGCCTCTGCATTTCCTCTAAGATTGTTACGCACGCCTCTGCATTTCCTCTAAGATTGTTACGCACGCCTCTGCATTTCCTCTAAGATTGTTACGCACGCCTTTGCATCTTCCTCTAAGATTGTTACGCACGCCTCTGTATCTTCCTCTAAGATTGTTACGCACGCCTCTGCATTTCCTCTAAGATTGTTACGCACGCCTCTGTATCTTCCTCTAAGATTGTTACGCACGCCTCTGCATCTTCCTCTAAGATTGTTACGCACACCTCTGTATCTTCCTCTAAGATTGTTACGCACGCCTCTGTATCTTCCTCTAAGATTGTTACGCACGCCTCTGCATTTCCTCTAAGATTGTTACGCACGCCTCTGCATTTCCTCTAAGATTGTTATGCACGCCTCTGCATTTCCTCTAAGATTGTTACGCACGCCTCTGTATCTTCCTCTAAGATTGTTACGCATGCCTCTGCATTTCCTCTAAGATTGTTACGCACGCCTCTGCATTTCCTCTAAGATTGTTACGCACGCCTCTGCATTTCCTCTAAGATTGTTACGCACGCCTCTGCATTTCCTCTAAGATTGTTACGCACGCCTCTGCATTTCCTCTAAGATTGTTACGCACGCCTCTGCATTTCCTCTAAGATTGTTACGCACGCCTCTGTATCTTCCTCTAAGATTGTTACGCACGCCTCTGCATTTCCTCTAAGATTGTTACGCACGCCTCTGCATTTCCTCTAAGATTGTTACGCACGCCTCTGTATCTTCCTCTAAGATTGTTACGCACGCCTCTGTATCTTCCTCTAAGATTGTTACGCACGCCTCTGCATTTCCTCTAAGATTGTTACGCACGCCTCTGCATTTCCTCTAAGATTGTTACGCACGCCTCTGTATCTTCCTCTAAGATTGTTACGCACGCCTCTGTATCTTCCTCTAAGATTGTTACGCACGCCTCTGTATCTTCCTCTAAGATTGTTACGCACGCCTCTGTATCTTCCTCTAAGATTGTTACGCACGCCTCTGTATCTTCCTCTAAGATTGTTACGCACGCCTCTGTATCTTCCTCTAAGATTGTTACGCACGCCTCTGCATCTTCCTCTAAGATTGTTACGCACGCCTCTGCATCTTCCTCTAAGATTGTTACGCACGCCTCTGCATCTTCCTCTAAGATTGTTACGCACGCCTCTGCATCTTCCTCTAGCACGATATTTTAGCGCAAGTGTCCTAGCTGAATGTAGTTACTAGCCAGTGTGTTTTCTTCTTGAATTCGATTATTTATAGACGGCTATCGAGCAAGTATGATCACAGAAGATAACAGAATAGAGTGAGAAATAGAAATCAGATGTCAAAGAGCACGTGCACTTATATATCAACTATCACACATACTGTAACATCCACATATACTATGTCCGCAAATCGACAAATAATAAATATACTATTAATACCACATTTAGCTACTAATGCGCGGATGGAATCACTTATTATTCAACGGGCATGACGGCGTTTACCTGCAACGCGTTGTGGAGCGTAATGAGCACGGCAAGGCACGTAGAGCGCCCTGGTCATTCACTGCACCGCTAATCGTCTCCAGTCGTTTTGACGTGTCTTGACATTGGGCTCAGATGGACTCAGGTGAAAGAGTGAGGTCGACAATTTGCGCAACTCTTCCTCAATTTAATCCAATTCATCGCGCAAGTCATTCTTCATCCAACTTCAAATATCATCAATTGATGACGAAGTGAATTTAACAATCTCCAAGGCCAGCGCGGCCTTTGTCAGACTGTACAAGCATGTATGGGACAGAATGGAATAATCCTGCAAACAAAGTTGAAAGTCTATAAAGTAGTTGTAATATCTACACTGCTATATGCTTGTTGCTTGCTTGCTTATCTAATCTAATCTAACATCTAATCCTGGTCACGCCTTCCTCAACTGTCAGCTGATCACCGGCAGCAATAACATATGTCCCTCCATCCTGGTACTTCTCTATCACTGGAGGGCTGGGTGGTTCTGTGAATAACATATTAACACAATGTCACATACAGATGAGGTCACTGTGATCTGATATGGTGAATGTCGACAGAAAATGTTGATTAAGTAATATAAGCATATCATGAGAACAGAACACTTAAAAACGAATGACCAAATGCAATGCTACTGATAGTCTGTAATATTAGTAACAACAAACAGATGTCAGTAGAAGAACTGCTGATATAAAACACCACAAAAAATGATATTTGTGGAGAGGTATGACTGTTGGGGTCAATCTGTATGACACGTGAAGAAGACATAGAAGAGGATTATAGATATAGATTCATATACTGATTAACACTGAGGAGTCTAACTACTGAAATCATATCACCTTATACTAGCGTAGAATACATGGTGATACTTGCTTGCTTGCTTGCTTGTGTTCGTTGGCGTGAGCTCCAACGCGAAGTCCTGTATGTCGGATGAAGGCATCCTGTTGTCCAACATCAGTGTGATGTCATACAGGACCTGAGTTTTGCGTGAGTATCCGTTGTCCCATGTCTGGCTTATTGGTGTGCAGACTGGTGGTTCCTCGCCGTACAGGCAGACACTCTCCGACTTCGGAGGAATCGGCGATCCTACTGACTTTAGCCAGGACCCCGAAAGGACCTGTTGCCCAGGACGATCGACGAGGACGCATCAATAGGTCTTGGCCAGTATATAACCCGGCCCTGGTGCCTTGGAAACATCTCTGCGTCCCTATATGCTTGTGAAACATGGACTGTTTATCGGCGACATGCTAGGAAATTAAACCATGTCCACACAGTCTGCCTTCGGAAGCTATTGAATATTAAGTATCAAGACAAGATCCCAGACTCTGAAGTTCTAGAAAGAGCGTCCATGCCCAGTATCCACACTATACTAATGAAAAATCAGATTTTCTGGGCTGGTCGCTTCTAGGTACTTCATAATTCTTTTTTTGCGGTGATCTATGTTTATGTTTTTGTGTCTTCGATATGGTTTACATTCAATCTCACATTAAAATTATGAAAATCGCATGCTGTAATGTTGTATTTCAATAGCGGGGGATGGCAGTTTTCGTTGTAATACTGCATTTAATTATTGTTATGGAGTATTCAGAATGATTAACATGATAATGAATGCATGTGTACATTCAACACCCATTATTCTATGTATGTTTAATTTTTCATCACTCTTCAAGGACAAGATCATTGATAATTTTGCATCTTTCTAACAGGACTTCTTTTGTCAAAATACACCTGTCTACGCTGGCTGACAAGACTATATCTGTGTGTCTGGGTGTGTATATAAACCGGCAGGGTTATTTTTCCATGAGTTAGACAGGCCGCAGTGTTATTGTCCCTTGGCGACATTTTAAACCGATAGTTGTGTGAGTGTGTAGGTAGGGTCACAAAAAGTGAAAGTTCAAAATCGTTTTTTTTCTATATGTCTCTTTTCAAGGATAAACTTAGACACGGACATTAATATCTCGGCTTACAATTGACAAGCAGACTTGAATAGGGTTCCGTTGGATTTGTTTTTTGCAAGAGCTATCCAACTATGCAGGTTATATAATTAAAAAGCAATTTAGAAAAAGTTACTAAAGTGGCTACATTTAACTCTTATGCCAGATCACAGGCTCCCTAAACAAATTTTTTTTTTGTGTGTTAATGGTGAGCTGCGTTGTGGTAAACCCTCCCAAGGCGGCCAGAGGCAACGTTTTAAAGATACTCTGAAAATCCCACCGAAATCGTTTGGAATTCATCTTGACACCCGGGGGACTGCTGCTAAAGACCGTAATTCGTGGCGTACAGCTTTACATAAGGGTGCAGTCACTTGTGAAGCAGCCAGGACTGCAATAGCTGTGAAAAAAAGGCTGGGCAGAAAAACCACTGCAGGAGATCCTCCCCCTGGAACGCCAAGCATTCTTTGCCCACATTGTCAAAGAACATTTCGAGCCAAAATAGGCCTTATCAGCCATCTTAGAACTCACGGCTCCATGCTTTCAACCCCACTGGATGAAATGAATGGTCATCATCATTCTTGGTGGACAAACAACAACAAGCTACTAATGACAAACTTTGCATTATTAAAATCACACGTACGCAAAATCATTACCTGCGAGGTGAGATATTAGAGAAGGGCTGCCAACTTAACATTCCGAGACCGAATAAGTTATGATTTTCTCAGACAGACAGTGGGATCAACACCTTGTGCTACATATATTGAAAAGCAGAAGATCCAATAGTTCGTCCATCTGGTTAGAATATAACACCCTTCAGTTACCAGCAATGACGCAACAAAGACGAGGATCTAATAAGAGAATACTAGAACGACCGAGAAGAACACGGACTGACGTCATCAAAGACATATTGTGCAAAAACAGAGAATGTCACTATTCAGGTGCTGATACTTGAACTTGTCCTCCTCACGAAGCTTGACAGCAAATGTGGAAGACAATGAATATGCGTATCCATGTCTCCTTTCTCAAACTCGGTGTTTCTGGTCAGGCTAACCAATAGACTCTCGACCTTATCATTTCCACATTCAGTCATTCATTCAGTAGCATGTCCTTTGCAGAACCTCACTCTCATAACAATCTTCCGGAAAACCTCTCGATCTTAAGAAAGATGACACGCGCCCGAAACATCCATTTTGGAGATCATTCGCCACATCCTGCACCCTCTTCTCTTTGGCCTTCCTCTTCCTCTCTTCACGGGCATATACCCCTCCATTATTGTTCTCTTCAAACATTCGTGACGTTTCAAGTGACCAAAATATTTCAATTGTCTTTGTTTATCGAGTTTTTTTTTTAAATTATCAAGTTTATCGTCTTTAATAGCCAACCATTATTCAATATTCAGCTCTTGAATTATGGATGCAGTTGTTCTTTACTTTACCCAAGATATTCTTAGAACTCGACTATAACATTTATATTCAAAGGCATTTATGTGCTGTTCAACTTGTTTAGTAAGTGTCCAGGTCTCACAGGCGTATGTTGCAATGGGAAACATGCATGCTCTTACAAATTTAATTTTTGTAGTTCTGTCTGTCCCATTCCATAATTTATTCAGTTGTTTTAATCTTTGAAGGGCAATTGATAGTTGTTATTTAATTTCTTTCGTTGTGTCACCGTTGTTGGTAATCAATGACCCAAGATATTCAATATTTTTCAACCGTCTCCAGTTTTTCCTCATTAACATTTCCACATACACCTTCAATATTTATATATACACTATTTTATTCTCATATAGAATAATAACACATGGCATTTTCTTCTTACCCCCCCCCCCCCACCCCCTTTCCTCCAGTAATGTCATAGGCCCACAAACAACTCACCCAAGCCATCGAATCGCTATCTATCCCTTGGAGTTCCGTCCATGTCCTCTCCACATATTATGCATGTCTGTCTCTATGTATGTATGTATACGCTAGAAGCCAAGTGCCGTTAATCGAGGTCACTAAGTTTATAAAGCACATACAGTGTTTGTTGCCGCTGGCATTTTTGTTTCTTGTACACACACTCATGTACATGTCAAATGAGCAAGACAATGTCTTATGACTTTTCCTGTCCCATCTCTTATATGTCTCAAAGCAGTACAGAAGATATCTGAGAGCACCATATCGGAAGTAGAGGGCGTTATCATAATAAGCTTGTGCAAGCAGCACATCAACCAATGCTCAAAGATGTGTTTTTATATATGTATGCCTATATGTATGTATGTATGTGTATGTGTGTGTGTGTGTGTGTGTGTGCCTGTGGTGGATTATTATTGAAAAGCCCGTGGCTGATATATTATATATCACATACACAACTCTAGTAGTAGAGCAGACTATAATTATAGTTTTCCTCTTATTCTTCCTTTGCCCTCTATCTCCTTTTATGATATAGGCCCTCAACCAACTTCCCCTAAATCATAATATCTTCTGAAGATTGAACACAAACCACTACTGGCAACGATGATCGTATTCCGGTATGAAACCTGGGCCATATCCACGTCAGATTGGAAGCACTAGACTCGAGTTTCGCTCTCGATTGAGCTTGTCAGCAGTGTGTATCTCTGACTGGACTCGCGTCTAAACTCCGGATCACGTGTGAAGTCAGTGTGTAACCACTTGACCACGCGGCTCACACTAGACGTGACCAAATGTTCATACTAGAATACCACAACTTCAACCATTGTAGGATATGGGATATAACGCGGTTAGTGACATAATCCTCACTATTAGAGTTAAAGGCCATAAAAAAAAAAAAAAAAAAAAAAACACACACACACACACAACTCACATACATATATACGCACCTACTTCAACAACAGAGGAGGGCGAAATTGAAGATTGGTACAGTACACTACAAGATACATTAAATCAGATTGGCCATGACATCACATTAATGATAGGGGATGTTAATGAAGATGTGGTACAGAATGAGCTGAAAATGAGAGAAACGTTTAAGGAAAATTTGGATTTGGAAATAGAAGTGATGCAGGTGACAGATTAATTGAATGTTGCACAGAAAATGAGTTAACGATAGCCAACACACTTCTTAAACAACACCCAAGTAGACACTTCACATGGGAGTCTCGGGAACACCACCAAAAACTAGATAGTTTATATTGTAATACAAAAAAGATGGAGATCAAGCACGACATCGAGTAAAACACTACGAAATGCAGACTCTGATACAGATCATCGGTTATTAGAAGCCGATGTGAAAGTAAAACTCAAAAAGCTTATCCGTGGAACAGGGCCACTTCGTTTTGATCTCACAAATATACCAACTGCATATAACGTAGACGTAAGGAATCGTTTGGGGTCTTGATGTCTATACAGGAGAAATTGACACCTGATGAATTTGCAGTAAACGCTAGATGTATCTTGATAGCAGCAGTCAAAGATTTAATTCCGACCAATAATAAACAACACAAGCCATAGATTACATAAAACACGCTAGAATTAGTAAAACAACGAAGGGAACTGAAACTGAAAAGAGGTGAAACTGATAACAGAAGGATAAAGTATACATCTTTAACATGAGACATAAGAAAAAACACACCAGAAAATGGCAAACACCAATATATACAAGATTGTGGTACCAGAGTAGAGCAAAACCATAAAAATGGTAGAGAAACGAAATGTTCAAAGAAATGAGGTTATCGACAATAAATGTTCAACCTCAATTGATTGTTATCTGTGACAAGTTGGGAAATACCTTAACAAAATCAAGACCAATTCAAAAAAGATGACAGGAAAACTGCTGTGGAGTGTATGCTATGAATGACTGTGACGATATTAATCAGATACACGAACTAATGACAGCAGAGGCAGAACCTGAACCCTCATAAGATGAAATCACATGGGCGATAAAGAACACGAAGAATGGTAGATCACCAGGATGTGATGAGATACCAGCTGGACTCAAGCTGGATTAAAGCGGGACAAGAAGAGAATGTACACATATATCACGCATTGTGTAAAAAGATATGGAAATATGGTATTTGGCGCAACGATTAGAAGATAAGTATCTTCATTCCATTACCCTCCCCCCTCCCCTACAAAAAAAAAATCAACCTGAAATTATGCATCAATTATAGAACTGTTGCCCTGGTCGGTCATGGAAGTAAAATTATACTAAAGATCATAATGTGAACCCTTCGTAAGAAAATGGAATAAGAGATTAACGTGGCTCAAGCTGGATTTAGACAAGGAAGGGGAACAAGAGATCACATACTCAACATGCGTTTCATAATAGAGAAGTGCAGAGCATTTAGTGTAAACATATTCCTATGTTTTGTGGATTATTCAAAGCCATTTGACTGTGTACAACATCAGAAAATTTGGGAAATCATGAGGCATATGGGCTGTCCATCACATGTAGTAGAACACATAAAAATACTCTATCTAGACCAACATGCAGCGATTACAATAGATGACGATACATCAGATTGGTTTGACATCAAGCAAGCAGTCCATCTGCGCTGTGTGCTATCCCCTTATTTGTGTAAATTGTGCACCGAAAATATAATGAGAAATGTCAGTGTTGGTATAACTAGAGAGCAGTATGATGCCCTGAATGGTGGTGGTCGTGAAATACCAGAGATTCGTTATGCTGATGATACAGTATTGCTATCCACATCACAGAATGGTATAGACAATCTAATAACCTCAACCCAAAATTAACTCATATCTTAACACAGCAAACATAAAGATAATGAATACAGAAAAACCTACAATGGAGAAAGAAGTATATGTTAATGAAGAAACATTGGAGTCGGTGGAAAATTTCGAATATCTTGGGTCATTGATTACTAACAATGGTTACCCAATGAAATAAATACATTGTGGAGTTGGATATATAGAACTACAAAACTCCGGGACTGTTTCCGGATCCGGTCAGGGATGTGCACTACTGACGAGCTCAAATGAGGGCGAAACTCGAGTCTAGTGCTTCCATATTGGCGTGGATAGGCCTTAGGTTCATACCAGAATGCGATCAGCGTTGCCAGTAGTGGGTTGTGCTCAATATTTAAATTTCAAATCCCGAAACAACCACATAATCAATTTGATTGTTGCTCACTGGATTTTAGGAGGCCTGGTGTTCCTTGCCAGTGAGAAGTCCTGATCGTTCGGGTCCCATCGATTGACGGACGTCGGTCGCGGCGATTGGGCGATCTTGAGCATAGCCTACGATGGGTGGCGTTGTGGTATTCTGTTGTGATAATGTGGTGTGTCCAGTGTGTGGCGCGTGGTTACACACCCGCTTCACACGCGTGATCCGGGACTGTTTCCGGATCCGGTCAGGGATGTGCAGTACTGACGAGCTCAAATGAGGGCGAAACTCGAGTCTAGTGCTTCCATATTGGCGTGGATAGGCCTTAGGTTCATACCAGAATGCGATCAGCGTTGCCAGTAGTGGGTTGTGCTCAATATTTAAATTTCAAATCCCGAAACAACCACATAATCAATATAGAACTACAATAATTAGATATTTAAGAGCATGTATTTTCCCCATTGCAACACACGCCTGTGATACCCGGACACTTACTAAACAAGTTGAACAGCGCATAAATGCCTTTGAATATAAATGTTATAGACGGGTTTTAATAATATCTTCGATAAAGAAGAGAACAACTGCATCCATACTCAAAGCGCTGAGTAATGAAGAAGGTTGGTTGTTAAGGACGATAAAACAAAGAGAATTGAAATATTTTTATCACTTGAAACGTCTTGAAAGTATGGAATGAACAATAATGAAGGGTATATGTCTGGGAAGAGGGGACGTGAAAAGCCAAAGATAAGATATGTGCAGGAAATGACGGATGATCTCCAGGTGGATGTATTGGACGCGGTACATCTTGCTAAGGATCGATAAGTTTTCAGGAAGGTTGTTATGTGAGCGAGGTTCTGCAAAGGACACGCAACTGAATGAATAAATGATATTTTGTAATTTGTGTACATTTCAGATTATTTGGATAAAGAAGAAATCAAGACCATTCAGAATTGCTGGTCACTTAAGAGACAATATGCACGACAAAATCCAGGTGCTGCTTGCGGTCATATTAATATCAGGTAAAACACTATTTTAAGGAAAGTAAGTAATATTCATGAAACAAAATATAGCAACACACGTTTCGGTGATGTCATAAAGAAAATTCATGCAGTGGTAAAGCATTTTGTGTGCATATCCTTTACAGGACATCGCTGTCAACACCAGCATCTTTCAGCTGTATGTTAATCTCTTGGCAAGATTACGCTCAGTAGTTTGCCATTGCTTTCTGAGCGGCCGGCTCACATACCCCGTATTACAATATATACGGTAGCATGAAACATTTCCCGTAAGATATTTATTTTATTCAAGTCGTCAACACTACCAACATTTACACAACATTTCCTTTTCAATATTTTCCAACACTACCAGCATGTACCCTACATTTCCTTTACAATATTTTCCAAAACTTCCAAATCTTCCACAATAAATCAAAGACACCGCCAATCATTATACATACAGTCGCAACCTGTTTGAACAGTACCTCAGGACAGACTACACACCCCCTTAAAAAAACAGCAACAAAGACACTAATAATGGTAAATTATCTGGAAAGACAACTAGCCAAAAAAAAAAAAAAAAAAATGCCCATATGTATGGCACGTTACACCCACCTTGGGTATTCATGATGCCCATGTTAAACATTGCCTCAACGAGTCATGTATTATTGATTATTTTTCATGCGTTTTAATGCTTATTGTTCTTTTGTTGTCGAGGAAGTGCTTCGTAAGAGATGTTGAATGAAAGAATGTATGAGAGGAAATAGAGGAGAAGGGCAGAATGCCAGACGGGCCTGCGTGCCTAATTCTGAACCCTTTGAGAATAAAAATTTTCGTTCGTTCGTTCGTCACTGCCTAGAAGGAAAGCAATTTGCAAACTACCTTCTGCAAAACTTGTCAAAAAACACTAACAACCATGAAAGTAAACATAATAAGAAAGAGATCTAGTGGCGAGACCCCCAGGCCAGGCAGATCAGATAACACTCGGGACAAGTGTGACACAGGGGCCAGTATTAGTAATCATGATGAGAGAGTTAATCCTGACGGTGTTACCAAGGAAATTCCATGTGTCAGACTAAGAAACAGAGTGAGACTAGGAATGTGGAATGTGTGAAGTCGTCTGTATAAGGGAAAGATTAAAGTAGTACGTGATGATATTGAGAGGTTAAATATTCAAATTGTAGGAACTATTGAACATCACTGGAGAGGCAAGGGACATGTTACAAATTAATTGGATGTCTTTTCATATATTCTGGTAGAGACGTTGGAGCGAAGTGGCATTTTGTTTAGATAAAGCCACTGCAAGAGCTTTAATGGGATACAACCCGGTTAGTGATAGAATCATCACTATCAGACTTAAAGGCCATAAAAAAAAAACGCAACAATCTTACATTTATATGCACCTACTTAAACAGTAGAGGAGAACACACATGAAGAATTTTACAACACACTGCAGGACACATTGATTAAGATTGGTCATAATGACTTTGCAATAATAATGGGAGATGTTAATGCAAAAGTAGGCATAGGAAGAGCTGAAAATGAGAGACAAGTTCTAGGAAATCGTTGATTGGAAACATAAATGATGTAGGTGACAAATTAATTGAATTTTGCACAGAGAATATGTTAACAATGGCCAACACACTGTTTACACGACACCCAAGATGACTCTTCACATGGCAGTGTCCAGACAGTAATACCAATAACCAGATCGATTATATTTTAATACAAAGAAGTTGGAGGTCAGGCAAAAATCCCTATGAAGTGCAGACTGTGATACAGATCATCAGGTGTTAGAAGCAGATGTTAAAGTAAAACTTAAGAGGCTTAAACGAGGACCAAGGGCATTTCATATCGATATCACAAAAATACCAGGTGCATACAATGTGGAAGTAAAGAATCATTGTGGGGTCTTGATGTCTACATAGGAGGAATTGACACCTGATGAACTGGCAGTATATCTAGAGATATCTTGATAACAGCAGCCAAAGATCTAATTCCGACCAAAAATAAGCAACATAAGCCATGAATTACATCGGACAGGTTAGAATTAATAAAACAACGAAGGGAACTGAAACATAAAGGACGTTAAACTGATAACATCAGAATAAAGTATAAATCTTTAACTCAAGACATAAGAAAGAACACAATAAAGGACAAAAACCAATATATACTGTACCAGAATAGAGCAATATCATAAGACTGGAAGAGATTACACAATGTTCAAAGAAATGAAGTTATTGACATTAAATGTGCAACCTCAATTGAATGTTATCTACGACAAGATCATAAATACCTTACCAGAATCTAGACAGATTCTAGAAAGATGGCAAGAATACTGTAGTAGAATGTATGACATGTATGACCTTGAGGATATGAATGAGATACATGAACGAATGACAGTAGAGAAAGAACCTGAATCCTCATTAGATGAAATTGAATGGGCAATAAAGAATCTGAAGAATGGTAAATCACCTTGATGTGATGAGATACCAGCTGAGCTAATCAAAACGGGAGAGAAGAAATTATACAAATCTATCACGCATTATGTAAAAAGATATTGTATATGGCAAAAAGATTGGAACAGAACTGTCTTTGTTCTAATACCCAAAAATGGCAACCTGAAACTATAGAACTGTTGCCTTGATCAGTCCATCCATCCATCATGTGCCATGCCGATAAGCGTGGACCGTCATGTTCTGCCAACTCACTGGATCACCAGAGTCATGGATCAGCTCCGTGTTCCTGTCTCAACAATGGCATGTGGCCAAGCCATCCAGGTATTTACTTCTCGGTCTTCCCCTTGGTCTCTTCCCTTCGATCTTGCCAGTTGTCATCAAGTTCTCCAAGTCATTTCTTTTCATAACATGCCCCAAAACGTTTGACTGTCTACGTTAATGACTCTAATCAGTTTACGATCTTCATTTGTTTCTTGAAGGACTTGTTCATTTATTTTTCTGTCTGTCCATGGTATTCTTTGTATTTTCCTCAGAAACCACATTTCCACAGCCCTCACATGTTTTTCAGCTTGGCTGCTCAGTGTCCACAATTCACATCCATACAAAATAATAGGTTCTATGTATCACTTCAACACTCTTTTTTTCTCGTTTCAATTGATTTTTTTTATTGGTCAGTATGTTTTCCATCTTGCAAAATCCTACCTTCTCAATGGCAATTCTTGTTCTAATCTCTTCAAGGCATCTCCCATAAGATGTTATTACTGTTAAAAGATAAGCGTATCGATTCACTTGCTTAAGAATATGCCTATTTACTCGTATATCACGTTGCAGTTTTTACTACTTCCCAGTGACGACCATAATCTGTATCTTCTTACTATTCAGTTCCAACCCTAGTTATTCACTGTGTGCAACAATCGCATCTTTTAAATGTTGCAGGTCCTGTTCATTGTCTGCAATCAAGACTGTCATCTGCATATCTAATGTTATTGATGTATCATCCCCCAATGCTGATTCCTTCCATATCTTCTATATTTCTGAAAATATTGTCACTGTACAGGGAACAATTATCTTGAGGCATTACTCATCCCTGTCGCACACATCTTTTAATAGGCCGATATTGACCTACATCGTTCTCTATTCTGATGGCAGAATATATATATATATGTTTTTTACAAGTCTAAGGTCTAAGGTCAAGAGAAGGTCAACCAGAGAAACAAATGGAGGCGGATTGTATTTGCAGCAAAAAACCTCAATGGCTCTGAACACTGAAGAAGAAGAAGAAGAAGAAGAAGAAGAAGAAGAAGAAGAAGAAGAAGAAGGTCTTTTCCATCAATTTGTAGATCTTCAAGTATCCTTATCATGTCGACATGTCTCACTTTATCGAAAACCTTTGTGTAGTCAATGAAGCAAGGTTATAGATCCTTGTTTACTTCTATAGAAGGTTCAATTATTGTTCTCAGTATATACACAACATTTAATGTACCCTTGACTTCTACAAACCCACATTGGTCTTCTCCTATTTCGGGTTGTATTTTCTTCCTAACTCTTTGCATGATAATTCTCAGCAAAATCTTCGTGATGTGGCTCATTATACTAATTGTTCGATGTTGATCGCATTCCAAGGCTCCTGATTTCTTCGGGATTGCAATAAATATAGAATTACATAATTCAGGAGTATCGTATAATGCGTTCAGCAGTCTGGTGACTTGGTCTATTCCATATTCTTCTAAGGCATTGGTCATTTCTATAGTGATGTTACCTGTACCCGGGTCTTATCAGTTTTCATATGGTTAAGGGCATTCTGAACTTCCTTCTTCAAAATTGATGGTCCTTCATTATTATTCCGAAGGTCACATTGTTCTTCTCTTGTATCATCATAAAGGTCTTTCACATAATCTGACCATGTCTGATCTTTTTCTATTATGATTTTGCCATGTTTGGTTTTTAGGCAACCCGTTGATGTGTGTGTTCTTTTGGTAGTGATTTTATTAATTCGTTTGTACATAAATGTGGCATTCCCGGTGGTGTATTGGTTTTTAATGTTCTTGCAATTTTCTTCAAGCCATGTTCTTTTTGCCTCTTTGCATAGCTTCCTAATTTTCGTTTGAATCGCTTCATATTTTTTTTTTTAAATTATTTTTAATTTGATCAGTCATGCAAGTAATATTCTATTAACAATCATAATGGGAAAACGTAGTAAGAAATGGAAGCTGAATTTAGACAATGAAGAGGAACAAGAAATCGCAAACTAAACATGTGATTAAAAATAGAGGAGTGCAGATAATATAATGTAAACCTATTCTCATGTTTTGCGGATCACTCGAAGGCATTTGACTGTGTACAAAATCAGAAACTTTGGGAAATCATGAGTAATATGGGCTTTCCATCACATGTAGTACAACTCATAAAAATGCTCTATCTCGATCAACAAGCAGTGGTTAGAATAGATGGCGATACATCAGATTGGTTTGACATCAGACAAGGAGTTCCTCAGGGCTGTGTTTTGTCCCTCTATTTGTTTAACCTGCACGCTGAAAATATAAGACTCTTGAGGAACCTTTCTCCATTTCCAAACAGCATTTTCAGCTGTAGAAATGTTCCGGTCTCTTCTGCCCTGCCCACATTTTTCTTCAGCTCCAAATTCGCCTGGTTTTCATCATCAGACATGATGAAAATGCTGAATATTCATTTGCGACAAAAATTAACCAGATTTCACTTAAAACCCTCCCAAAATGGCTCTAAACCAGGGGTGGGCTGACTATGGCCCGGCAACTGATAGTATGCGGCCCCCGTGGGCGTTTAGAAACAAAAATTGTTACTTCGTTTTTATGTTATTTTGTTGAAGTGTACAGAATTTCCTGTACCGTTATGATTGTTTTAACATTTTTGATAAATGTTCTTTATAATTTTCTATTTTTGTAAACAGTCCTTGACCTTCATAATGTAATGCTAAAATGCGAATTCATTGATGTTAATATAGAAAAATATTTATCGACATGTACAAATTTAATAAGGATGCTGTCATGCAAATTTTAACAGTAAACTTGCTAAATATTTCAAGAATATTGTGAAAAATTGCAAGCAGTTATATACATCTCATTAGAAATCAATAATTGTAGTGACAGTGCAGTCTGTTTGTGTCTAAATTAAAGCCATTGATAGATAATTTTTAAAAAAAAATGTCATAATAAATTTTAAAAAAAACAATTTGCTGACAAGTTAGTAAAAGTTTTTGTCCATATTGCAAAATATAATTATAAGTAAAATACAATTGCAATAATTAGTTATTTATACTGTTTAATAACCTATAAACAATTTATAATAACTTAGTGTGATAGGCTTCTTTAAACAAAGTAGACGTAATATATATATATATATATGCCCCCCCCCCCCCCCCCAATAGCTTTACATTTGCCAATGTGGCCTACACACAAAAAGTTTCCCAACTCCTGCTCTAAACGGTATCAAACATGGACGTAGCCTTATTGGAATAATATAAACAGCCGGATCAAGCCGAATTCGGTGGCTGTCAGTAAGGCAGTCTGTTTGAACTCCGCATGTCGTTAAATCGATGGTCGTCGAACTTGGTCACGAAGGCATATAACCGGAAATTTGATGAACGTCGAAGTTGGTCAGAAAAGTGTTTAATTGACATACACCTGTCGAAGGTGATACCCAAGTACTTCAATTTACTCTCTCTACTAAGAGGACATCCACTCAATATAATATATGGGACATCTGCCTTCGCAATCTGGCTATCTAGAGAGTACCACACAACCGATGCCTTGTCTGAGTTTATAAAAGACTCTGCGTCCCTGCACCACACAGTCACCCTGTTAACTGCCACCTGTAAATCTGCAGCCTAACTTCCCCTATCTCTGCCATGTCTGTAAACCAGCACATCATCTGCAAATGTCAAGATTCTACCAACACCTGGTGTCTCACTAGCTGCGACTTAGCTGGTGTAGACATTAAAGATCACTGGGGACAAGGCAGATCCTTGTGGCAAACCAGGTGTAATCATACAGGGATCAGAAGTCCAGGAACCCATGCGCAGTGCAACCTTATGCTTATATAGGACTGCCGAAACCTATCTGACACGGTAAGGGAATACCTCCATTTCCAACAGAGTGTATATCAACAGATCACACCTAACCCTGTTATACACATCCTCCAGGTCAAGAGCTACTGCCACTGTCTCTTGTTTAACCTAAAAACCCTCATAGACATCAAATGCAAAAGTAGCCGCATTGGCCCAGGTTTCCTTCCCAGGCTGGTAACTCCCGAGCCCTTTGGGAAGCAGATTACGACTTTCCAAATGTCGCTGGGGCTTGTGGGCTACTATCTTTTTGAGGACTTTGCCAAAAGTGTTTTGCTGGGTTATGATTTGGTAAACATTAAGGCAGATGTCCCAAGTATTATATTGAATGGATGTCCTCTTAGGAGAGAGAGAGAGAGAGAGAGAGAGAGAGAGAGAGAGAGAGAGAGAGAGAGAGAGAGAGAGAGAGAGAGAGAGAGAGAGAGAGAGAGAGAGAGAGAGAGAGAGAGCGAGTCAATCGAAGTACTTGGGTATCATCTTCAACAGGTGTATGTCTTCTAAAGATCATGTGGATACTTTCGTGGTGAAGGCTGGTAGGGGACTTAATGCTTTGAGGGCGATGGCAGTAACTGAGGTAGAGCAGATGATACTATACAGGCTCGTTCAGCAGTCAATAGTGTATGTTATTGAGTATGGTTTGGGGCTTCTGACAGTATCAGAGAGCGAGCTTGAAAGGCTGGAGCGCCTACAAAATATGGCCTTGCGGATGATCCTAGGCTGCACAAAGGACACATCAATTATATGCATGAAGCATATCCTGGCGCTATCAACAATGACTGATAGGCATAGGGTCCTTGAAGCCAAAGGTACCTGAGATTTGCTGCAGATAGGGATCATCCCCTGCATGAAGCCATGAATATGGTCGAGGGTCATAGACTAAGACGAGGCAGGTCCTAAATGGCACAGGGAGAAATATCTGTACATCAGATGTTTGATCTAGAGACCATTTATCGTGAAAAAGAGTGGGTTTAACCGGCAGACAGGACGGACTGGCACAATGTAATAGTAATCCTGGGTTGTGAGTGTAGAAAATTGGCTGTGGGCTACACATAGTTTGAGGTGCAACAACTGATCCAGAGTAATACACATCAACGTGAGATAGTGATCGACACTGATGGGTTAGTGGTGAGACACAGACGGAGTGGTTGGGGTGTCATTGTGAAGGCTAATGGACGATTCTTTAAAAAGGAGAGTCTGGCATATGAGGCTACAACCTCCAGAATGAGAATGGAGGTGGAAGCAGTCACAGTGACATTCATTTGATTAGAGAATACCACTGCAACACACATTGTCTTCATCATGGACTCAAATTGTATGCTTAGTAAAGTGGAGAAAGGAATGTTTTGTATGGAATGGCTCACCTCGCTTCAGAGGTCACAGATTGTGAGAACGGTATATATTTGTGTTTTGCTCTGACCATGTGGGAGTGCGGGGGGAATGAACAGGCTGATAGGCTGGCAGGGAATGCACCGCTTGGTGATAGACTGACTATGGACAAGGGAGAGGTGGTCGTGCGTCTGTGGGACCAGGTGGAGGAACAGAATGAGAACCCGTATGTGGACAGGATGAGATTGTGGGGGATTTCCAGGGGTTCTGGTCACATCTCAAAGCTGCGAGGGTAGACCAGGAGAACTTTCAATCAGATAGCAGTGGAAATGATTAGTAGTGTGACTCTTTGCTGGCTGTTAAACGAGAGGAAAGATCACATATGGGAATGTCCTGAGTGCAGTGATGTCAATTCTTAGCTCAAGTCAACTCTACAACAACTCAGTATGTCACTTATGAAGGTGCAAGACTGGAATATACACAATTATGTCAATTGCAAAGGTCAGCTTTCTGCATTGATCGACACTGGAATAAACAATTTGGTCAAACCTCCACATCCAGAAGATATCACCATCTACACAGATAGGTCCATGGATTTGGTTCAAGGTCATCATGGGCTTACCCAGTGCAACAAATGAGGAGAACAATCAAAGAGGATCTTGACGTGTTCAAGATAACTACATCCAACTTGAATATGGGGATCACTGCTGCTTCCAAAGCACTCACATGGACAGCAAAACAGCAAGTCATAATCATGGTAATCATTTCAGACACCATGAACATGCTACAGCAAATTATAACTGGCAGTCTCCACTCCAATTGGATGGACAACATTTGGAAGTCGTGCCTTACGTCACTCACTGGATGTACACACCCTGACATGCCTTAGTGAATGTGCGCACCAGCTGGCAGCTGATGCAGCAATGCAACAGGAAGGAGCATGGACAGGGCTGATATAATCAATGCAATATATACTTGTTTGACAGATACTGATGAGACACCAATGCCAGCCCAACTGCGTAAATAGGAAGTGAAGCCTGGACAGCACATCAATGCTGTCTTTATGGGATGCAGCCACATCAGAGGACTGAGCACTAGAATGCCAAATGTTTAGTGACATTGTTTGACATAACATATGCGCAACTGTATTAGACGTGGAAAACATGTGCAACAGGTTCCATTTAATCTACTGATGAATCTACTGCTGGAATTTAGTCCCCACCCACTGCTTTTCAGATGGATATACTCTGCCCTGTTTGAGAGATGGGCAGTGCTTTGATGTGGCAGCTGATCATCGCACCCCATCGTAATCATTTCATGTTTGCCCGAAGGCCATCCCCTGTCTCCAGTCCTTCTCAATGACTAATTGATTAGAATCACCGGCGTACAGTTAAATGGCAACAGTAGAACCTTCTCATATGCTGATGACATCCCGGTGTATAGGCAGGGAAAAGACTGGGTTAGCACCGCTATAGAGCTACAACAAAAAGTAGATCAGATATCACTGTTGTGCAGCAACCCAAGAACAACTATCAATCTATCCAAAGTGACCATGAAATGGTTTTCACTGAATAATTGCGTTATCAGCACACCCACACAACAGTGAAGCCATCCGGATAGGACCTCGAAAGAACCAGCTTAATGAAATATGTGGGTGTTAGAAACAACTGAAGTCTGACATTCAGGGATCACAAGGACCACAACATAACCAAGGATAGGAAAGGTTTGCCAGAATCGAAAGTGATTGTCATGATGAAGTTTGAACCACGACTAATTGTGATGCTGAACCAGGGACTGTTACTCTCTGCCAGTGATTAAACCCTGTCCATTCTAACAATAAGCACCATACAAACCAAAAGACCCTGGGAAGGTTAACCCAGTTAACAAATTACCGCAGAAGTAGGATGTATCGGCCTCATGGTGCAAGAGCGCAGCTCTGCTGCAAACAAGCTCAACGCAATCATGTCCGGAAAAAAAAATTCCGGATGAATGCAGAAGAAGAAGAAACAAAAAGACTTGAAAAAATAGATAATGAAGTCATACAGATCATCCTCTGATGCACTAGACATACACATTGTCAAGCCATGAGATATCATGTGGACTTTCCTCTCTTTGGATAGAAGAAAAAAACTGGCCAAAACAGTGATTACCTTAAAATCGGAGGCTGATATTTGACACCCACTACACTCTGCTTTGATAAGAACCTAATGGAAGTCGGCTTAAGCGTGTCAGGTCACGGATAGGACATGGTGGAAAAGTCATCCACCAAGTATGCAGACCCATAAACATCAATCTTGAAAGGAAGTATACCAGTGTCTGCAGATACCTTACTACCATCTCTGTCTGTATCACGTTTGACAGAAATTGCAGAGAGCAAGGACACGCTACAGTGGACACTGAGGTCACAGCGCTAATTCATTGGAAAGGGGGGGGGGGGGGTGTACGGGATGTCAGACATTGGTAGTACATTTGGTAAGGATGACCCGTATATCCTCTTCAGGGCAAATCCCCCAATGGTCCAAGCGTAACATCCAGCTCATGCCTGTGGCTCCTAGTAGCTGTCAGCCATATGGTCGTCTTCTACTGATCGGATTAGCAGTAGGATTCGGCAGCCTCCTGAGTGACTGAGCAGCCCTCTATAGGAAAGCACTGCTCAACTCCATAGCACGAGGAAGGGGCTAGAAAATGTGCCCTAAACATTGTCTGCTCCATCATTACCTAACCAGCGAGCCGCGGTTGGTGGGTACCCTTTACTGCGGTCGACATACAAACAAAGAAAAAACAGGTAAAGCTAAAAGAGCTAACCATATTCCCTTGACAATCAGAACTTGGAATGTACGCACCCTAGTTGATAGAAACAAGTGCTACCCTTAATAGTTTAATATTGTCATAGTGTGTTTCATGTAGTTTTGTGTTGGTTTGTATTTGTTTGTCCTGTGCTGACGAAGGCTTTGGCCGCAACGTCCAATTTGTCTCCTGTAGTCGTGTTTCAGTAAAGCTCACAATCTACTTCTCGTTTATTTGGGTGATTCATTCATTGCCTTTTTAAGCTTTACTGCAGTTCACCTCATTCTTGTTTACCATTTTCCGCTCCCTTGAACTGCTACTATATATTTCACGTTTCGTCTTCGTTGTCGGTAAGATTGTTGTCGATTTGTAGTCCATTCTGTGCGCGCGTGTCAGTGTGTTTTCTAAGCGGCGTGCTACCCTTAATAGTTTAATATTGTCATAGTGTGTTTCATGTAGTTTTGTGTTGGTTTGTATTTGTTTGTCCTGTGCTGACGAAGGCTTTGGCCGCAACGTCCAATTTGTCTCCTGTAGTCGTGTTTCAGTAAAGCTCACAATCTACTTCTCGTTTATTTGGGTGATTCATTCATTGCCTTTTTAAGCTTTACTGCAGTTCACCTCATTCTTGTTTACCATTTTCCGCTCCCTTGAACTGCTACTATATATTTCACGTTTCGTCTTCGTTGTCGGTAAGATTGTTGTCGATTTGTAGTCCATTCTGTGCGCGCGTGTCAGTGTGTTTTCTAAGCGGCGTGCTACCCTTAATAGTTTAATATTGTCATAGTGTGTTTCATGTAGTTTTGTGTTGGTTTGTATTTGTTTGTCCTGTGCTGACGAAGGCTTTGGCCGCAACGTCCAATTTGTCTCCTGTAGTCGTGTTTCAGTAAAGCTCACAATCTACTTCTCGTTTATTTGGGTGATTCATTCATTGCCTTTTTAAGCTTTACTGCAGTTCACCTCATTCTTGTTTACCATTTTCCGCTCCCTTGAACTGCTACTATATATTTCACGTTTCGTCTTCGTTGTCGGTAAGATTGTTGTCGATTTGTAGTCCATTCTGTGCGCGCGTGTCAGTGTGTTTTCTAAGCGGCGTGCTACCCTTAATAGTTTAATATTGTCATAGTGTGTTTCATGTAGTTTTGTGTTGGTTTGTATTTGTTTGTCCTGTGCTGACGAAGGCTTTGGCCGCAACGTCCAATTTGTCTCCTGTAGTCGTGTTTCAGTAAAGCTCACAATCTACTTCTCGTTTATTTGGGTGATTCATTCATTGCCTTTTTAAGCTTTACTGCAGTTCACCTCATTCTTGTTTACCATTTTCCGCTCCCTTGAACTGCTACTATATATTTCACGTTTCGTCTTCGTTGTCGGTAAGATTGTTGTCGATTTGTAGTCCATTCTGTGCGCGCGTGTCAGTGTGTTTTCTAAGCGGCGTGCTACCCTTAATAGTTTAATATTGTCATAGTGTGTTTCATGTAGTTTTGTGTTGGTTTGTATTTGTTTGTCCTGTGCTGACGAAGGCTTTGGCCGCAACGTCCAATTTGTCTCCTGTAGTCGTGTTTCAGTAAAGCTCACAATCTACTTCTCGTTTATTTGGGTGATTCATTCATTGCCTAGTTGATAGAAACAGCACTGATTGTGAGAGAGCTGGGCAGGTACAACATCGACATTGCAGACTTGAGCGAGACACGACTTGCAGAAGAAGGCCAAATCTGTGAAATAGGTGCCGGCTACACATTTTTCTGGAGTGGAAGGAAAAGCGAGGAAAGACGCCAATCCGGTGTGGGATTTGCCATAAGTCGGCCCTGGTTGGTAAACAGCTGAATTTCCGAAGGCTATAAATGACAGGCTTATGTCTATTAAGTTACCCCGACTGAAGGGAAAGAAGCATGCAACCTTCGTGACTGTCTACGCCCCAACCATGCCAAATGAAGATGACGTCAAAAACAAGTTCTATGAAGACCTGCACAACGTATTAACAACTGTTCCCAAAGGAGACAAACTTA
The DNA here is from genome assembly GCA_963921405.1 of Cepaea hortensis. Lineage (NCBI taxonomy): Eukaryota > Metazoa > Mollusca > Gastropoda > Stylommatophora > Helicidae > Cepaea > Cepaea hortensis. Next base: position 88,729,173 of record OY992891.1, read on the forward strand.
TACTCCTTGGGGACTTCAATGCAAGAGTAGGCAAGGACACCACCTCTTGGAGTGGCATCATTGGAAAGTACGGAGTCAGAAATTGTAACAGCAATGGACTCCTCCTCCTCCTTCAGACATGTGCCGAACACAACTCCTGATGACTAACATAATTTGCCGTCTTCCCATTGGAAACAGGACATCATGGATGCACCCTCGCCCGAAACACTGGCACCTCATTGTCTATGTCATCGTCAGGAGGAGTGACACACACGATGTTCGGGTGACAAAATCCATGTGTGGTGCCTAATGTTGGACAGACCATCGTCTCATTATCTCGAAAATAAACATACACATCAAACCACCAAGGTGTCCTGAAGGGGTAAAAACGCAACAAAAAAAAAAAAAAAAAAACACAAACAAACAAACAAAACAACTAAATGTCACCTGCCTAAACAGCACAAAAAAATGTAGCTGTCGTTTGAAAACATGCTGGAAGTCCGCCTCATACCAAATGCTGCAGCTAAAAAGGATATGGAAACAGAATGGAGAGCCCTAAAGGACCTAATTTACAACACTGCTATGGGAATCCTGGGTCCAGCCCCCCGAAAGCATAAAGACTGGTTTGATGAAAATTCCGAAGACATCCAATTGCTGGCCGAGAAACATCTTCTCCTCAAGGAACATTTGAATGACCCGAAGTCAACATAAAAAAAAAGATGCCTTCAATAACATGCAGAGAGTAGTGCAGCAGAAACTTCGGCACATGTGGGACTCCTGGCTGAGCAGCAAAGCTGATGAAATTCAGGGCTTTGCTGACAGACATGATATGAAAAACTTCTACGACTCACTGAAAGCGGTCTATGGTCCTTCATCACCAGGCATAGTTCCCCTCCTCAGTGCAGATGGGGGAACATTGGTCACCGATAAGAAAGAAATCCTGATTAGTTTGGTAGTAATGTTCTTACTTTCTTACATTAGTGTTTTTATGATTACCACATTTGTTGATTTCATTTTTTTTATTCATGAGATTGCATATTTCCTCTCTTTCTTTCTTTAGGAACTTTCTGTCAGAAAATTGTATTTGATAATACCGCATTGATATCACCTTGTATCACTGGTGCAAGGAGTGGAATAGACAGATATTTTATTACTGGCACCATTGGAGAAAACATTACAGAATTACTGATTCAAGAATGGCAGCCAATTGTGTCCATTGAGATGATGAGAAGATCATTACCACAATTTATGCCGGTAAGTGTTAATCATTTGACATCATAACTAAAATGTCTCTAGTTTCTTTAGCCAGCTCAATGATTTATGTATATAACCATGCCCATAGCCTAAACTACTCAGACATTTTCAAGCCTTTCTAATGTGATACAGAGACTAATACCCAAGAATGGTGGCTGTGCGGATTAATGCCACAGTGTGGTCTAACTAACTAGATCACAGAAGGGAAACGATAATTTAAGCCCCTCTACACAACATTCAGGCACATTGGGGATATAATAATTCTTGAACCCTGGAAGAGAACTGGCTCTTAAACTGTATCATGTGTCAGAAACCTTTATACTCTGGCAATATTATTATATGGCACAGTAGTTTAGAAACAACAGTGAATCATTTCCCATAGTTTGTTTTCCATTTGTTCCTCTTTTATCCTTTCTAAGGTTCAGAGAATCAATGCCCACTTCTTCCCCTGCTCCATCAACTCATTCACCTGGCCTCTAGTTGGATGCTTTAAACATGCGCCTTATGCTTGAGTTTAATGTGATTTTCTAAATTGAGGCCATTCTAAAATTGTTGCAGCGTCACTGTGATGACAAACTTCAGATGGTTTCAGAGTATATCTCTGTAACCTCATTGAGAAACAAGCAGAGATATGAAACAAACTATGCACCTTCTCATGTTTCAAAAAGAAATACAACCTGACTACAATTGCAGCGAAAACCTCAAATTGACAACCCAACTGGCCCTGATATGTATATGAAATAAAATGTGCCCACATGCTAGAAAAGTAGCTGCTGATATTGTGACACTATAAAACCTCTAATTTACAGGCCATATTGTCCATTAACGAGAAAAAGAGTGTCGAGGTGCTACAAAGGGCGGTTCTTTTGTATAGATGTGAAACTTGGACAATTAGCAGTCAAGTTGAAAAACATCAGATGCAGAAATGTGGTTTCTGAGGAGAATGCAAAGAATACCATGGACAGACAGAAAAACCAATGACCAAGTTCTACAGGAGACAAATGAAAATTGTAAACTGATTAGAGAAATTAGACGTAGACAGTCAAAATTTTTTGGACATATTATAAGAAGAAATAAATTGGAGAACTTGGTGACAACTGGCAAGATTGAAGGGAACAGACGAATGGGAAGATGGAGAAGTAAATACCTGGAAGGCCTGGCCACATGACATGGTCGGGACAGGGACACTGAGCTGATCCACGATTCTGGTGATCGAGTGAAATGGCGAGTCATGACCGCCCACGCTTTCTGGCATGGCACATGATTGAATGATTGATTGCCCATTGCAATTGTGCTGGATGCCTATAATTCCTGCTGACATTATAGTAGCAGAAGGTAAAAGGGGGAAAGTATTATTTAGCAGTTTCAGCATCAAAAGCTGACTGGACTTTTTTTTTAAACATAACATTACACCGTGAGAATGTCATTAAACAACGGTTGGGAAAAACAAACATAGCCATGGGAAAATATCACAGAAAAAGTTGAAGACATGCCTGGTGAAAATGACTATGAAAGAGCTCACAATAAGATCAAATCCATCCATCATGTGCCATACCGATAAGGGTGGGCGGTCATGTTTTGCCATCTCACTCGATCACCAGAGTCGTGGATCAGTTCCGTTTTCATGTCTCGGCCATGCCACGTGACCAAGCCATCCAGGTATTTACTTCTCAGTCTTCCCCTTGGTCTCTTCCTTTCGATCTTGCCAGTTGTCACCAAGTTCACCAATTCATTTCTTCTCATTACATGCCCAGAAAATTGTGACTGTCTACGTCTAATGTCTTTAATCAGTTTACAAACTGCATTTGTTTCTTAAAGGACTTGTTCATTGGTTTTTCTGCCTGTCCATAGTACTCTTTGCATTTTCCTCAGAAACCACATTTCCACAGCCATCAGATGTTGTTCATCTTGTCTGCTCATTGTCCATGCTTTACATCCATACAAAAGTACAAATTCTATGTTGCACTTCAACACTCTTTTTCTCGTTTCAGTTGGTATCATTTTATTGGTCAGTATGTTTTCCATCTTGCAAGAGGCTACCTTCTCAATGACAATTCTTGTTCTAATCTCTTCAAGGCATCTCCCATCAGATGTTATGACTGTTCCGAGATAACTGTATCGATTCACTTGTTTAAGATATGCCCATTTACTCGCAAACAAAACACAAAACTAATACATGAAAGTTACGTTCTTAAACGGAGTGGCGTCTACCAGCGAGCTACAGCTAAATATGGAGGATAATACTAGTACAGATCAAAGAAGGAAATAGAACAACTTTTATACAAACATACGCCCCATGTAACGACACTTACAGCGACAAATACAAAGACGAGTATGTTGATAAACTTGCAGACACGTTAAATAATGTCAGGGAGTCGGATGAACATATTGTGATGGGTGATGTAAACGGACAAATAGGCACACGAAGAACACTGTGGAATGAATGCATGGGGCCATTCAGCGACACAGAGACTGAATGTAACAGTAATGGTCAACGTCTACTCAACATATGCTCCGAACATGGACTAATAATAGCAAATAATTTTTTTCATCATCGTCGTAGCCACGTGCTTCCGATTCCAATTCAAAAACAAAAATTTCAAATTCGACCTCGTCTAACCTGCTTCATCAGCTGTGGTTATTGTTGAGGTACGTGGTTTTTGTGGGTTTATTCACCCTAATTCTTGTCTTGTGAGTCCTATCTCGGACTGGTTATGTAGCGTTTGTGTCTGTGACGTCGGCAGTGGTCGTCGGCTATTCTTTGTGCTCGTCTTTGCTTGTGGTTTTCTTTGTTGGTGTAGGCTCCTGGCTCGTCTGGCTTGACTGGCTGCAGTCCTTATAAGGACTTTTTGTTATCCCACTCCATGCATCGTAAGCTGGGGGATCGGTCGGCGGCTATCCTTTGTGCGTTTCCTCTTTTTGTTTTCTTTGTTGGCGCAGGTTCCTGGCTTGACTGGTTGAAGTCCTTAAAAGGACTTTTTATTTAGTTTTATTTTTTTTTTGCCTCCTATTCTGTGTAGTGCCCGTAGAAGCTTTTCGATGCTTTCACTTTGGTCTTCAAGTAGTTGCCGTTTTTCGATTGTTTCCTCTGTTGTCAGCCATGGGACGATCTCTCTGTCCTCGATATAGTACTCAATGCCGGTGTGAAAGTCAGAGAATATCTCCGGGTATTCTATGGGTTTCCCCTTGAGTTTCTTCATCTTCTTTCCTTTTGCTTCCTGTCTCCTCGTGTATTCCTCGTGCCTGAGTTCCTCTTGCCTTGCCCGTTCTTCTGCCACGTGCTCTCCCTAGCCTGGTAGGTTACTGTGCTTGTGTCTGAGTTTTGTTGGCAGTGCCTGCAGGTTAAATATTGTTTTTGCCCCTAACCGGCCTCCGCCATGCGTCTGAAACATGCTATGGCCATTTCTCGGAGATGCGATCGACGTTAGGTAATACATTCCAATCTGCTGTTTACACCCTCGCCTTCTCTGTTTGCCAACATTTGAACTTTTAATCTGTGTTTAGCAAATATGTGTCAAGTTAGGTGCTATCCTCTGACCGCCGTTGGTAAGTTCACACACTGTCTGGCTGAAAGTTCCCTCTTAGCCTGGAACTCTGCAGTGACGTGTTAACTTGTGGGTACTTAACTTGTGGGTATGTTTCGGCATTTTATGAAGTAGGATTGTTACACCTCTACGGCCCTTACACCTCCTTTAGGGTGGTCATGAATGAGATTTTACAACCTTTGTAGAATGTAGACTGTTCGCTCTGTGTGTTGGCGGTTTTACCTGGGCAATTTTGAGTCATACAATTGTAAACGTGGAGCAATGTGGGGAAGTTTTAATTTTACATCTTCTAATTCCTCTTGGGTGTTATTCCTTGACACATGTAAAGCTATTGGCGAGCCGCATATATATATATATATATATATATATATATATATATATATATATATATATATATATATATATATATATATATATATATATATATAATGTCAATTTTGTTTACAGCAACCTATCACAATAAGTAATTATTTTTAGGTTATTCAGCAGTGTAAATAACTAATTATTGCAATTTTATTTTACTTATACACTTATACATTATATGTAACAATATGGACAAAAACTTTTACTAATGTGTTAACAAGATTTTCTCTTCTTCTTCTTCTTCTTCTTCTTCTTCTTCTTCTTCTTCTTCTTCTTCTTCTTCTTCTTCTTCTTCTTCTTCTTCTTCTTCTTCTTCTTCTTCAGCGTTCCGAGCCATTGAGGTTCTTTGCTGCAAATACAATCCGTCTCCATTCGTCTCTCTGGTGGACCTTCTCTTGCCAGTCGTTGATTCCAAGTGCTTGTAAGTCTGTACATGTATTATCTCTCCACCGCCTTCTTGGTCTACCTCGGGGTCTATGGTCATTTATTTCCTGAGTGTAAGCGAGTTTTGTTTCCCTATTATCTTCCATTCTTTCTATATGCACCAGCCATTTTAACAAGATTTTGCAACTTGTTATTATAACAACTATTCTTTATTATCTATCAATGGCTTTAATTTAGACACAAACCGACTACATTATCCCTATAATTGTTGATTTATAAGGAGATGTATGTAACTGCCTGCATTTTTTGGCAATATTCTTGAAATCTGGAGTAAGTTTACCTGTTGAAATTCGCATGACAGCATGCAAGTTGCAGTCCGACAATAAAGACCTATTCTTAGATTTGTTGATCTTCAAGCAAGATAATGCTTGTTCGCAAATGTATGTTGATCCAAACAATGATAACAGTTTAGCTGCAAAGTTTTTCAAGTTGGGAAATGATTCTTGTGATCAAGATCCATAGAAATCCTGCAAACCATCTGTCTTGAATTTCCCTTTCAGGTCATGATCTGCTTGTAAGTCAAGCAGCTCCAGCTGTATGTCCTCTGTGGCTGTATCAGCTTTTGCACTAAAAGGGGAACTGAGAATATTGAACCGTGGCTCTAAGTTCTTGAAATCTTGGAATCTCCATCTAAATTCGTCAATCAGTGAATCTAATTGGGCTTTGTACTTTTCAGTCATTTTACCAGAAATGGTTTCTTGTTTAAGCAAAGGGAAGTGACAAAATCTTTTTTCACTTGCTTGTCTGGAGAACAGTGAGAGTTTTGCCTGAAAAGATTTTACATGTACATACAATTCATGTGCAAACACACCATTGCCCTGAAGTTTGACATTCAGTTCATAAAAAAAAAATATTAGAATCCTATATAGGTATATACAGGTATATATATTCTTAAAGAGGATAAACTAAAGTTTATTTCTGTGTATGATTGAAGTTATTGTGTTCATGTTTATGCAAATTTGGTGACCTCATTTGCATTTTGTGAAAAATAAAATATGTAATAACATCATAATATTTTGTAATAAAATACATTTTTAAAAAATGGTACTCACCTAACATTTCCTCACTGAATGCCTACACCACTTTAGAATAATTTGGAACACTTATGTTTAGAAAAGCAGCAACCATGAAGTCCCTTTTGACATTTGTTGCACATTGAACCAAACCCAATTTGAGAATTATGGCTATGAAGGCCCTCATTTCATTCGTAGTAACCTCAAACTCAACCCAACTGTGAGCCACAGACCTAATATTGAGGACTTCACTATCTAGAAACTGCCTGGCATATCTGTTTGTTTCTTTCATAAACATTTTAATAAGATTGAGTGTGAGAAACAACTCCAAATACATAATAGATGGGGCATATAGGTAGTACAAATAGGTTGTCCGGACATCTCCATGAATGGATATGGATCAACACGACCCTCACAATACACCTAAACCACGGTAAAACAAGGTCTGAATCCTCATCGGCACTTTCCGTATCACTACAATCATTATTTGACAGTCCTGAACTGTCAAAATCGCTACTATCAGAGCTCGACAAAGCTAGCACTTCTTCGGGTTCAAAGCTGGCCATTTTAGAAATCACAAATCCACGAAAAACTGGGTATCTGCATTAAAACTCACAAATTTAAATCCCTCTGCTAGAAATTTGTGCTGTAAGCTGCCATTTTGGAAAGTAAAATGGCTGACGTTACAAGGCAGCATTTGATTGGCCTGTACTATTAAAAGCAAACCAATCAAAGCAGTTGTTACAAACAGGGCCGATGATCGGCCCGGTCGGGTTTCTGACTAGTGCCTTGTCGCGAACCCAAGGCCGAGAAATCGGCCCTGTAGGAGTAAAAGGGTTAACTTTTCCATAATTTCAATGGCAAACATAATGTCTGACTTCCACTCTTTATCGGCAATGTTAGTATTAAAGTCATATTCAATGCTCTTCATCTCTAGGAACATCACTATTTCTTCTCGGAGTTCCCACATTCGCCTCAACACCTTTCCGAGACTTAGCCATCGAACACTGGTGTGGTACAGGACATCGGAATGTTTAGTTTCCAAATGAAATGGAAACAAATAGGTATTTTAAAATCCTGCGAGAAAAAACGAACTAAACATCAACAAACGTTGCACATACCTTACAAGGAGATCCACGTGTCGCGAAATACAGGTGAAAAATCCGAAATCAGAAGCACTCAATAAATATAAAAATGAATAATAAAATAAGATAAAATACACACGAACGCATACAATACGACGTATTTAATACGACATATATGTATGTAGCCGGGGGCAGGGTTGGAGTGAGCGCCCAACCTTGCGTAAATACCCCAATGGCTCATGCATACATCACCTATGCAGCAAAAAGTCCAACTCCTGGCCTTCTCGCAGCGGAACTGTTATAACTAAGAGGAGAAGGGGCGGTGGCGAGTCACTGGCGCAGAGAAATAACCAGAATGCTCTACATGTGTATGCACATACATGCATGTGCAGACGTGTGTGCGTGCGTACACACCTAACCTCGAGTAAGACCACAGTCTGCTCTAGCAAAGGAAAGTTGCTGAAGATGGAGGCAACCAGCCAGGATGCGCACCACATAAATCAGGATGCCTCGAAATCACACGTAATGAAATATGTAGACTACTGCTAAATGTTATGGTGCTCGCTCTGCTTTGGACCCCCAGGCAGATGCAGTGCCGGGCCCTATGTCTCGAAAGGGTCCAACCACAGCTACTGGAGGTCCTTCTCAGATGTCCTGTGGAGCCAGGGGACCTGAGAATAGAGCGTCTAGCCATACCAAACATAGACTAAAACTAACGCCCTGGAATGCGGAGGGAGTCCGCAACAACAAAAAATAGAACTAGAAAACATCTTGTGCCAAGAAAAGGTAAGCGTATGTTGCTTGCAAGAAACTCGCCTCAACAAAAATGAAATGATGTCTGGGAAATTGCCAGTACTAAGGATACTATTTTATGACCTTAGCGGTCAGCGTAAGGTCACCATACAGTGGATACCATCCCACTGTGGAGTACCCGGAAACAACAGATCTGATAGATTGGCTAAGGATGGAGCAAAAGAAGAATAGCCTGATGTGTGCCCGTTACATACCACCAAAAGAAAAGAATGATCAAATCAGTCAGAAGGCCACCAAAACCAGCTCAAGACGACTACCAAGTTATGGGCAGACCAGAACAAGTCATTATTCTGCGCCTCAGAACAAAACACAATAGATTACACAACCACATGTATACAAGATTCAAGATTGGTGAATCAACCATGTGCACATGTGGACTGGCGTCGCAGACAGCAGAGCACGTACTCAAAGTCTGCCCAAAATACAACATGTCTAAGCAAACCTTCTGGCCTAGAGAGACAACAGTGGAAGATAAACTCCATGACTGCTGAGTGAACTAAAAAGCACAGTTAAATTCATACAAGAGGCAACATTGCAGTTATAGACATATTTAAGGCGAACGAAAGAAGAAGCATTTTATTACGAAGGTCAAGGACTGTTTACAAAAATAGATAATTAGACAGAAATTTTATCAAAAATGTTAAAACAATCATAACGTTCATGAAATTATGTAAATTCAACAAAATAACTTAAAAACGAAGTAAATATTTTAAATTTCTAAATGCTCTTGCGGGCCGCATAGAATCAGTTGGCGGGCCGCATGCGGCCTGCGGGTCGTGGTTTTACCACCCCTGGCCTAGGTGATTTGCTGTTGTCCATACACTTTATACTAAATGTCTTTGTTAATGGATTTTCCTCATTTTTAGTTATGTGACATGCACTTGTATTGTTATGTACCAATGTGAGTATTTTTTTTTTAAATTATTGTCCATCCTATTAGATCAAACACATTGGTATCTTGTAATTTTGAAAGCTACATCGCTTGAGAGATGCATTTATTTATTTGTTCTTTTTTGCAAGGTACATATATGTTCTAGTTTTAATTTGCTTTTTTTTCTTTAATGTTTACAGTATATTTCATTTGTGACTGGGTGACAACCTGGTTGTTGCAGCATGGATTCTGGTTGACTACTTCCATCTTCAGCATCTTGTTTGCTAGAACACAGACCAGAATCTTGGTCAGTCATGCAACACCAGTTCCAAGTTGAGGTCTTTTTTTTTCTCATTTCATTTTGAACTCAAGTGTAGTCCATACATGTGCTACTGCTACTAGTAGTTGCTACAATTCTGGAGCGCATTGGACTGATTTTTGCACATGGATTGGCTTTCACTAGTATTAGTGTCCCCCCACCATCAGGTAAACCCACTCTGAAATACTTGTAATCTATATCCTCAAGTCAAGGGAGAGAAAACATTTAAGTCCAATAGATATGTGTGAGGCTTGGACCCTCTGCCACACTATCAGCCCACTTTAAGTTTAAGCGTAATCGCTGTTATCCTTTTGGCAATGCTGACATCCAGCTGAGGTAATTAAATGTCCACATATCCATGACGTACAACACAGACGTAGAGCAGAAGTCTTGCATGACGTTCAACATGGACGTAGAACAGAAGTCTTGCATGACATACAACACGGACGTGGATCAGAGGTCTTGCATGGAGTACAATACGGACGTAGAACAGAAGTCTTGCATGATGTACAGCATGGACGTGGAGCAGAAGTCTTGCTGACGTGCAACACGGACATAGAGCAGAAGTCTTGCATGACGTGTAACACGGACGTGGAGCAGAAGTCTTGCATGACATACAACACGAATGTGATAGCACGAAGATGAGAGATAAGAGGGAGAGAGGAAGAGAATGAAAGGTCAGAGAGGAGAAGAAAGAGAGGTGTAAAGAATAAAGGATTGATAGATAAAGACTGTCCGTTTTCCAGTTGTAGAGATAACCACTAATGTGTGATTACCCTTTGTTTTATCTACGAACCTTACAAGTATCCAGGTATGCAGGTCACGAATACAATACTGTCTTAACTGACACTAGTACAGGCACTCAAAAGAATAAGCTAACACTGAATCAAGTTTATTTGCTTCTCAAAAGAAATTACAAAGTATCGTGCGAAAACAACTCCAATTAATATGGGAAAAATGCTGTCAGATAACTAACACCAAGAGAATACCATCAAACGAATATAAACACTAAGGAAATGCAATTAAGCTAGTAACTAGTCAAACATCAGTCAGGGGAATATAACAAGAAATATGCAAATCTAACAATGAAACACACCGGACTACTACCGTTATATAACCGCCCACTTGCTTACCCAGGTATTCAGATGATAACCTGAAATTTAAACAAGAAGACACCTTTGACTATGTGAACATCATCATTGGGTATTATCGACCCCACCTTCATCCTCGTCGTCTTCAGCTACATGTATTGACATCGGGTCAGTGATATTCCATCACGGCCTGGGCGGTCGTACCCCGTCACCCAGTGTTCCCTGATGCCAACATCAACCCATAAACCCCCAAACACTGCACCATATGTAACAATCATGTGATATTAATACAATACTCACGCCGGCACTGATAGTCTTCCCACAGTGGACAAACACATGTAAATCGGCAGTGGGACAACCCTAAACAACAACTCCTGATCCGCTTGCCAACACCGGCCAGGTTTCCCTGCACCAGACACATAACATAACCGCTGATAACTGGACGCCACATTTTAACAGCTATACCAGGTAACCCCAACAACAACACTTCTGTCCCCGAGGCCGACAACACAATACACCAGTGACGTACTACGCCATGTCTCATTATCATTGGCGCCATCGTCATCCCCACTAGCATGTATTAATATTATATATTCACTCTCGACAACATAAATTCCCCTTGTCATTAATCACACAACAATTAACACATCATAAACAGCAACTGATCAATAACCTGCATCCCCTAGTGACTCCTCTCCAGATGCGTCGTCTATATGTAGCCTAAGCCATGAGCCCCTACGCCTCATTATCACTGCGTATACCATAGCCATTATCAATAACAACATATATCTTCATCATTAACAATAGCATTGCGGGCTTGATACCTCAACAGTAATTATGAGACAACAAGATGGGACACAAGATACTGCCTACAAATCACATATATGAAATGCCCCTTTACACTAAAACCCCAACAATCATTATAATCTTCTTCAGTACGTAAGTTCACTCATGATTAACCATCATTACAGACCGTCAACATTGACCACATAAACCCGCACAATTATTAACACAAACCCATGTTGACAACATAAATTCATATCACACCTTACAACATCCTAATCATGATAATTGATCAACGTGCATCTTCATCCATCCGCTCAGTATAGTTTATCGTCTTTATTAGCCAATCTTCTTCAATATTCAGCCCTTGAAGTATGGACGCTCATGTCCTTTTCTTTACCCAAGATATTCTCACAACCCATCTGTTATGTTTATATCCAAAGGCATTTCTGTCCCCTTCAGCTCACTTAGTGCGCGTCCAAGCCTCCAGTTGTATCTAACCACCGTTGTCTATTCCCCAACTCGCCTTATAGTATTAAAGCCATTTAAGCCTTTTATTCCCGATTCTCCGAGAAGGTCCGAACCCGCGACTTCTAGGTTGTACAGCTAACACGTTGTATACACTATTTCCCCGGCCGCAGTCTGACCCCGATTCACCTCTACCTGGTCGACAAACATACAAGCTCATTCCTTCATCTGTAGGCCTGCTCCTGAGCGTTGTCCATTCATTCACGGTAGTCACCTGTCCTTATTGTCTGGTTGACCTAGTGGCCTCGTCTGCTAGTTTCAACTGCTGTATTTGTTTATGTCTGAAGTGGGTGCCCTTTTGGCTCGATATTGCCCAGGTCTGTTAGGCTATTTTCAATCAGATACCAGCCTGCTAGTGCATATAATTGCTGTATAACGAATTGCCCATCTTATATATATATATATATATATATATATATATATATATATATATATATATATATATATATATATAGCTTATCTACACACTGCCCATCTAATCGATTAATTTGACTCCCATCACTCTAGTTCAGTCAGTTAGATATGGGTCATTTGCAAGACGTCGCATTCAGTCCTGACATTTGCCGGATTGTGATTTCTTAGCGGGTTAACGTTCAGTAGTTTGCCAATGCTTCCTGGTTTAGATTGCTATTATAGTTAGCTAGCTAGTTAGATGGGGGTCCTTTGCAGGATGTCGCAATCAAACCTAGCATTCGTAGGTTGTTCATGATTACTTGGTAAGTTCACCTACGGTAGTTTGCTATAGCTTTCTAAACTAAGGTACCATTACCCGCACCTGGCTATAGATTAGCTGGTGTCTAATTAAACTTAACCAACTTACATTAAAGTCCTGTCCAGCGGATACTTTCACGTCTGCCTACGGGCACTTTGGTCTGATCACCATGCCCTTCTTAGAGTGATTTCGCCACTTTTCAATAAAGTCAGGCTCCTTCCAATATTGTTTGACTCAGTTCTCTGGATGATCCCATCAAACGTGTGTATTCTTAGCCAAGTCTTTTATGACCTTTGCTACTGATTGCCATTTGACAGCGGTCCTAGTAGCAATCAATACTTTATTTCAAGCGGCTTTTCCCAACACTGAGATCCTTTTGTCCTTAGGTTTGTTCACCTGTCAGAATTCCTAGTGCTTTTCTTTTGGTCCCAACGGCTCTAAAGTATGTACACTCAGCCGTTCCAATTTCTAATCTTTCCAACTGCCTTCTGTACCGTGTATATATACCGCTTGAGTTGGCGCCTTTCTGGAATCATGTGACGTTGCTCTCCCTTGTCATGAAGGACTAACCAATCAGCTTTTAACTATACCGCATAATTACTTCACCTTAATCCGCTTTATTCTAGATCCTTTGACACCAATAAGTTATAGCTTGAGGTTAAGGACCTATTTTCCCGCCTTTAGGTCATAGGGGCATGTCCGTCACCATATATATACCGCATCCATTGTATTTCTTGCTCACCTGACAGTTCCCGAGAAAGCCTAGGTTAAGTTTGGCTTCATGTTACCTGAATTTCTTATTTCACTAACAACGAAAGGTAAACTAGCGGTTATTCGGCCACGTCCCATTGCTCGATGAACTTTATGTTTTCAAAATTATTCCAGTCAATGACCCCCGGTATGCTTGGGCGGTTTTGAAAGCCATTTCCCATACCATCTCACGGACGTAGAGCAGAAGTCTTGCATGATATACAACACGGACGTAGAGCAGAAGTCTTGCATGATGGACGTAGAGCAGAGGTCTTGCATGACGTACAACACGGATGTAGAGCAGAAGTCTTGCATGATGTACAACGTGGACGTAGAATAGAAGTCTTGCATGACGTACAACACGGACGTAGAGCAGAAGTCTTCCATGATGTTCAGCACGGACATAGAGTAGAAGTCTTGCATGACGTACAACACGGACGTAGATCAGAAGTCTTGCATGGCGTTCTGTAAAACCAGCAATGATGGTCTTACTGACTTCTATCGTTTCCATCTTGTGGTTAGTTAGCAAGCTAGCATCTTCAGTGACCACTTGCATGAAGCACCTTTCTTACGTGTCGCTATTCCCATAACTGATCTAGACCCACACAGCAAAGTATTGTGTATATGTTACCATAACATGTGTTGAAGAAAGGTCATTTATGTTTCAGATATGTCAGTTCCTTTTAAGAGAAGCTAGATGTGTTGCAAGTCCAACCCCCAGATGCGGGTGTTTTTATAACACAACCACAGACCAAGCTCACTTTACAACAAACAGCACACTACGAGTAGATGACAATAATGCAGTCATCAGGGCAAAATGGCTGCACTTAAATGTAACTAGCATATATTCAAACAAGAACTACACTTTACAGGAAATTTACGGCAAGTTATTCTGTCACAAAGTTGTTACTTTTGCTATCTTATACATGTATCATCTCTGTCTCATTCTTCTCTCTTTATTGGCTGTTTCAGTTCTGATTCTATTGCATCCCATATCGTATTTGTTTATGATAATTATTTAGGGAAAAAAATGTTTGATACTTCTTAACAAAGTATCCATCATGTGCCATGCCGGTAAGCGTGGGCGGTCATGTTCTGCCATCTCACTCGATCAACAGAGTCGTGGATCAGTTCCGTGTTTTTGTCTCGACCATGCCACAAGGCCAAGCCATCCAGATACTTGTTTCTAGGTCTTCCCCTTGGTCTGTTCAAAGTATAGCCAGTATTTTAACACATTCAACAAATACAAACTTATTTTACTAAAGTTTTTACACCAATGATTTGTTGAATCTGTGAACCTCTGTTGTTGAGTGGTACTTTAATCTTTCGTACTGTTATTATGTAGTTGTCCGTTTTTATTATTTGTATTATTTGTGGTTGCACTGTTCAAATTGTATTGTATCATCATGTTTATCATTTCAATGTTTCCTTCATCTCATCACGTTCCTCTTGTACCTTGAGGTGTCGAGGTAAAGTGTAAACAGCGGGAGAGTGTTTCCTCATAACTGTATTTTCTAGTGTTTGAACCTGTCAATGTGCTAGTAGGGGTATGCTATCGCTACACTGGCACACTAAGCTTGAACACGTACCAGAATACACTGAGCCACTACGGCTTTCCATGTGTTAAAACATGCCGAATACGTAGCTTTATTTCTTCACAAGCAGTTCATACGGTTATACACTTTAGTAATTAACCTACTTACAACTCGCAGGACAAGGTCACTACCGACCCGCTGAGCCACACGGCTAGCCTCCCTCCGTGCAGTCGTGTGTTCAACGGTATGGCGGGTGTACTAACCATCTCGCCTTCTGTGTAACTGGTCTCAGTAACTATGTCGTTCTTTCTCCCTGTTGTTCAATCGTTGGCTTCTCGGCACAGTCGAATTTCTGTTCACATCTTTATATTGGAATGCTGGTTTGGTACGTTTTATGAGGTGTACATGGCTGTGTTTCCCGGCAGACTCAATTCGCCGTTTTTTGATATGTCTGTGATGGCGTCCGACCTCAGACTGACTCTCTTTGTTCCTGGGTCCTTCTCAACCCTTCTGATCACGTGGCCTCAGCCTCCGTCTTTTATTGGTTACTATCTTCAGCCGTCTACTCTGTTATCTTTTACTCTGGCTCCCCGTAATTAATCATTCCTCTTATTGTCTAATTTACCTATGTTACTGATAACCTGCTATTATGTCCACTCGACTCATGGCATATGCCTCCCCCAATTTCAAAAATGTTCTACCATTTTTGGGTTCCACATTTCTCTACACCTGCCATGAGTCCCCATTAGTCGCACATGCCTGTCTACTCTCTCATGCCTTAGAGCTTGCTTATCAGTTTTAATTCGCTTCACTCTTGTGCTACGTCGATCCTCTGTTCTACATCACACCAAATATAATTGTCTATATGTCAGACACGATTTGTCCGTCTCTTTCCCTGTAGACATCGTTTGGTCTCAGCCCCCTTTGTATTCTCAAGTCCAACTCTTATGAGTCCCAATGCACCACCTCGGACATTCCCATATGATTCCTCATTCATACCTCGGTATGAGTAACTGATACCCTTCTCCAAGCCCTTACGCCCTGGGTGCAGGAACGTCTGTATTACAGAAGTCTCGAATTCACGCTTATCTCTTTAAGCTATAGAATGTTGCTCACGAGTAATATATGCTACGACTGTGGATCTCTTTGGTGCTTATGACTATATGACTCTTGTATTTGTCTTGTCAAGATGTGTGTGAGGTAGATTGCCATAAGTTGTTCTTTCCTATAGGTCCGCTTGTGATCTTTGACTGATTCTATTCTCTTCCTTTATGTTCTCTATTTCTTCATGGTATTCTTCCTAATACCATTTACTTTTTACTCTTACCGATACCATGTTACTTATGTGCATCTAACTTCATGCCAATGTATTTTATGTTAAAATAATTATCCTTCTACTCCTCTTTCATCTTCATTCGGACTATGGTCTCTCTCTCTCTCTCTCTCTCTCTCTCTCTCTCTCTCTCTCTCTCTCTCTCTCTCTCTCTCTCTCTCTCACATCCATTCTCATGAATGCATATAATTTAATCTGTATTCATATTCACCCTCTCATTCTCTTCGTAGTAATTCTTTCGCTCAACTATCTTTAGTTATACTCTTATGGCACATGATAACAATGTTGCATAAATTATTTCTTTCATATCTACATGCATCTCTCACACCTACAACTTTGTCATTCAAACCTGCATGGCATATAACATTGCAATCACATGTATTATCACAATTAAAATTAAATTTGAAGATTTAACTACTCCTTGAATATGGACATATCATCGATACCTGAATAAAAATCAGTGTACATCAACGATTTCAGTATCATGTTGGTGTATTACAACTCTCATTTACTCTTTCGCTCCGTTGTATCTCTTTTGTTCCCTGCTGGTTCGTGCATTAGCTAATTTCTTAGTCTTTCTCTCTTAGCCTATGAGTGCCATATCTCTGATGTATAGTGGTTTTCGACCCACTGTGTCCTTTTTTTTTTTTTTTAGCTGATGTGCCTTCTTGTTGTTCTCTCTATGAATTCTCTAATTTCTCTTTCCCCTCACTTCATTCTATTTATTCTGTGGGGAATGCATGATGGTCTTCTCCCCAGGTAATCTTATTACAACAGGGTACAAGGTGTAATCAATAATGGTACAATCCTCGGTATGATAATGCGACTGATGTTCATATGAATACAGCAATGCAGTGATATTTCTGTTTGTACCTATATAACAGTAAAGTGATGTTTCCATTTATAAGTACGTTTTATGAGTTTATTTTATTCAATGTTGATGAATGGTGTTAATTATTACTTCCTTAGTTTGTTGTGGTATCTGTCTTCTGTGCCTGTTGCCTGCCTTCTTCTGGTACCGCTAGTGCATCTTCTACGCTTGAGGCTATCCTTCTTAATTAGAGTTTCGTTATCTCGGCCCCATTAGCCAACTGCTACCGCTACGTCAACCAGTCTCATCTCATCTAGTTAACAGGTACTGGTACATCACCTTAGGTGCGTGTGACATTCTTTCTCTCCCTCCATCCCTTTCACGCTGAAATTAGCAACAACCTCGGATGTACATATATCTATACATATTATATTACAACAATTACATATGTTAAGCTGCTTCTATTGACGTGTTGTTATCCTGGTCGGTGCTCCAGAGTATTAAAAATCTGTGTCGGCACCTTATATGGGACATGGCTTTTCAGCTGATGGTATTACAGTATGCCATAGTATACTTTCAGGATTATGTCCATCTTCTGAGCCTATTATTGTGTCATATAGCATGTGTGACGTTTCTTAGCCCATGTCATGGCTAGCACCCACAGATCTAATATATCTCTTTAACCACACTATTACAGCACGTTAATGATTTCACATACGGTGCCTTTCCCACATTCTTATGTCAACTGCCAACATTTTAAATATACAGGCATTCATTCTGCTCAAACAACTATATCTATAACAATCACATATATAGCCTTTATACAATCTATACAGTATCTACAATATATATATATATATATATATATATATATATATATATATATATATATATATATATATATATATATATATATATACTAGCTGACTCTGCCCGGCTTCGCCCAGTCCCTGGTGGGAAGCATCTCATTTAATTCATATAAGTAGTCATATAAGTTCCCGTTCCCGTTACCGACTATCTGTCTGTCTGTCTGTCTGTCTGTCTGTCTGACCCGGCCCGACATCGCCCAGCTCCTGGTGTGAAGCATCTCATTTAATTTATATAAGTAGTCATATAAGTTCCTGTTCCCGACTGTCTATCTGTCTGTCTGTCTGTCTATCTGTCTGCCTGACCCTGTCCGGCTTCATTAAATTCATACAACAAAAAAAAAATGTAACTTAAAAGAACGTTCTACCACACACCATCCATTATTTTTAATGAAAACTCTTTCTAATCACCTGCATGACTACAGTAACTTCTTAAGCAAAAAAAGATGAGTTACAATGTTATGCATTGTGCATCATTTTTATGAAAACTTTGAAAATGCCTTACAGATTGTATCATTATTTATTATAACTCATATGCCGGTACATAACTATGGACAAATAGTTTATAAATCTTTGAAAACGATGCCACAATATGACTATAAGTTATACAGAAAAGTTATGCCCCTTGAAATAACTTTTACAGAGTTAGGTCCCCTGAGATATATGAAATTATGATGAAAAATGAAAAATGAAATAATACTGAGTAAGCAGGCGATTTCACACTAACAAAATATCACAGTTGACAGCTCTGGAATGAAAGGAAGGCGTGTAGAAAATTTCATCTCAATCGGATGGGCCGTTCGCGAACAAATAAAGGACATACGGACAGAGATACGCACA
The DNA here is from genome assembly GCA_963921405.1 of Cepaea hortensis. Taxonomy (NCBI): domain Eukaryota; kingdom Metazoa; phylum Mollusca; class Gastropoda; order Stylommatophora; family Helicidae; genus Cepaea; species Cepaea hortensis. Next base: position 88,748,108 of record OY992891.1, read on the forward strand.
AGTCTTTTTTATATATAAGATATATATATATATATATCACTAGGTAAGAGTGTTTGAAGTTGAGACCTGTGATGTTATCTTGTGAGTGGCACTGATGATGTGTTACTATTTTTAAATTTATAATTTCTATTTGATGTTATTATTTTGGCCAATGCTTGCAGACCCCAGTAACTGTATGTTGTCACACGTATATGATGTGATTTGTCTGGTGGTGTGATGTATTCTTAACATGTAGTATTGTGCAATGATTCGCGTCTTCTTGTGTGAGATATGTTGTTATTGGTTTGAACTTATCTATTTCTTTTGTCTTCTCCTTCCTTTCCTCCACTGTTAAACCTATACTTCTCCAATACCTATTCCAATTCCTTATTTTGATGTCTCGTGTTTGTTTATTGATTTGATCTTCTGGAATTGTCTCTTTTTTGCCATTGTGCAAACAGAGCGTTTGTGTCAGTGTACCGTAACTGTGGCCTCTTTGGGGGAATTTCATTCTCCCAACCAGATTTTGTGTAATCTGCAACATCTGTTTGTTTTATATTAACCTTCTTATTTGATCTTTGTTCTTGCCTGTTTTCATTCTTGTGTACGACATCTTCGTCCTGGAACCTATAACCAGATACTGACCCACATTCTTGTGTACGACATCTTCGTCCTGGAACCTATAACCAGATACTGACCCACATTCTTGTGTACGACATCTTCGTCCTAGAACCTATAACCAGATACTGACCCACATTCTTGTGTACGACATCTTCGTCCTGGAACCTATAACCAGATACTGACCCACATTCTTGTGTACGACATCTTCGTCCTAGAACCTATAACCAGATACTGACCCACATTCTTGTGTACGACATCTTCGTCCTGGAACCTATAACCAGATACTGACCCACATTCTTGTGTACGACATCTTCGTCCTGGAACCTATAACCAGATACTGACCCACATTCTTGTGCTGAACATGCTTGTAAGTCACCAACATGTGAATATAAACAATGCATTGTCAGGATGCGACTGAAGTCTTATTGTTTACTTGATGCAGCTGAGTTTTACTGGACTCTACCAACTTGTGGCGGCTTTCGTAATTTACTTCTTGCTGCCAGTATTTAGAAGGGGTATGACTAAATCTCTTTTCTCTCCAGTCAGCAGCCTGGTCGTTTTCTCAGCATAAGGGGCTGAGAGGTATTCTACAATTCTTTACACATTACACCAAACCCGAACAATGGTAACATTAACAGGAGTGAACTTGAACAGCAGTTGACTCAAACACTGGTTATGGGTTTATACGTATAATGTTCTACACAGACGGATGTCGACATTATCAAATACACAACCAATTATTCCACAATAAAGTTGCACCACGACAACATAACTATTTAAAAGAGTGGTTCAGTGTTAGCCATAACTCTGTATACATCTGACCATGTCCGTACTGGATGATGGCTGAACGGAGACTGTCGTGTCCGGACCCCACTTCCTATTGGGAAGTGAGTCCCAACTTGTTTCACTTTGTGTGAAAAGCACCCGCTTTTCACGTTCAGGTGTTCGCTTGCTGAACACAGCCATAACCTTTGCCCTACTCTAAATTAGGTTATTGCAGCATATTATCACGTTATGAGACAGGCAGAAACACACATATACTTACACATATCCCTTAAAGATAAACATACATGCATGCATATGCATACCTGCTTACAGTTATACACTCATAACACATAGCCCAGCCCCCCCCCCATCTTCCACACAGAAACATACCCACTCACTGTCACAAATGCACTTAACAAACATTCACTCATACATACATATTCTCTCTCTCTCTCTCTCTCTCTCTCTCTCTCTCTCTCTCTCTCTCTCTCTCTTTCTCTCTCTCTCTCTCTCTCTTTATCTCTCTCTATCTTTATCTCTCTCTATATATCTTTATCTCTCTCTATCTATCTTTATCTCTCTCTCATGCCTATGTATCCTTACTCATACATAAAGTAAAACACACACATATACTACTTCACACACATAATAAACACATACATACACATACACACACACACACATATGCAAGCATATATACACACACACACCCACACGAAGTAATTATGCAATATAATATAATGTAATGTACACATTGCTCACACTAATTCACACACACACACACACACACATGCAAGCATATATACACACTTACACACACAAAGTAATTATGCAATATAATGTAATGTACACATTGCTCACACTAATAGAGAGATCAAGAGCAGCACATACATATATATATATATATATTAATTCTTTATAGATTATACCAAGGCATTTATTAAAGTAAAACACGATGACATTATAACAATGTTGAAAGATAACAACATTAATGGTAAAAATCTCAGAATAATACAAACATAGTTGCTGGCAACAATTTAAATGGGAAATTAAGATGGCAATTATGAATAGATAAAGGAAGGTTTAAGGCAAGGGTGTATTTTTATAGCCATACCATCTCCCTGTAGTTATGTTATGAGAGAGATCAATGACAGTCTAGGAATACAAGTTGGAGTTTATAATATAAACAATCAGCACATGTACATGATACGGTATTGATGGCAGAAAATGCAGGCGATCTACATATTTTGGATATTGTAGTAATTGAGAGAGCAAAGCAAGGACTGTCCTTGAATATCAAGAACACAGAAACAATGGTTATATCATAGAAAAATATGACACCAAAATGTGGTATAACAATTGAAACTACAATAAATGCTGAACTGACTTAAGAAATGCAATATATATAAGAATATTCAATATATATAAGACCGAGAGGAAAATACCTGGATGGCTTGGCTACATGGCATGGACGAGACAGGAACACTGAGCTGATCCACGACTCTGGTGATCGAGTGAAATGGCAAGTCATGACTGCCCACGCTTTCCGGCATGGCACATGATATATATATATATATATATATATATATATATATATATATATATATATATATATATATATATATATATATATATATATTCTTATGCAGTGAGTCACTTTCATTGAATGTAAGAAAGAGTGTGTTGACATATTATTTAGAACATGTTTTGCTGCGTGGCAGTGAATCATGTAACATAAATGAACAAATTAGGAAGAACTTGGAAGTAACAGGGATTTGGTTGCTGACATGAATTTTGTGAATACATTTGGAATACCATAATTAATAACAACGATTGCCTGAAAGAGGCTAATGAAAGTTAGTTAGTTAGTTAGTTAGTTAGTTAGTCGACAGATCATCCTCATTGCACATCGAACCATTCAGTCCATAAGTGCTCGGATCCCCTCTTCAGCAAATCCTGCAGCGTGTAGCAGCTAATGACACTAGTTCTGTGTTGGTTTATTAATCTTCTTTGGCTTCCTGCGTAGTGTTCTTGTTTGGCCACCACTCTTTTAATTTGTTGTTCTCGCAGTCTGGCCATGGTTGTAGATTCACAGTCATCACTTGGTTCTCGCAAAAGTCTTACTTCTCGTAGAGCATTCAGAATGTCAGCCTGGTCCATGGCGAATCCGCCCTCCACAGTAGCCTTACCTGCGAGCTTGTCAGCCCGCTCATTTCCTTGTACTCCCGCATGCTCTGGTACGAAAATGAAACTAATCTTTGCCAGCCGAGACCGCTCCAGAGACAGCAACCATTCTCTTCGGATCTGCCCCACCTCTATCCTCTTCAGCATGCTCATTGAGTCACTAAGGAAAACTGCCCTAGTGAATGTCTGTGTCTCGAGCCATGCTATTGCTTTACTTACTGCCATGACTTCCATAGTCAGGCTACTTGTGGTCTCAACAAAAGCACAAGAGTCCTCCTTCACAATTCTCCTTCCGGCCCGAGCCTTAAAGGCCCATGAGCTTATCACATGTCGGACGACCGACCCATCTGTGTAGATCACAGCATCACCGTCTAGCGAATTATTGAAAATCAACGCTAGTACTTCAGCCTCCACAGCAGCCGGATTTTCTTGTCTGCATTATCTATCTAGTTGGATGCAAACTGAAAAGGCTGTGCAGAAATCTGTTGGCACTTGTACCCACTCCTCGCCAGCCTCTAAGTCCTCAAGTGAACACACCTGTTGAAGAATGTCTTCGGCTTGATCCATCCACGACCGTCCTCTTTTTAACCTGCTGCCTTTCACCTGCATAATTTCACTTTGCAGTGGATGTTGTGTGTTTGCGTTAACTCTGAGGTAGGCGCATGCTCTGCAAACTTGTATTCTGTCTTCAATGGTTGGAAAATCAAGAAGGTATTGCATCGCCCTGCAAGCTGTATCTCTTATACATCCAAGACTAATGCGTATAGCTTCATTCTGTATCCTTTCCATCCTTTCTATCTGCTTACGGTTGAGAGTCAGGATTGCCATAGTGTCAAAGACTGGTACATAAAGGACGGAGGTCTTCTCAAGATAGAATACCACCGGGAAGAGTGGTCAACCTCAAATAGATGAGAGGTGATACAATGCCCCGATATAAGGGCAGGGTAGGTGATAGAATGGGGGACTATTAACTAGTTCTCTCATGAGACACGGAGACGTTGACCAGATGGTTAGCACTCTGGTCACGACAGAATCACGCCTATGTAATAGCCACGAATGCCACTCAACAGAAGACAGCTAATGTAAGCGTGCCAGGAGCAACGGCACGCAAAAAGCCGAAGGACACCTCAAGGTCCTTCCGCGTGCTGTGTAGCCACGCGAGTAAGCAAGTCAGACTGGGGACTGACTTTGTAGAGAGCACTTGGTTTAGTGGTGATAGGAGTTTCGTGTAACCAAATAGATAGAATTAGCATTAGAGTTTAGGAAACTAGTGATAGGCAATTCTGTGGCTTTGTGTGTGGTTTGATAGCGACTGTTATGTACTTGTAAAGAGCCTACGGCAATAAAATGTACCATTTAATTCCTCTCACACGACTTGCAAGTTTCTTGTTTGGTGTGGGAGAAGTAATCTGATGATGCCTTACACATGAGTTGTTGACAGGCAAAGATTAATGTTGTGTCAGAAGTGTGGCTTGGACGAAAGAGCCAAGCTAATACACTCATCCACGGCTCTAGACTAAGTTTACAAATAGTGAAGTAGTGAATTTAATTTGTGTCAGTGACGGTTGACGTGTGCAGAACTAGGACAAGTTGATAACTAAACTGTGCCTATCGTGACGAAATAATGTTTATTTGTGCTTAGTAAAATATTATATACTTAAATCATGTGTTCTTCAAAGTTGTAAGTATTGATATTATTATTTTCTGTTATTTATTCAGTAATTATTTATTTATTTATGAATAACTATCAAAAATGATTCTTGGCGGAGCGATACACAGCCAGCAACATTATCGATTTTTGCAAGCTAAAAATAGCGCTGCGCCTCTGACGTGTTACGATTGACAAGCAGTTGTTCTGCGCCATTGGCAATCAGCATCTGAATGTTTACAAATCGTTAAGCTGCTGCCTGCCTGAATCAGTGCTTTATATTACTTATTATCTGTTTATTTGAATTAGTAATTGAATATATTTATTTATTTAAACAATATTAGTATATTTTTATTTATTTCAAAGCAGTTAATGAATTTTTTTTTTCGTACTTTTTCTTGTGGTTACCGTCACGATGGTACTACTTTTGGCCATGCAAATTAGACTTGGTCTGCACAACACTTACATAGATTAAATTAGGTTAGTGACGAAAGGCATAAAAAGTTAGAACGAAGACAGGACATTGACAATTTAATATTAAGTAAACTAATTATATTTATTTATATCCACGACTCTGGTGATCGAGTGAAATGGCGAATCATGACCGCCCACGCTTTCCGGCATGGCACATGATTGATTGATTGATTGATTCTATTTTTTGTTCGTGGGCATGTCATTGTGTACCAAATTGTCGAATAATATGTCGTTTGCTATGTGTTAATTGTTGCTGCTCTGTAAACCAGGGTGAACAACAGCTGATTAGAAGATTGGTGTGTATGCCGAAGTGCCAAACAGGTGACCTATTTAGAAAACTCGTGTCTATGCCGAAGTGCCAAACAAGGTGACCTGTGTTACCGGAGTGTGTTCCTTGTTCTCGGGAACATTAAGTTGAGTATACTCAATATTTTTTGGCATGCAATGTGATTAATAGTGCATCTCTTTTTCAGCTTGTGATGCATTAGCATACTTTTGTGCTCTGTTTTTTTTTTTCAGGTCTAAATTTTTCAGGTTATAAACAAAGAGTACAATTTGCAGTGCTCAGAGATTAACAAACATAACATATCAAAGAAAAATAAGTGAATAAAGAGGTCAGTGTAGGTCAACGCTAGCTATTTACCTAACATCATGGCTACTTTAGCTGATTTCGTAAAAGCAGGCAAAGAAATGCAATACACAGGTAAAGAGCTAGAAGAATATGCTGATAAGAAATTTAAAGAAGCAAAAGATGCTGAGACGTCTGAACGTATACGAAAAGAGAATGCAGAGAGAGACGAACGCGCACGAGAAAGACAACACCAGATAGAACTAGCTGAAATAAATAAACAAAAAGAATTAGAAACTAAACAGAAGCAGTTAGAACATGATAAGGATATTAAGCAACAACAGTTTGAACAAGATAAAGAAATTAAACAGAAGGAATTAGATTTAAAGCAAAAGCAATTAGATCAAGAGAAAGAAATAAAGCAAAAGCAATTAAATCAGGAGAAAGAATTAAAGCAAAAAGAGATAGATGAAATGGCAAGAGTTAAGGAAAAACAAATACAAGTAGAATCAGAAACACAGTTAAAGATGAAAGGTATGGATGTAGACTCACACGCAGAAATCTCTGCAACTAAACTAAAAAGTCAACAAGAAGAAAATAAGTTCAACAAATACAAAAATATTATCAAACCATATTGTAAAGAAGATTCCATATCAGCCTGGACAGAAAATGTCGAGTATCAGTTTAAATATCACCAAGTTCCAATAGACATGTGGGCTATGATTTATATGAAAAATGTGAGTGGTGAGCCCCTTAAAGTGATAGAATCAATACCAACAGATCTTAGATCTAACTATCAGTACATCCATGATAGGATAATGCAACATTTTTTACTTGATGCCCCTGGGTATCAGGTTCAGTTCTCAAATTTAAAACCTAAACCTAGTGAGACTTTCATTGATTACGTCTCAAATGTTCAGAGTGTACTAAATAGGTGGCTGAAAGCAGCTAACATAGGAAAAGACTTTGACAGACATAAAAATTTAATAGCCATGGATAAAGTCATATCCACTATACCATCTCCTTTTGCTAAATTTCTACAGCAGTCAGACATTGAGAACATAGAGCAGTTCGAAAAGAAAGGGTCTGCATATTTTTCTTCTAACAGAGATATTTTTAAGACCTCAAATGACTCTGAAATTGTTGCTTTTGTGAAAGACCAACCAAAAAAATTATCAGAGTAAGAGACAACCCTTTCAGAAAATCGACAAGAAAGATAGGAACGTGTCAAAATGTATTTACTGTCAACTTTTGCATGACACTTATTCTATGTGTGACAAATCGCCAAATTATCCGGCGCATCTTGAAAATGTTATTAAGAAGCAACAAAACAAAAGATCTGCATACAGGCGTGCAATCAAATGTTTTTTTTTTGGTTCCAGCTACGGCCATTATTCAAATAAGTGCCTGGGCCGCCAACGTATGAAAGCCAACAATGCTATTTTAATTGATACATCTTCTGATAGTGATAGTGAGACTGAATGTGAGATTGAAAATGTATTACCTTTCAAGCAATCTGAAGATGTCTGTTGTGTGAACGATGTATTAAGTTTTGACAATTGTGTCCAATGCCACCAATTTCATGCAGACGGAAAATTTGAATGTGGGCATATTGTAACATCCTCCGTAGAGAATGCAAATGCAGTTATAGCCTCCAGAGGCAATCTATTGTTTCACTCTGCAATGGTCAATGATAAGCCATGCCGATGTTTGCTTGACAGTGGGAGCTCTATTATTGGTGTGAAAAAGGAACTTGTTAATCCAAAGGATTATACTGGTGACTCTGTAAAATGCCGGACTTTTTCTGGTAATATAGAAACCTATCCTCTGGCAAGAGCCCATATAAACACCCCGTTCCTTTCTGGTACCTTTACTTGTGCAATACTAGACAACCCTTGTGCTGATTTAATTCTTGGGTGTCTACCCCAGCTAAGGCACTATACAGATAAAGAAATATCTGTCTGGGAGGAGAAGAATGGTTTCTCTCCAGTGAACAGTGCAGATATCCTCAAACATCACAGTCCTAACAAAAGTGCTAGACCCATAATACTTGAAACTGATCAAGACGTAATGGTGCTACTACCAGACAAGCATAATAAAATGTTAACTTCATGGCAAGGGCCTTTCAAGGTGATACAACCACTTTCAGATGTTGACTATGAAATATCAATAAACGGACACTTAAAGATATTCCATGTCAACATGCTGAAACCTTACTTTTCACGACAACAGACAGAAGTAGAGACAGACGAACACTGTGCACCCACATCTAGTGATCAGACGACAGACGTACATAACGCAACTACACTAGTTAGCGAGACTGGCATATCCGACGATATCCATACACCTAGCGAGCTTACAGAATACGCACTTAGCACCACCACCGTACTGAATCAGGTAGACGACGACGGAATCGAACTACCTGTTCCCATTGTAGACAAGACTGCGACAATGGAGAGCATACATATAGAACAGGGACTAACAGACAGTCAACGACGACAATTAGTACAATTAGTGACTGAGTATAAAGACATATTTTCTGACATTCCAGGTAGGACGGACAGAATCGAGCACTCCATTCTCCTTTCGGACTCTAAGCCTATCAAATGCAGGCCGTACTCTATCCCACTCAGCTATAGAGAAAGTCTAAATAAGGAAATTCTTAATTTAGAAGCTAGTGGGATCATCCAGAAATCTACATCTGAGTACTCCTTTCCAATCGTCCTAGTTAAGAAAAAAGACTCCACAATTCGTCTGTGTGTGGACTATCGAAAGCTCAACAACGTCACTAAGATCGACGCAGAACCAATTCCTTCCTGCGAAGATCTTATCCTTGACATGTCCACCTCCAAAATCTTTTCTAAATTAGATCTTACTAAGGGATATTGGCAGGTCCCTATGCAGACTCAATCCATTCATCTGACTGCTTTTTCAACTCCTTTAGGACTTTACGAGTGGCGTTTTCTTCCTTTCGGACTTCGAAATGCTCCTGCCACTTTCGTACGCTTAACTAGAGATCTACTGCATGGAGTGACGAATACAGTGACTTATATAGATGATATATGTGTCCATACTGATGACTGGACAACACACTTACTGAAACTAAGACATGTCTTTGATAGGTTGCGACTCTTCGGTCTCACTGTCAAACCGAGCAAAATTGAATTGGGCCTAAAAGAAATTGACTTTTTGGGTCATGTCATTTCACAAGGTCAACTTAAGACTGACAATAGAATTATTACAAAAATTATGAATCTGACCATGCCTACCACAAAGAAGCAGGTCAGAAGCCTTTTAGGGTTAGTAAATTACTATAGCAAATTCATACCAAATTTAGCGGAAATTACAAGTGTATTTTCCAATGTTTTAAAAGCATCTGTAAAATTAGATGTCAAAGATGCATTATTAATTTCTGCATTGTCAAAATTGAAAATCCTGTTTAGTAATGTACCAATCCTCCGCTTGCCTAATCCTAGGCTCGTTTATTATCTTAGGACAGATGCCAGCAGAATCTCCATCGCTGCAGTACTAGGCCAATTTTATGAGGGCATCTTCCACCCGATTTGCTACGTGAGCCGTAAGATCACACCTGCTGAGTCCAGATATTCCATATCAGAGTTGGAAGCCCTAAGCGTCATCTATGCGGTGAGAAAGCTCCATCGATTTCTAGCGGGTGTTCACTTCATTGTCCAGACAGACAACTCCCCAATCACGGTCATACAAAGTCGTGTGCATCAGAATGACCGTATATACAGGTGGTCGCTTATACTCCAAAACTATACTTTTAGTATAGAGCATATCAAGGGTAAGGACAACATTCTGGCTGATACCCTTAGTCGACCATCTGAGGTAGAAATACCAGAGATTCCACATAAGAGTGTAGAGTAATAGAGTAGTAGTACATTAGAATATTCTATTTGAAATGTTTATGCTAATACATAGATATTACAGCTGAACTATGTATTAAGAACAGTGATCTACCATGTGTCCGTAGACATCACAAGAAGAACTGTGCTCCGAATAACAAATATATCACCGTGTGAACTGGAACAGCTCGTTAATTACTAAGCTCCATATGTGTTTCCGGTGAATCATTTGTGTTAAGCAGAGAAAAACAGTGTCAGAACAGTGCATAAATACAGACACGAAAATACTGGACTACGACACAAGCGAACTCTACAGGTGCAATACCCATAGGACACAAGTATGACTGTGTAATGTATTTAAAATACCCATGACAAGTTTGAATATATAATATGCCAATGAAAGCAATTTCTGAACATTGGGGCAACAACTAACCTGGGGTATTTAAATACCATGTATATATATGCTTATTGTGATATGTATTATAACATTTTAATATAGTGATAAATTATAAGTAGATTAGGTAACGTTAATTTTCATTTAGAGTTAGGAAATAAAATAGTTTTCATTTTTTTTAGTAGTTTACATGAATCATTATTTCACCCACTTACGTACCTTAAAAGTAGAATAGATAGTAGTTTAGATAGGAATAGTACCATTTAGTTTACTACATCCCACTTTGTTTCATGTCAGTTGATTTCATTCCATCTTAATGAACCATTCCATTTAACAAACGTGATCAGTTAGTAGTATGATGAGTTTACACTGTAATAGGATAAAAATATTAGACAATTAAACATACGTCATTTACACCATTTAGATAAGAATATCAGTCATATATATTTTTTTTTTTTTGCATCTAAAAACATTAGGTATGATTTTATTACATTTCAGATTACCCATTTCAGAAAGGTACATAACTCATCTCACATCAATGCCATTTTAAATAATTAGATTACATCCCTTAAATTAGATAAATATTAGGATTAATGTTAGCACATCTTAGGAGTAATGTGGCAAAATAGATTAAAATAGTTAACACATTAAATACTCATTTACAGAAGTAGTATTAGTATGTTAGTATTTAGAGTAATATTACAGTAAAATATAGTTGGTCATGATACCAGGTTATAAACCATCAACCCTTGCTCTTACATGTAAATATGTTGTATACACATGACTCGTGCAGCGATTTACGCACAGTCATTGAGCTCAACTTTCTCAAACTGAGCCAAACTTGTACAGTGTCACTCCAAGGTTTTTAAATAATTGGGAGGGTGAAAGATGTGTGACATAAGTGTGAAAGTGAAAGATGTGTAACAGAAGTGTGAAAGTGAGAGCGAATGTAAATTATACGAGAGAAAGTGAGATCGGTCAGCGGATGTTTCTGCCGCTTAACGCGATTTTTATTTTTTGTCTGCGTCAAATGTTTGCTTTCAATGATGAAAATGTGCTGTGATGAATGTGTAGTGTGTAGTTTAGTTTAGATTCTACAAAAAGTATTTTAAGTCTCATAAGACGGAAATGTAGTCACTAATTAGTGTTATACACTTGTTTGTGACCTCATTCAACCGAATTATGGCACTTGAAAACTAACTTACATACACATGATAGTTAGATACACATGTTAGAAGTTAGATTATATTATTAATTACATCCAAACACGCAAACAACCAGAAAAACAAACATATAAATTGCATACATATTTTGTAGATCAAAGGGAGATAACTCCGGGTCAGGGGACATAATAGACAACGAAACACTAACTTAACAGTGAAAGATATACTTTACACGCGGAAGCGAGTTAGGTAAAGCCTGTCGCACACAGCTTGGGTAATGGTTGTTTAATATTATATGGGGGACATGGAGCAATTCATGTGTTGACCCTAAGAAAGTCAACTTTGTATGGATAGTAAGTTAATTTACTATTTGAGGGCAGGTCTTATAAGACAACGGTCCGGTTCAGACATACCTCTGATTAATATAATATTGCGATTGAGAATAGGGCTCACGCCAACCATACAAGTTTGTGGCGATTGCCAGTAGCCAAGTAAAGTGATACTACATTGTGACATTAGTCAGTAGAAGTCTATGAGTTACCCAAAGCCAGGTTATCTACAGTCTTTGACAAAAATTAGAGACACTAATTTTTTAGAAACCCCTTGCGTCACAACCAATGAGTCAAAGTTGATGACGCAACACAGGAGGGGAGGGTGTGTGTCAAAGACTGGTACATAAAGGACGGAGGTCTTCTCAAGATAGAATACCACCGGGAAGAGTGGTCAACCTCAAATAGATGAGAGGTGATACAATGCCCCGATATAAGGGCAGGGTAGGTGATAGAATGGGGGACTATTAACTAGTTCTCTCGTGAGACACGGAGACGTTGACCAGATGGTTAGCACTCTGGTCACGACAGAATCACGCCTATGTAATAGCCACGAATGCCACTCAACAGAAGACAGCTAATGTAAGCGTGCCAGGAGCAACGGCACGCAAAAAGCCGAAGGACACCTCAAGGTCCTTCCGCGTGCTGTGTAGCCACGCGAGTAAGCAAGTCAGACTGGGGACTGACTTTGTAGAGAGCACTTGGTTTAGTGGTGATAGGAGTTTTGTGTAACCAAATAGATAGAATTAGCATTAGAGTTTAGGAAACTAGTGATAGGCAATTCTGTGGCTTTGTGTGTGGTTTGATAGCGACTGTTATGTACTTGTAAAGAGCCTACGGCAATAAAATGTACCATTTAATTCCTCTCACACGACTTGCAAGTTTCTTGTTTGGTGTGGGAGAAGTAATCTGATGATGCCTTACACATGAGTTGTTGACACATAGCGTACTCAAAAACAGACATGACCAGCCCCTCGTACAGAAGACATAGATGGCGCTGCTCACAGTTTGCTGGCCGCCATCACCCACATTGCAGCCAAACCCCGCTTGGTCTTTGTTATCACCTGGTCTATGTGCTCATTATAAGCAAGGCTTCGATCAAACCGTATCCCCAGGTAATTCATTGCCTGCGTTCTTTCCACCGTCTCTGAAAACAGCTTTACAGTTGGTGTTGAAGTGTTGACAATATGATTATTCAACAAGAACCAAGTCACTGTTGCCTTTGTTGGGTTGACCATTGCCCCAGCTTCATCACACCAAGTTCTTATATGATTGAGTTCGGTTTGTAGTTCCACAGCAACATGATCTCTATTCTTACCCTGACGATACACTAAAACATCATCGGCATATGACAATGTCCTACCAGGTTCAGTGGTCTGCTCACTGGTGATTCTCACTGTGTAGGCGTTGAACAGTACTGTGGATAATGGTGATCCCTATGGTAGGCCAGGATATATTGTTGTTGGTTCCGAAGTCCAACTGCCACATCTAAAAACTACTTTCCATTGGAAGAGGGCTGCAGCGATCCAACTAAGGAGGAATGGACTTATTTTGAGTTCAAGAAGCTGAAGCATTAAAAAATCCAATGGTACTCTGTTGTACTCGTCCTCATGAAAGTAGAGCATTATATATAACTATAAGAAATGTACAAATAACATTCTTTGGTCATGTGATGAGAAGAGAGGCATTGGAAAATGTTGTGACTACTGGAAAGATAATTGGGAAAATATGCAGAAGTAAACTGAGTAAATGATTCTCATTAATTGAGATGGTGGCATGGAGGAATACCATTAGCGTACTTGATCCATAGCATAAGGGACCAAGATCATGCACAAAGAATGTGGACTTTTTTATGCGAGTAACCAGTTCTCTTTGCTAGTTAAATTCTTTTAGAATATCTTCATTGCTCTTCCCATCCATCCAGTGTTCTAATATTCTTCTATTTAACCACACCGTCCACATAATTCCTCACTTTAATTAATTCTACTAATTGTCCACGATTCTCTTCAATACGTCAGCATTGGATCAATGTAGCTCTTGAGAACTATTTCCCCCAACTTGATTGGCCCAAAGAAGTTGCAAAGAATATCATGAAGGAGTATAACTCCCACCAGTAGAACTGTCTGATTCGTTGAGGTGCTCAGTCTCTCCATCTCATTATAAAGTAAGTTTATGTGTTGAGAAAGCACACATAAAACTTGAGAACAATAGTAATCAACATTAAGACTAATATTGCACATGTAGTTTCAAGTTTACACTTTATTATTATTGACAGTCTATGCATGTTTCTGTAAACATATTACGCAGTTCACATTATGCAAATCTAAAGAGAGTTTGTTTGTTTTAGCAGGTTTTTAATTATTTTAATAATTTGCTACGATCATCATATATGTACCTATTTCTCAAATATAATCCACAACTCTTCCTCTTTGCTTATATTGTGCTTATAAACAATCATTTGGTAAGAAAAGAAAATACAACAGCATCTGGAAAAATCAAGAATACAACTAGTATGAAGGAACAGCTTAGAAGCAATGGCATTGTAGTCATCGTTTGTAATGGAATATTTGTATAGTAGCAATTGGGACTGAATTATTGCATATTTAGCTTAGCTTACACTGTATGAGTTGTGATCCTGGGTCATTAACTTCCTCTTATTAAATTGATTTACACTGTTAACTCAACTGACTACTTGGCTGATTGTACTGACTGGATGTCCTTTAGGTGATCTGCCAACTGTTTGGTGTATAATTGCTGTATGTTTCTGGCGGTGGACAAAACATCAACATATAACACTATTTAACGTAGTGTATAATATTCATATTTTTCATCAGATGTGAATGCTGCACAACTGAATTTAACTGTTGCTGGTGTGACAGGAAACCTGTCATCTGGATCGTGTAGCTTTAGCCTGACACTAAACAAATCAAATAACCTGGAGTTGTGCTGCTCCAACACAGCCACGCCTTGTTATCCTCAAATTTCATTCAATGGAGCTGTGGTCACCAACAATGCTGAGATATGTGCTACCTACCCAACATCTCAACTTGCTTCAGATGGGGTTACAGGAAATCTGACGTTATCATACTCTGTGTGTGATCTCACTGATTACAGGCAAGGAAGCAGTTGTACAATAACATCAAAACCGGGTGAGCCTGTTTATTTACCAGCTCTGACTAGTGTAGTATACTGTTGTTTCACAAGTACTTCTAACACATAAAGGATTCTTGAAATGCACTGGCATATATATTTTAGGAATATTTTACAACTTGTTAGTCAGGTCTTAGTCAGATATGACTGAGCTACCGTATAACAGTAGACGGTACTACCTGGTTTTCTGTTAGCGCCGAACGTTGGGCGGCGCTTACCAAACCCGACACCCCACATTGTGCCAACGGCTTCGGGCGGAAGAGCGCAATTGGGAGGGTACAAGCCTTACCCTGGTGCGAGGAAATGCAAGCTAAAGACAAAATTGTCATGGCAGGGCAGACCAGACCCTAAGCCTTGGTTGGCGACTGGTCTAGGATCGAAGCTCCGACAGGCGGACAGTTAGAGCATTGCTTTGCTGATCCGGCAGCTTCTGCAGCTTGTCTTGTTCCAGATGTAGGGGTGTTACCTTTCCTCTGGAGTGAACTAGGCAGGCCGAGAGAGGGATCATGCTGCATGGGCAACACATGATCTCTATATTTTAGCCCAGGCTTTGTGCTATGGAGAGGCAATAACTCCATCCCTGGTCTTAACTGGTCTCGGAATCAAAGCGAGAGGCAACTGTTACGGGTTATAAGTCCTTGTCAGTTGGCGTAGACACGGGGCGCCACGCGTTGCCTCTGACGGTGGGAGACACCTATAGGTGTCACTGATCAGCTACCGCCCGCCTCAAGCTGGGCAGCCCCCAGCCAATTGGGTGCTGATCCGCCACAGCCTGCCTGCTTCAATGGGTGCTTGGGGCTAGGACAAAATCTGAATCGCAGGCTGTAAAACCAATGCACCAGGTACAAACAAAAATATAAATAGAAACCTCAAGCTACGGCTTGCAACCTGGAACGTGAGAACCATGTGTCCAGGATTTTCCACTGACTTGACCAATATTGACGATGTGAGAAAAACGGCTGTGATTGATGCCGAACTCAATCGTCTTAACATTGATATTGCTGGACTGCAGGAGACTCGCCTCGCTGAGGAAGGGTCACTCAGGGAAAACAACTACACCTTTTTCTGGAAGGGTAAAGGGCAGGCAGAAAAAAGGCAACACGGTGTGGGCTTTGCAGTGAAGAATTCGCTACTGGGAATGATTGAAATTCCAGCAGGAGGAAATGAAAGACTATTATCCCTGCGCTTGGCAACCTCTTGTGGGTTTGCCACCATTATTACTGCATATGCACCGACACTCGATTCCTCTGATGATGTGAAGGATTTGTTCTATGAGGAGTTAGACTCTGTGATCAAGGCAGTTCCAAAATCCGACTACATTTATATGCTCGGTGATTTCAATGCTCGTGTGGGCAAGGACTCGAGTTCATGGCCAGTGTGCCTTGGAAAATACAACATTGGTCGCATGAATGAAAATGGGCAAAGGCTGCTGGAGCATTGCACCAGTAATGACCTATGTATTACAAACTCTTTTTTTAAAACAAAAGAGATGCATAAGGTCACATGGAAACATCCAAGATCCGGCCATTGGCACCAGCTGGACTTCATCATCACACGGAGACAACATCTGAACCATATATCATTGACTCGTAGTTACCACAGTGCTGACTGTGATACGGATCATTCTTTGGTCGTTGCAAGGGTTAGACTGAGACCAAAGAGAATCTACACAGCTAAACACAAATCTAGCCCCAGGATTAATATTATTAACACTCATGATCCTGAAAAGTGCTTTCAGTTTCAACAGCAACTTGAAGACGCTTTCACTGATACACCAGAAAATTGTACAGTAAATGATAAATGGAATAAACTTAAGGAAACTCTTTGTAAAACTGCCGTAAAGGTTTACGGCACTGTGGATCATAAGAGACAGGACTGGTTTGCGGCCAACAGCGAGACTCTGCAGCCCTTGATTGATAAGAAGAAGAAAGCTCTCTTAAGAAACAAGGAAAGACCAACGCGTAACACTCTGAGTGAGCTAAGGCAAGCTAGGAAGGATGTGCAAAAGGCTGCCAGGCAGTGTGCAAATGATTATTGGATCAAGTTATGTGAGTCCATTCAAATCGCAAGTGATAAGGGTGACATAAGAAGCATGTATGAAGGAATAAAGAAAGCCTGTGGTCCAGTGATCAAAAGAAGTGCACCGTTGAAAACCTTGACTGGAGAAGTCATCACTGATAAGAAACAGCAGATGGACAGATGGGTAGAGCACTATTTGGAGCTTTACTCAAGTGAGACCAAACTAGCGGATAATGCCCTCAACGCCATAGAGGCTCTACCAACTCTTGACCACCTGGACACACTTCCCACCATAACAGAAGTTAAGTGTGCTATAAATGAACTTGCATCTGGCAAGGCTCCAGGTAAGGATGGGATTCCAATAGAGGTTATCAGGAGTGGGCAAGACACACTCACTATACAGATCCACCAGCTAATAGAGCTATGCTGGCGTGAAGGACAAGTCCCACAGGATTTCAAAGATTCAAGCATCATAACACTGTACAAGAACAAGGGCGATCGGAGCGACTGCAACAACTATAGGGGTATCTCACTTCTGTGTATTGTTGGAAAAGTATTTGCCAGAATTGTTCTGCGCAGACTTCAAGTCCTAGGAGATCAAGTCTACCCCGAATCACAGTGTGGCTTTCGACAGAACCGGTCTACCACTGATATGATATTCTCATTGCGACAAATGCAAGAAAAATGCCGTGAACAGAATCAACCACTGTTTATTGCCTTCATCGACCTCACAAAGGCATTTGATTTGGTCAGTCGTGAGGGTCTGTTCAAGGCACTAAAGAAGATTGGCTGCCCACCAACTCTTCTGTCCATTGTGGAATCGTTCCACACAGGCATGAAGGGTATAATCAAGTTTGATGGTGCAACTTCTGAAGAATTTGAAATCAAGAGTGGAGTTAAGCAAGGTTGTGTACTAGCTCCCACCCTCTTTGGAATATACTTTTCACTTCTACTGAAATATGCATTTCGTGATCAGGCTGGTGGTATATACATCCACTCACGCTCAGATGGCGGCCTCTACAATGCTCAGAGATTGAAGGCTAAGACCAAAATTAGGAGGGTACTGATCAGAGAGTTGCTTTTTGCAGATGATGCTGCAGTTACGACCCACTCTGAGGAAGAATTGCAATGTCTACTATCTGCATTCTCCAATGCTTGTTCTGAATTTGGTTTAACAATTAGCAAAAAGAAGACACAGATTATGTCACAAGGTGCACATGGGGTACCATCAATCTTTATTGACGACGCCAAACTAGAGATAGTAGACCATTTTACATATCTAGGATCAGTGGTAAATAGCAAATTATCCCTAGATCAGGAAATCAACATCCGGATTGGTAAGGCAGCAACAACAATGAACAGGTTAAGAAAAAGAGTCTGGGAGAACAGGAAGCTTACTGCCAAAACAAAAGTCCTTGTCTATCAAGCCTGTGTCCTTAGTACTCTTCTCTATGGCAGTGAAACCTGGACAACTTACTCACACCAAGAGAACAATTTAAACAGCTTTCATATGCGGTGTCTGCGAAGAATTCTTGGTATTAAGTGGCAAGACAAAATCACAAATACTGAAGTATTGGAAAGATCAGGTTGTGTGACAGTTTATTCCATGCTCAGTCTTCGTAGACTTAGATGGATAGGACATCTTAGGAGGATGGATGATGGTAGAATACCAAAGGATATCTTTTTTGGTGAATTACAGATGGGTAAGAGATCTCAGGGTCGGCCTCTACTACGATACAAAGATGTGTGTAAGCGGGACATGATTGATACAGGCATTGATAATGCACATTGGGAGCAAGTCGCCGCTGAACGTGTTGCATGGAGGGCAAATATCAGAAATGGAATAAAGTCAAAGGAGAAAATTATTGCAGAAAAGTCACACACCAAGCGTTTGAGACGTAAGATGGTGCATGATGGTGGAAATGACCACGTGTTCACATGCACCCACTGTGAACGGACATTTACAGCGCAAATTGGCCTTATCAGTCACACTCGCTACCGCCATAGTTAAAAGTTATTATGCCTTTTTAAAGCACAAACTATCGTCTGTCAAGACGGCAAGGTGCCAATGAATTTTACAACTTGGACATATATAAGATGGGAACTACAGTACTGCAGGGGCTAGCGTACACAAGTATACTAGCATATATTAGTTAAAGCGGCTGTGGTAAAGCTGTGGAACTGTAATCAATATAAAATAACACAAAGCATAGGAGTTTTACAGAAAACAATTATGGAAAACACATGACGTTGCGGTGACTAGCCTTCAATAGCAAACAACTTCATACACAAAGGACAACATATAATCACGGAGAAGAGCTTCCAGTGACTGCATTAATGCATATTAACGAAATTAGAAGAATGAAGCAATGAGAATAATGAAGAGAAAGTGAAAATTTGAAGGGAAAAAAAACAAAAAACAAAAAAACAGTTGCTACTTATCTCAGTATCCACGCTGTGATACTAACATGAATTTCACCATGATACTCTTATATGGACATCTGTGGAAGTCCATGGTGTCATGGGGACCAGAGTAATGGATGGTAATGGTTCAGTGAAGATCCCAGGTAAATGTGTCGAAGTGGTAGATGAAAAAAAGGGGACGGAAGTTAAGGTATGAGACTGGAGGCAATAGAGATGTGATAATGCTCCGACAGTGAAAACGAAGAATGAGTGTCCCGGTGGATGTCATTACAATGCATGATGGATGCCAGGGAAAGGTTGGCCATATTGAAGGAATGTTAAAGTGCAATGGTGTGTGCAGCCAGCTAAGTATTATGGTGGTAATAACTAAACTCATGTTTGGTGCTCATTTATGTGTTTACAGAGGGAATCCAAAAGTATGGGCGGACTGATATTGGAGAGTGAACATACAATCATCTACACACATCAACAAACATTAACACCACATTATACACACATATGTATATGACAAATATGCGAAAGGGGGAAGAGAGAGAGAGAGAGAGAGAGAGAGAGAAAGAGAGAGAGAGAGAGAGATGGATGGGGGAAGGGTTCGGTGTAGTACCTGTGATATGCCTCGTGGAATATTAGAAGGTCTTAAAATATGACGATTCACTCATACTGGCCCATATAAAATAGGGTCTGTTGGGCTGATAGTTATACCACGTATTGTAGCATCAAATCCCCCAATGCATTGTGTTATGGGGTTGTTTAGGCTCAGGAAATAGTGCAGCTATTTCATGATGGTATGCAGGCAAGAATACAGGAAAATGGTGAAACGTCTGAGCCCTTTCCTGTCAGCAATAGAGTGAAGCAAGGATGTGTCCTGGCACCAACACTGTTCAGCTTCATGTTTTCAGCTATGTTGACGAATGCCTTCGAGAAAAATGACATTGGAATAGACATCGACTACCGCATGGATGGAAAGTTGTTCAATCTCAGAAGGTTGAAAGCCTAACAGCGACACCGTCAGAGAACTGATGTTTGCTGATGATTGTGCTCTATATGCCAACACAGAGGCAGACATGCAACATAATGTTTCAGCTTTCTCATATGCCTGCCATAGTTGATGACGAAGTGAATGCAAGAATCTCCAAGGTCAGCGCGGCCTTTGGCAGACTGTACAAGAATGTATGGGACAGAAATGGAATAAGCCTGCAAACAAAGCTGAAAGTCTATAAAGCAGTTTTATTATCCACACTGCTATATGCTTGTGAAACATGGACTGTTTATCAGCGATATGCTAGGAAATTAAACCACTTTTACACAGTCTGCCTTAGGAAGCTATTAAAGATTAAATGGCAAGACAAGATTCCTGACATTGTAGTTCTAGAAAGAGCGTCCATGCCCAGTATCCACACCCTACTAATGAAGAATCAGATTCGCTGGGCTGGTCACTTAACTCGTATGCCAGATCACTGGCTTTCTAAATGAATTTTTTTACGGCGAGCTGCGTTGTGGTAAACACCCCTAAGGCGGCCAGAGGAAACGCTTTAAAAGCACTCTGAAAATTGCACTGAAAGTTTTTGGAATTCATCTTGACACCTGGGAGACTGCTGCTAAAGACCGTAATTCGTGGCATTCATCATTGATCTTACCAACAGTTCAGATGACACCAAATTGAACAGCTACGTTCTTGAAAAAGTCAACAGCTTTACATACCTAGGAAGCAAAATGACATCTACAGGGGACTCAACACCAGAAATATCATCTAGAATCGCACTGGCATCTAGTGCCTTCAATAAACTGTCAAACATCTGGAAGTCAAAGACACTCAGCAAACACACAAAAATTAAAATCTTCAACTCTTGTGTGATTCCAGTGTTAACGTATGGATGTGAAAGTTGGAAATCAACGGTAGCTTTAGATAAAAAATTAGACAATTTTGAGAACAAATGTCTTAGAAGACCTCTAAACATCCACTGGACAGACTTCAGAACCAATTCGCAAATAAGACAAGAGACTAAGCAAGATACAGTATCCAATTTCACAAGAAGACGCCGTTGGAACTACATCGGCCATGTACTCAGAATGGACAAGTCAAGACTCCCCTACCAAGCCCTCATATGGTCACCAGTAGGGAAAAGAAAACGGGGAAGACCAAGAGAGACCCTGCGTAGAACCATCATTAGAGAAGGCTCATTCAATGGCCAAGTAAATATCCAAGATCTACAACAGGTAGCAGCGAACCGCCAAGCATGGAGAGACAGGACTTCTGCCCTATGCGCCGCCTTAGGCTCAAGAGGAAAGACTAACTAACTAAACTAATCATTACATAAGGGTGCAGTCACTTGTGAAGCAACCATGACCGCAAGAGCTGTTAAGAAAAGGTTGGACAGAAAAACCACTGCAGGAGCCATCTATCTTCCACCTTAGAACTCACGGCTCCACACTTTCAACCCCAATGGATGAAATGAATGGTCATCATCATTCTTGATGGACAAACAAAATAGGATCAAATATCCGTAATGCACATGGTATGAGTCGGCACCGCGAAGAAATATTATTATACTGTGTGGTACTGATGTGTAACACCCATGTGTTTTCTTGCTGTGTGTGAGTGCGTATCCCATATTTGACATCATGGAATGGTATATACCAGAGACAGCCCGGTTGATGGATATACTGTGGGTGTGTCAACCACAGCTTCTTTCGTTGCTGTTCATAGTAAGAGATAGAGATTCCTAGTTAGTTGGTTCCCTGCAGCTCTCTTCCTATGGAAAGTACTTTTTAGATGTGGCAGTTGGACCTCTGAATCAACAACAATGTATCCGGACCTGCCACACTGATCACTATTATCTCCGGTACTGTTCAACGCCTACACTGTGAGAATTACCGGCGAGCAGATCAGAGGATCGGGTAGGACATTGTTATATGCCGACGATGTGTTAGTGTATCGTCAGGGTAAGGATAAAGATCGAATTGCTGTGAATCTACAAACAGAACTAAATCTCATAAGCACTTGGTGTGTGCATCCTGGGGTAATGGTCAACCCAATGAAGGCAGAAGTGACACGGTTCTCTTTGAATAACCATATTGTCAACACCCCAACACCAACTGTAAATCTGGGTTCAGAGACGGTGGAAAGAACGCAGGCAATGAACTACCTGGGGATACGTTGATAACAAAGGCCAAGCGAGGTTTCCCTGCGATGCGGGTGATGGCGGCGGCAAACTGTGAGCAGTGCCATCTATGTCTCCTTTACGAGGGTCTGGTCCGTTCTGTTTTGGAGTATTTGATGGCGATCCTGACTATCAGCCGTAAGCAGATGGAAAGGATGGAAAGGATAGGAATGAAGCTATGCATATTCTTTTTGGATTTACAAGAGATACAACATGCATGGCGATGCGCTACCTTCTTGATTTCCCAACCAATGGGGACAGACAAAATGGCAGAGCACGTGCCTACCTCAGAGACAACGCAAACACACAACATCCACTGCACAGTGAAATTAAGACTGTAAAGGGCAGCAGGTTAACAAGAGAAAAGTCATGGATGGGTCAAGCAGAATATATTCTTCAACAGGTGTGTTCACCTGAGGACTTAGAACCTGGCGAGGAGTTGGTAGAATGCCAACATATTTCTGCTCATCCTTTTCAGTTTGCATCCAACTAGACAGAAAAAAAGACAATCCGGCTGCAGTGGAGGTGGAAGTACAGGCTTTGATCTTCGAGAATTATTTAGAAGGTGATGCTGTCATTTACACAGATGGGTCGCTCGTTCGATGAGTGGGAAGTTCATGGGCTTTTACCGCTCAGGCCGGAGCGAGAATTGTGAAGGAAGATTCTGGTGCTTTTGCTTTGAACAAAAGTAGCCTGACTATGGAAGCCATGGTAGTAAGTAAAGCAATAACATGGCCCAAGACACAAACATTCACTTGGGCATGTTTCCATAGCGATTCAATGAGCATGCTCAAGAAGATAGAGAAGGGCTGGGTCCGAAGAGAGCGGTTGCTGTCTTTGGGGCGGGCTCGACTGGCAAAGATTAGTTTCATTTTCATGCCAGGGTATGCGGGTGTACAAGAAAATGAGGGGCTGACAAGCTTGCAGGCAAGGCTTCTGTGGAAGGCGGACGAACCATGGATCAGGCTGACATTCTGAATGCTCTACGAGACGTAAAACATTTGCGAGAACCAAGTGATGCTTGTGAATCTTAAACCATGGTCAGATTGCGAGAACAGCAAATTAAAAGAGGTGTGGCCAAACAAGAACACTATGCGGAAAGCCAAAGAAGATTAATAAACCAACACAGATCTGGTGTCGGCAGTTGCTACACGCTGCGGGATTTACTGAGGAGGGTATCTGAGCACTTGTGGACTGAATGGTTCAATGTGCAATGAGGATGATCTGTCGACTAACTTACTAACTAGCTCGCCAACAAGACAATGTATATGAGAAAATCATGCTTCGTCAAATGATGGAACTGCAAGCATAAATATGTGTACGGCTTAGCGAAGATAGTACAGACAAAGGGAAAGGATAAAACAGAACGGCAGATACCACAGCAAGTGATGGATGATTCCAAAACAATTACAAATATAATACAATTGCGAAATTTAAAAAAAAAAATAGAAAAAAACTGAAGTCAAGATCAAAACAGATAAGTAATTACCTCAATATGATATTATGCTTTTATAATTTTAAAACACAGCGATAGACTGGACCGCGAAAGAAAAGAGGGGGTGGAGAATTAGAAAAAGTGATCACGATGAAAGAGTCTTTGTAAGGACTACTTCTGAGGAACATCAAAGTACTAAACAGAGGCAAGCAAATGGAGAGGCTTTCTCGGGAATAGTCCTTCTAAGGACTAGCACAGGAAGAAATTTCAGCAGACGCACAATGAGCAATAGCCGGAGGACGGAAACACAGCCAGAACACAACACAATACAACTGCATCTAAATGAACCCAGCTGACAAGAGAGGTAGTAAATATGCAGCAACAGAGAGGAACCATTATCTGCAAAGATAAACTGACGGAGAAAACAGCAAAAGCAACTAATATTAACATGCAGAGTGGAGTGGCATTTTGTTTAGATAAAACAACTGCAAAAGCTTTACTGGGATATAACCCAGTTAGTGATAGAATCCTCACTGTTAGACTTAAGGGCCGTACAAAAAACACAACACTCGTACAGATATATGCACCTACTTCACAGCACAGGAGGACGAAATTGAAGATTTTTACAACACACTACAAGATACATTAAATAAGATTGGTTATAATGATATAGCAATAATACTGAGAGATTTTAATGCAAAAGTAGGTACAGGAAGAGCTGAAAATGAGGGACACGTTTTAGGAAAATTTGGATTGGGAAACAGAAATGATACAGGTGACAAATTAATTAAATTTTGGACATAAAATGAGTTAATGATAGCCAACACACTTTTTAAACAACACCAAAGAAGACTCTTCACGTGGAAATCCCCGGACAGTATTACCAAAAATCAGATAAATTATATTTTAATACAAAGAAGATGGAGATCAAGCATAACATCTGCAAAAACCCTACAAAGTGCAGACTGTGATACGAATCATCAGTGTTTAGTAGCAGATCTGAAATTAAAACTCACAAAGCTTAAAAGAGGACCAAGGCCACTTCGTTTTGATCTCCCAAAAATACCAGATGCATACACTGTAGAAGTTAGGAATTGTTTTGGGGTCTTGATGTCTGTACAAGAGAAAATTACACCCGATCAACTGGCAGTAGAAGCTAGAGATATCTTGATAACTGCAGCCAAAGATTTAATTCCGACCAAGAAAAAGCAACCTAAGCCATGGATTACATCAGACACGTTAGAATTAATAAAACAACGAAGGGAACTGAAACAGAAAGGAGATGAATCCGATAGCAGGATGAAGTATAAATCTTTAACTTGAGAAATAAGAAAGAACACAAGAAAGACAAAAATCAATATATACAAGGTTGATGTACCAGAATAGAGCAAAATCATAAGACTGGAAGAGATTACGAAATGTTCAAAGAAATGAAGTTATTGACAAGAAATGTTCAACCTTAATTGAATGTTATCTGTGACAAGATGGGAAATACCGTAACAGAATTTAGACAAATTCTAGAAAGATAGCAAGAGTATTGCAGTGGAATGTATTATATGAGTGACAGTTAGGATATGAATGAGATACATGAGCCAACGACAGCAGAGACAGAACTTGAACCCTCATTACATGAAATTTCATGGGCAGTAAAGAACCTAAAGAATGGTAAATCACCTGGATGTGATGAGATACCAGCTGAGGTAATTAAAGCGGGAGGAGAAGAAAGTATACAAATCTATCACGCATTATGTAAAAAGATATGGAAATATGGTATATGGCCAAAAGATTGGAAGAGAACTATCTTCATTCCAATACGAAAAAAGGGCAACCTGAAATTACGCACCAACTACAGTTGCCCTGATCAGTCATGCAAGTAAAATTCTACTAAATATCATAATGAGAAGACTTCGTAAGAAAATGGAAGAAGAAATTAACGTGGTTCAAGCTGGATTTAGACAAGGAAGAGAAACAAGAGATCACATTCTCAATATGCGTTTAATAATAGAGAAGTGCAGAGAATTTAATGTAAACCTATTATTCAAAGGCTGTGTACAACATCAGAAACTTTTAAAAATCATGAGGAATATGGACTTTCCACCACATGTAATACAACTGATAAGAATGCTCTATCTAGACCAGGCGTGGGGCCAACTTTTTCAGCAGGCGGGCCAAATTTCAGAAATAATATTTCCTGCCGGGCCACGCACCTAATTGTTTAAAAATATGTTATTAATTAAAGTAAACAAGCAAGCGTGCTACAGCTTCGACCACATCGTCGTATCTCAATCCTCGGGCCACAAAATGACTCCCGGCGGGCCGCATGCGGCCCGCGGGCCTCGTGTTGGTCACCCCTGATCTAGACCAAAAGTAGCGGTTAGAATAGATGGCGAGACATCAGACTGGTCTGACATCAAGCAAGGAGTCTATCAGGGATGTGTGCTGTCCCCCTATTTGTTTAACATGTACGCCGAAAATATAAATGAGATAAATAGGGAGTTATATGATACCCTAAATATCGGTGGTCTTGACATACCAGAAATTCGGTATGCTGATGATACAGTATTGCTATCCACAACACAGACTGGTATAGAAAACCTAATGGCCTCAACCCAATTGAATAGTGAAAATCACAACTTGTATCTCAACATTGCAAAAACAAAGATAATGCATAAAGATAAAACCACTATGGAGAAAGAAATATATGTTAATGAGGAAAAATTGGAGGTGGTTGAAAATTTTGAAAATCTTGGGTCATTGATTACAAACAATGGTGACACAATGAAAGACATTAAACGACGACTATCAATTGCTCTTTAAAATCTAAAACAACTGAATAAATTATGAAATGGGACAGACAGAACTACAAAAATTAGATTATTAAGAGCGTGCATCTTTCCCATTGCAACACACGCCTGTGAGACCTGGATACTTACTAAACAAGCAGCGCATACATGCCTTTGAATATAAATGTTATAGACGAGTTCTAAGAATATCTTGGGTAAAAAAAAGAACAAATGCATCAATACTTCAAGAGCTGAATATTGAAGAAGGTTGGCTATTAAAAGCGATAAAACAAAGAAAATTGAAATATTTTGGTCCCTTGAAACGTCACAAAAGTTTGGAGAGAACAATAATGGAGGGGTATATGCCTGGGAAGAGAGGAAGAGGAAGGCCAAAGAGAAGATGGGTGCAGGATGTGGCTAATGATCTCCAGATGGGTGTAACGGAAGCGGTACATCTTGCTTATGATCGAGAGGTTTTCTGGAAGGTTGTTATGGGAGCGAGGTTCTGCAAAGGACATGCTACTGAATGAATGAATGAATGAATTCGTGTAATCACTGTAGTGCCACTTCAGCTATCTGTGTGTGTGCGTGCGCGTGTGTGTGTGTGTGTGTGTGGGGGGGGGGGGGAGTTTTCTGAGTGATTTCGCAGAAGGAGACATATGTGCAAAGTTCTCTATATTTGTAATTGCATTTTGTAAAAATGCATTATACTTTGTTACTTCCAATAGTGCTTGCATACAGAAGATGCAATCATAAACATGGTATCCACCAGTTCTCCGACAGTATAAATAGGCACCGTGTGCCTAGTGTTTGTAACTATGTTTTCATAGTCCAGACTTAACAGTTACAGACACTCGGCCCACGACTGGTCATCTGGTCAATACCAGCCACCCGCCTTTACGTCGTTTGATATTGTCTACTGACCTGTTAGAGTAGTTCGTCCAGTGAGGCCATGTCAATTAAAACTGCCCACACCAATGTGAATTAGAACACATGACCACACTGCCGGTAAGCAAGCGTGCTAGCCACCAGGCCACCGCCACTTTCCCATAGCAATACACATACAATAACATGTATCCCGACTAATACACATACAATAACATGTATCCCGACTTGTTCTTTCATTTGTTAAGGAGTGTATAATAAACCTGGCCAGAGGGGTAAGTACATCACTATTTCCTAAAAGCCAGTTGACAAGTTTTGTTGGCGTTAGTATTTTTAATTTATTTTTCTTCCCTTTTCTTAAAAAAATATTTTTCATTGGAATATTGAGATCGCGTGTATTGTGTGAAAGAACAGACGCAGCATCATTTCCTGGAGAGAAAGGTGTGGCAAGGCGTGGCCACAGGTTGTGACCAACACTCAGTCATCTCTGAGGAAAGGCCAGACGTGCACATAATCGGATTACAACTGGCACCTTTAGTGCGGGGACTCTTCGCTGGTTGTTTTAGATGAGGACGGCGTGTTTATAGGAATGTCCAGTGTGATGTGATGTCTGTTCTGAACTCAGCTCACCTCAGCACAGGCGATAACGGGTACAACTTTGACAACGGCACGCTTATCATGAGCAGTGCACATTCAGTGTATGTCTTAATCACAATGAGAGATAGGATAGCCTATTCTGAGAGCAACACAAGAAAATGCAACATATACACCACGGGAATGGCACCGCATTGACTTCATTAAGGCATTTTTTTGTTTCGTCGCATATCCTTTACAGGACATTGCAGTCAACACCAGCATTCTTTAGCTGCTGTTGATGTCTTGGCGAATTTTACGTTCAGTAGGTTGCCATTGCTTTCTGAATAACCGACCCACATACTTCTGTAAGTAACCAGCTCGGTGTGATCCGCTGCTGAATCTCGCGCAGCTGTATTTCGTATGAGAGCATACGGGTTTGGGAATAACGTCCTTAACTCCTGAGCCAGGGATACCAGCCATTAAGGCATAGTTAGCATTATTATGCTTGTCGGTAGTCAATATAGTACCTTATTCGTGGTTTATATGTCGTGTTTGTGTGAGTGCTAGCTGAGTAAATGTTTAGCCGCGTCCTTTGTTTTACGTAACTGAATCTTGTAAAGCTACCTAATAATTCGTTGTTTATATTGTTTACTCTTCCACATCTTTACCATGATATAACCCTGTTCAAATGTCCTATAATTTGAATCCCTTATTAACGAAATGCACAGGGTGTGTTTCACAATATTTTTTTTTGCATATGTGACTGTTAAAATGATGCTAGCTTAATAAATTAGATTGTTTTTGCTGTAACTTCCATTTCGTACTTGTGGTCTAATTCTGATTTCACAGATTATTATTATTCTGTCATTAATAGCGAAAGAAGACGTAACTTAAAGACATACATTCTTGATATTTGCCAACTTTCTACGCTTTCCCATTTTATTAGCTGCTACGTATGTCCAGTAGATATATTGTATTTTTCTTAGATCTGTCCCATCAATGTGGACATTCTCCAATATGATTATCATGTTATCGGTTTTTACTGCATCACATGCTTTGGTTGGAGGTCAGCATGGCAGAATGGATAAGAATGCCCGTTCTCAAACATCCAATGTGCTCAAGCCAAGATAGCGGGTTGAACCCAACACTGTCCTTGACTTGAGGACGTAAATTACAAGTACCTAATAAGTTGCAGTGGGCTCGCCTGATGGCGAGAACACTGATAAAAGTGAAAGCTAACCCACATGCAAAAATCAGTCCGCTGAGAAGTAGTATCACGCTTATGGACTACGCTTGAGTTTAAAAGCGAGGGAACGAATCATAAATATTTTGGTGCTTTCACCAAAGCACACTAAAATGCGTTTCTGTGTCTCTAATTTAAAACTTAAGTGTAACAATCAGCCTCTTCTTGGCAGTACAGTTCGTCTCCCTTAGCTTATAGCGGTTGTCACTTCAGTTATTAATATTAGTGAATCATGTAGTAAAGTATACCTTTTCCATTCCTTTTTGAAGCACATATTGATATGTTATTTTTATTATTCTCGATTAGCCCCTTAACTTATGCATGGATGCAATAATGTATCAAAAAGAAACATACGAAGTATATAATTTCAGATGTCCCGTGCCGGTGTCGCCAATTCTTAATCCTTCGAAAATAAAGATTTTTCTCTGTTAGTTTTCGTAGTGTGTGTACTGCATTACCAGTTCGCTTCCCTTCCAGAGATCTAACACTACCATTGACTAATTTCCATCTCTATTTTCTACCTTGCTGTTCGCACTATAATTATGAATAGGAGTTTGGTAACATGCTTTATTGCATTACTTGCACGAAATGCATTTGTTTTCAAGTGCCAATTATTTCTAGTGTACAACCGTAATTACATATGTTACATATTTGCAGAATGTATGTATATATTCATTGTTGTAAATATAACTCGCCGGCTTCGTGGCTTAGAGGTTATGACTTTTATCCTTAATCTCTTATACTCTCGTCGGTAACGTGATGACGGTTAGAATCAGCAGTGGTTCGAATCGCATCGGTAACTTATGGGGTATGTGAGCCGGCCGCTCAAAAAGCAATGGCAAACTACTGAGCGTAATCTTGCCAAGAAATCAACATACAGCTGAAAGATGCTGGTGTTGACAGCGACGTCCTGTAAAGGATATGCAAATATATATATAACTCGGTTTAGATCAGTGTTTCCCAACGTGGGGCCCGCGCCCCACAGGGGGCAATTCGATTGTTAAGGGGTGCAAGGGGTGTTAAGGGGTGCAATTCGAAAATGGAATAAATCGGTTGGATATAACAAAACGGGGAGACTTGAGACTGCAGTTAATTAAATTGGAACCTGACATAAAATCTCTTTGCAGCAAGCATCAAGCGCAAGGATATCACTAAATTTAAATAATTACTAATAATTAAAATAATACAGAAAAATCTTTCATTAAAATTATTTTGTACTTGAATTTCAGTTCTCCATTATATGTTTTGAAAAATTTACTTACTATGTTTGCTCAATAATTTCTTAGTGATTATCGGTCCTTTGGCTGGGATCGGGTGTATTTGCTGCTCTCTCCCCAGTAGTGCGCCTGGTCTGGTTGGGAGCCGGGATGATCAAATAAAAACCCATCACATATCTTCACCTTAGATGTGGGCCTTGTGGACCACTGTGGTCAATAGCTCACAGTGAGACTAAGGGTCCACACACAAAAAAGGTGGAGGCGGGGAACCAGCTTGTCTGGGGTAACCGCCAACCCCCCCCCCCCCCCCCCAAAAAAAAAAAAAAAATAAAAAATAAAAAAAACAACCGACACACAGGGACGCGGGACCTCGGGAGAGTGGGGGGGGGGGGCGGCTCTGGCCCCTCTGGGAACCATGAGCCGTTCTTTTAAAAAAAAAACATTCAAGTTTCTTTAGTGAACATTTCAATTTTTGAATATTAAAATGTTGCATATGTTTGGGGGGGGGGGGGGGGGGCGGCATAAGAATTTTAGAAAGGCTTAGGTGGGGCATACCACAAAAAAGGTTTGGAAACACTGGTTTAGATAATATATAATTTCCTAATTCCCTATTACTTCAAGTTTCTCAATGGTAATTCCATGTGACATACTTTTTTTTTTCTGTCTCATCATATGTTAGTTAGTTAGTTAGTCGACAGATCATCCTCATTGCACATCGAACCATTCAGTCCATAAGTGCTCGGATCCCCTCCTCAGCAAATCCCGCAGCGTGTAGCGGCTAACGACGCCAGTTCTGTGTTGGTTTATCAATCTTCTTTGGCTTCCTGCGTAGTGTTCTTGTTTGGCCACACCTCTTTTAATTTGCTGCTCTCGCAGTCTGGCCATTGTTGTAGATTCACAGTCATCACTTGGTTCTCGCAAAAGTCTTACTTCTCGTAGAGCATTCAGAATGTCGGCCTGGTCCATGGCGCGTCCGCCCTCCACAGTAGCCTCACCTGCGAGCTTGTCAGCCCGCTCATTTCCTTGTACTCCCGCATGCCCTGGCACGAAGATGAAACTAATCTTTGCCAGTCGAGACCGCTCCAGAGGCAGCAACCATTCTCTTCGGATCGACCCCTCCTCTATCCTCTTGATCATGTTCATTGAGTCGCTAAGGAAACAAGCCCTAGTGAATGTCTGTGTCTCGAGCCATGTTATTGATTTACTTACTGCCATGACTTCCATGGTCAGGCTACTTGTGGTTTCAGTAAAAGCACCAGAGTCCTCCTTCACAATTCTCCCTCCGGCCCGAGCTGTAAAGGCCCATGAGCTTCTCATATGTCGGACGACCGACCCATCTGTGTAGATGACCGCGTCACCGTCTAGCGAATTCTCGAAAATCAACGCTTGAACTTCAGCCTCAACAGCAGCCGGATTTTCTTGTCTGCATTTTCTGTCAAGTTGGATGCAAACTGAAAAGGATGTGCAGAAGTCTGTTGGCACTTGCACCCACTCCTCGCCAGGTTCTAAGTCCTCAAGTGAACACACCTGTTGAAGAATGTCTTCGGCTTGACCCATCCACGACCGTCCTCTTTTTAACCTGCTGCCCTTCACCTTCCTAATTTCACTATGCAGTGGATGTTGTGTGTTTGCGTTAATTCTGAGGTAGGCGCGTGTCCTGCAATCTTGTATTCTCTCTTCAATGGTTGGAAACCCAAGAAGGTAGCGCATCGCCCTGCATGCTGTATCTCTTGTACATCCAAGAATAATGCGCATAGCTTCATTCTGTATCCTTTCCATCCGTTCTATCTGCTTATGGCTGAGAGTCAGGATTGCCATTGCATACTCCAAAACAGACATGACCAACCCCTCGTACAGAAGACATAGATGGCGCTGCTCACAGTTTGCTGCCGCCATCACCCGCATCGCTGCCAAACCCCGCTTGGCCTTTGTTATCACCTGGTCTATGTGCACATTATAAGCAAGGCTTCGATCAAACCGTATCCCCAGGTAATTCATTGCCTGCGTTCTTTCCACCATCTCTGAACACAGCATTACAGTTGGTGTTGGAGTGTTGACAATATGATTATTCAACGAGAACCAAGTCACTGTTGCCTTTGTTGGGTTGACCATTGCCCCAGCTTCATCACACCAAGTACTTATGCGATTGAGTTCGGTTTGTAGTTCCACAGCAACCTCCTCTCTATCCTTCCCCTGACGATACACTAAAACATCATCGGCATATGACAATGTCCTGCCAGGTCCAGTGATCTGCTCACTGGTGATTCTCACTGTGTAGGCGTTGAACAGTACCGGAGATAATGGTGATCCCTGTGGTAGGCCAGGATATATTGTTGTTGGTTCCGAAGTCCAACTGCCACATCTAAAAACTACTTTCCGTTGGAAGAGGGCTGCAGCGATCCAACTAAGGAGGAATGGACTTATGTTTAGTTCGAGAAGCTGAAACATTAAAAAGTCCAGTGGTACTCTGTTGTATGCGTCCTCAAGATCAATCGCTGCAGCAACGGTTTCAGTGCCTGAGTGGAAACCTTCATAGACATCCTGGGCAAAGACTGCTGCATTGGTCCAGGTTTCCCTTTTTGGACGGTACCCACCCAGGGTGGGTGGGAAAACACATTGTCTCTCTAGTTGGCTTGATATTTTCTTGGCAATTACCTTCTCCAGCAGCTTGCCTATTGTATTCTGCATGGTTATAATTCGATATCCCTGAATTTTTTTGTGGTCTTTGTCAGGCTTCGGCAAGGGAATCAGATAGCTGTGTAACCATTCCTCCTTGATGCTAGCACCCCCTATACTGTTGTTGTACATGTCTGCTAGTTTCTCTAGCTCATTGTCGGTACACCTATTAATGTCATCGTATCTTATGCCATCAGGACCTGGAGCACTGTTTTTTGATCGTCGAAGCACAGCCTTGATTTCTTTCACTGTCACTGTGTCTTCATCCGAAGTGTCCTGGGCCTTGCATCTGTCTGAGGTGACCTCCTTGGCCAGATTTCGGCCTCCCATGTCTGTCTGGTTGCTTTGCTCAAGGTAGCGTTCAAAGAGGGCTTTGCCCTTGTCCTCGTCAGTCCTCTGCCAGATGAGGTCAGCACCTTGGAAGTCAGAAATGCTCTTATTCTTGACTACACCACTCATGCTTTTATGTAGTCGCCAGAACAATTTCAGTGACTTGTCTGTGCTTACTCTTTGACACACCTCTGCCCATTTTTCGCTTTTAACAACCTTGACCAGTTTTTTGAAGTAGCTTACTTTTGTGTGCATCTCTCTTTCTAAGTGCAAGCAGGGACTAGGATGACCAGCTCTGTTCTTCTTGGCATTTTGCCATCTCCTTACAGCACTACGCTTATCCACCCAAGCCTTCTCCACCTCGAAACTCCACCACGGTGGCTGCTCCCAGCTTTTTTTCCTGCCCTGAAACGTTCTGCGCTTGTCACGTCTTATTTTACTCTGTCTCATCATATGTGTTTTCTCGGTCCCTCATTTCCAAACATGGCAATAGCCCCGTATGAGAACCTGAACCCCGTGGGATTTGTGAGTTTTGTCTTTTAGGGGTAGAAAGCTTCTTCTTTCAAAATGATGAGATCTGATGTAGTCGAGCTACACTTTGACATTAGCCAGACTGCAGAGTTTCGATCTCAAAATTATAGTAATCAACCAAGCGGTTGAAGTTGTGTACACGTATCAGAGACTTCTTTTATTATAAGTGATAGCACTAAGCTGCTCAATAATGGTGATTCAGCTAAAAATATGGAATTGGTAAATGTCTTGATGTTGCCAATCTAAAATGTGAAACAGTCTTTTAGCTCAGTTTGTGTGTGTTATATAATTTGAAAATAATACGGAATGTTCTTTGTGTTTAACTAGATCCACCAAATCCAGAGGATAACAATATTGCTTTAGTAGTTACCCTTTCTGTTATAATTCTTGTCGTGGTTATCGCAATTGCTGTTGGCATAGGATATTGTTTCAAGGCAAGGTCGACGGGACAAATGGGTAAGTTCAGCTTATAGTTTTTATGTTGTAGAGTGCTATATTTCCAATAACAAAACGTTAAAAGTATGATGCACATCAACAGTAGATTGGTGATACAAACTAAAATAGCCTTATGCTTTAAAATAGTTGACACGAGCCAAAAAGGAAGACAAAGAAAGCTGGAAAATAATCAGTAATGTAAACATCATCAACATCATCAAAGTAGACCGACGACAGAGCGGAATGGGGAATAACGGAGTCCAATGTGTGACCTGGACAAGACTCCTTCATAATAAGACAATGAATGAATCACCAAAAAACGAGAAGTAGAGTGTGATCTTTACTAAAATACGATTACAAGATACAAATTGGACGTTGTGTCCTAAGCCTTCGTCAGCACAGAATAAACAAACACAAATCGACACAAAACTACATAATACATACTACATGACAATATTAAGGATACTTATCTGAATTTGTATCCTAGCTTGGCTTGATTGACGACTGATACGCGTTCGACCTATTCTTCATAATAAGCAGATATCTTATGTTCATTTCTACTTGCATTTGAACTATACTATTCAGTTTTAAATCTGCGTCTTGGAATCTGTAAAAGATAGAAGTAAATGCTGAACTAGAAGTGCAAACTCAGGCAACGGATATATCGTCTTTGAATGTTGATTCTAGTTTGTAAAGACTAATAATTTTAATGTGCTTTTTTAATGGTAGCCTTAAGATGAGCTGAAGAGAAAGTGCCGAGAAAAGGAGACAGTGAAGTGACATGATATGTTACTTGAGCACCAGTTTAGGACTGATATACTAATGAATAAATGAAGATAATAGTTATCTAGGGGGATATTATGTTGTCATTTAATATAAAACCACATTGGCAGAAGTGTGTGTATTGTGCGTCGTTTTATTTTATTTTTTGTTTGGATTGAAAATGTTCTGCACTGAATAATGCAGGACTGTCACGTGTTCTTCTTTGGAGAGACACCGCCGAGGACATTACTTTTACTACAGACACACAGTGAAACCGAGCGAATAAACAAACCGTGTTTAAGTGATACACGCTTGTCTGTCAATAAAACACTCACAGTATGTAGAGCTAGTAGTCAGACACAGCTCATCACTCACTACTGGTGAGTATGGACCAAGCAACACTCCGTGGGACAATAATATACAATACGAAATGAATATTGTAAAGTATGTGTGTACATGTGACCATAGATATGTTTATTTATCTATTGCGTGAGCGTTATTGTTTTGTCTTTTGGCAGCAAATAATTGAGGTTGTCACATTACATTGGCATCTTTCCGTCTTGACAGACGATAGTTTGTTACGTTGTGCTTCAAAACATGCATTATAACTACAGCCAATGGAGGCAGCGAATGTGTCTGTTCAGACCAATTCACGCTGTAAATGTTCGTCCAAAATGGATGCACGTGAACACATGGTCACTTAACCCCCACGCACCATCTTGTGTCTAACGATCTCAGTGTGTGACCTATCTGCCGTCATTATCTCCTTTGTCGTTACTGCATTTATGGTATTTGAACTCCATGCAACACGTTCGGTGGCGACTTGCTCCCAATGCGCAGCATCACTGCCTGTATCAATCATATCCCGCTTACCCACATCTTTGTATCGAAGTAGAGGCTGACCCCAAGATCTCTTACACACCTGTAATACATAAAAATAGATGTCCTTTGGCATTCTACCATTATCAATTCTCCTAATGTGTCAAATACATCTACGTCTACTAAGACTGAGCATGGAACAAACCGTCACACAACCTGATTTTTCCAATACTTCAGTATTTGTGACTTTCTCGTGCCACTTAATACCAAGTATTCTTCGCAGACATCACATATACAAGCTGCTTAAAGGTTTATCTTGGTGTTAAGAAGTTGACCATGCTTCACTGCCATAAAGACGAGTGCCAAGGACACAGGCTTGATAGACAAGGACATTTGTAAGCTTCCTGTTCTCCCAGACTCTATGTGCTAACAAGTTTATTGTTGTTGCTGCCTTACCAATCCTGATGTTGGTTTTTCCTGATCTAGGGATGATTTGCTATTTACCTTTCATTCTAAATATTTAAAATAATCTGTTATCTCCAGTTTGGCGTCGTTAATAAAGATTGATATTACCCCACGTGCACCTTGTGACATAATCTGTGTCTTCTTTTTGTTAATTGTTAAACCAAATTCAGAACAAGCAATGGAGAATGCAGATAGTAGACATTGCAATTCTTCCTTAGAGTGGGTGGCATCGTTCACAAACTGCAACTCTCTGATCAGTATCCTTCAGATTTTGGTCTTGGCCTTCAATCTCTGAGCATTGTAGAGGCCGCCATCTGAGCGTGAGTGAATGTATATACCGCCATTCTGATCACGAAAAGCATATTTCAATAGAAATTAAAATTATATTCCAAAGAGGGCGGAAGCTAAATCCAACCTTGCGTAACTCCACTCTTGATTTCAATCTCTGCTGAAGTTGCACCATCAAACTTGATTATACCCTTCATGCCAGTGTGGAGCAATTCCACAATGGACAGAAGAACTGTTGGGCAGCCAATCTTCTTTAGTGCCTTGAACAGGCCTTTACGACTGACCAAATCAATTGGGTTTGTGAGGTTGATAAAGGCAATAAACAGTGATGGATTCTGTTAACAGCATTTTTCTTGCATTTGTCGCAATGAGAATATTATATAAATGGTAGATCGGTTCCGCCGAAAGCCATACTGTGATTATAGGTAGTCTTGATCTCCCATGACCTGAATCTGAGCAGAGCAATGTTGGCAAATACTTTCCCAGCAACACACACTTGATTGGGGGTTGCCCAGTTTGAAGCGGGCGGTAACTGATCAATTATATCTGTAGGTGTCTCCCACCGTCAGAGGCAACCCGTGGCGCCCCACGTCTACACGCCAATTGACAAGGACTTATAACCCGTAACTGCTACCTCTCGCTTTGGTTCCGAGACCGGTTAAGACCAGGAGTTATACCTCTCCATAGCACAAAAGCTGACATATAGAGACGATGTGTTGCCCATGCAGCATGATCCCTCTCTCGCCCTGCCTAGTTCACTCCAGAGGAAAGGTAACAACAATAAAAGCTGCAGAAGCTGCCGGATCAACAAAGCAGTGATCTAACTGTCCGCCTCTCGGAACTTCAAACCTAGACCAGCTGCTAACCAAAGTTTAGGGCCTGGTTTGCCCTGCCATGACTTTTTTATCTTTAGGTTGCATTTCCTCGCACCAGGATAAGGCTTGTAATCGCACTTCTCAGCCCAAAGCCGTAGTCACAATGTGGAGTGTCGGGTTTGGTAAACGCCGCCCAACATTCGGCGCTAATAGACAGCAGTTAATACCGTCTACTGTATTATGGTAGTTGTCACATTATTCTTTTATATATATATATTTGGCTTAGCTATTTCTAACCGTGGAACAAATGAAAGCACGCCGAAAGCAGATTAACGAGAACAACGTAAACAAAATGGGTAAGCTAGTAAACTGTACATGTATATGTGTATCATTATTATCACGTAAATGTTCATCTTGTGCAGACGGTAATGTTGTCCGCCATTCGCAGTCTCTAGCAGGATGTAACTTGTCATATGTTGATGTCTTCCCTCGCCGCAATGCCCATAATACAAGCATATCTATAATCTTCCCTCACCGCCTTCCACTTTCACTACTTCCATTATTGTTACCAGTTGTTAAAATGTGTTGCAACTTTGGTATACTCGTAATATGGCCACATATGGTCACTGCCTCTGTGTTACGCATGTTGCATGCTCTCTTTGCCGCTTTCAAGACATAAAGAATATTTATTGTGATGCACATCCCGTCTTCAGCACTCGTCTGTATGTCCACATTAAGTTTGATGACGTTGATTGCTTGTAATGTTTACTAATTGTACATGAGCTACAGCTATACGTTCAAATTGGATCTATGTAGCATACCTTAATTCGTTTTATAATGTTCATATACACATACAGCTGTTTGTCATTCTATAAATTCAATGTTTGCGTCTCCTATTGTTACTTATGTCTTTGATAGGTTCTGAGTGTATCTGTGTACTTACATATGCAAGTGTCTATTCTTGGTCAATGTTAATACCATTGGGTTTAGTTGTAAATGTAGGCATACTCGTTACTTTGAAATAACCATTAATTTATATCATCTTGTCAGTGAACTTGGGGCTCATGTTTGCGCATGCAGTACATATTTTTTTATTATATTTCAATGAAATATATTACACAACTTACGTGAATTAATTAGATAAATCCTTCAAACTGAAATATACACATGTTCGCACAGTAATGTCGATTGTCTACCACGGCAATTTTAAACTGACTAACATGTCTTTCTGCTTACACAAGGACGGCTTACGAAGGTTGATTAGTATAGCTTCAGCAAACTTTAACAATCGACTACTTTGTGTGTTGAACAACACACCGAAGGCACTGTCTCTTTCAACCACGTGAGCAGTCTCGAGCACATGTCTCCCGACCGATGAAGCCCGATTTTTCCGGTGTGTCGGCCTGCCTAGGCTACCATCTTCTGTGTGTAGTAATGTAGTATTTTGTCCAACCAATTCGGAATATGTTCCGAAACCCTGCAATGTAACTGTCGCTCAGTTCT
Organism: Cepaea hortensis; assembly: GCA_963921405.1. Lineage (NCBI taxonomy): Eukaryota > Metazoa > Mollusca > Gastropoda > Stylommatophora > Helicidae > Cepaea > Cepaea hortensis. Next base: position 88,787,616 of record OY992891.1, read on the forward strand.
GCCTATGTAGATGGCCTCGCATCTGCATGTAAATTTGTAAATACAATTTGATTTGGTGTACAAAGCTACAGGTTCTTTTACTGCTGGGACTGGGATCTGTGTGTTTCGGTACCTGATGACTAGAGCTGCAGCACAGAATGTTCGCTCGACTGCTGTGTTGTTCAACACACAAAGTAGTCGATTGTTAAAGTTTGCTGAAGCTATACTAATCAACCTTCGTAAGCCGTCCTTGTGTAAGCAGAAAGACATGTTAGTCAGTTTAAAATTACCGTGGTAGACAATCGACATTACTGTGCGAACATGTGTATATTTCAGTTTGAAGGATTTATCTAATTAATTCACGTAAGTTGTGTGATTTCTGCAGTATGTACCTGACGAGATGCAGCGAAATATGCCAGGCAATAAATCGTGCAATCTATTGTTTGTGTCTTCGTTATTCAAATTCATCACGGGAAAACATTGTTTTGAAATATATTACGTTTATACTTTCTGCTTACACTGTATAGACAGTAATTTGTATATAGCATACATATGCAAGCATCGTCTGGCATACAAATGTGAATCTACAACCATGGTCAGACTGCGATAACAGTAAATTAAAAGAGGCGTGGCCAAACAAGAACACTACGCAGGAAGCCAAAGAAGATTGATAAACCATCACAGAACTGGCGTCGTTAGCCGCTACACGCTGCGGGATTTGCTGAGGAGGGGATCCGAGCACCTATGGGCTGAATGGTTCGATGTGCAATGAGGATGATCTGTCGACTAACTAACTAACTCACTCACTCACTAACTAACTAACTAACTAACTAACTAACTAACTAACTAACTAACTAACTAACTAACTAACTGACTGACTGACTAACTAATTCACTCACTCACTCATTCACTCACTCACTCACTCACTCACTAACTAACCAACATCCAATGGAAGAGCGCAGACACAAGCACACAATTTATATCCACCTTCCCCCACTCCTCCCAGAGCAGGAATGATGTGAACATAGAGGCAAACTAACCTACATTACATGTAATGCCTTCTCACTGCATTATCTCGCAACTGTTCATTGTAACAAACAGCTGATGCACATTCTGTCGGCTGACATAATTACACGTTCACAACACTTATTTTATTGATGCTTATGATTTTCGTCGTTAATTCTTTGGGCCGCCACCCTGCTATTTTTGTCGAAGTTTAATTCTCTTTACACTGTAAGTCTGCCTTAAATGTAATACAATTTGGCGGAACTGCGGTAAAGCTGTGAAAATGTAAACAATATAAAATGACACAAAGTAGTGCAGCTTTACATAACAGAATTACGACACATACAGGACGTAGTGGCGATTAGTCTTCATCAGTAAACAAACACATTCACAAAGCACAACATATAGCCAAGGACATCTGTGACTACATCAATACGTGACGACAGGACGAGAAGAATGAAAAGATGAAGAAAAAAAATGAAAGCAATGAGGAGAAAATTAAAATTGGGAAAAATGTTCATACGTACCCCAGAATTCCGAGCGAATAATATATAACCGCGAATATCACCGTGATTTCATTGTTAGACGTTAGAGTTGAATTACTGGTTATACTGGGCCGGCACTAAGCATTTCGTGCTATTTGTTCTGAATGGCGCGAAATGCTTAGTGCCGGTATCTCAGTTTCTGCAGTGTTTCGCAGTAACGCTCAGCATTCACCGTTGGTTAGTTAGTTAGTTAGTCGACAGATAATCCTAATTGCACATCGAACCATTCAATCCATAAGTGCTCGGACCCCCTCCTCAGCAAATCCCGCAGCGTGTAGCGGCTAACGACACAAGTTCAGTGTTGGTTTATCAATCTTCTTTGGCTTCCTGCGTAGTGTTCTTGTTTGGCCACCCCTCTTTTAATTTGTTGTTCTCGCAGTCTGGCCATGGTTGTAGATTCACAGTTATCACTTGGTTCACGCAAGAGTCTTACTTCTCGTAGAGCATTCAGAATGTCAGCCTGGTCTATGGCGCGTCCGCCATCCACAGTAGCCTCACCTGCGAGCTTGTCGGTCCGCTCATTTCCTTGTACTCCCGCATGCCCTGGCACGAAGATGAAACTAATCTTTGTCAGCCGAGACCACTCCAAAGGCAGCAACCATTCTCTTCGGATCGACCCCTCCTCTATCCTCTTGATCATGTTCATTGAGTCGCTAAGGAAACATGCCCCAGTGAATGTCTGTGTCTCGAGCCATGTTATTGCTTTACTTACTGCCATGACTTCCATAGTCAGGCTACTTGTGGTTTCAGTGAAAGCACTAGAGTCCTCCTTCACAATTCTCCCTCCGGCCCTAGCTGTAAAGGCCCATGAGCTTCTCACATTTCGGACGACCGACCCATCTGTGTAGATGACCGCATCACCGTCTAGCAAATTCTCGAAAATCAACGCTTGTACTTCAGCCTCCACAGCAGCCGGATTTTCTTGTCTGCATTTTCTGTCTAGTTGGATGCAAACTGAAAAGGATGTGCAGAAATCTGTTGGCACTTGCACCCACTCCTCTCCAGGTTCTAAGTCCTCAAGTGAACACACCTGTTGAAGAATGTCTTCGGCGTGACCCATCCACGACATTCCTCTTTTTAACCTGCTACCCTTCACCTTCATAATTTCACTATGCAGTGGATGTTGTGTGTTTGCGTTAACTCTGAGGTAGGCGCGTGTCCTGCAAACTTGTATTCTCTCTTCAATGGTTGGAAAATCAAGAAGGTAGCGCATCGCCCTGCATGCTGTATCTCTTGTAAATCCAAGAATAATGCGCATAGCTTCATTTTCCATCCTTTCTATCTGCTTATGGCTGAGAGTCAGGATTGCCATTGCATACTCCAAAACAGACATGACCAGCCCCTCGTACAGAAGACATAGATGGCGCTGCTCACAGTTTGCTGCCGCCATCACCCGCATAGCTGTGTAACCACTCCTCTTTGATGCTAGCACTCCCTATACTGTTGTTGTACATGTCTGCTAGTTTCTCTAGCTCGTTGTCGGTGCACCTATTGATGTCGTCGTCTCTTATGCCATCAGGCCCTGGAGCGCTGTGTTTTGATCGTCGATGTACAGCCTTGATTTCTTTCACTGTCACTATGTCTTCATCCGAAGTGCTCTGGGCCTTGCATCTGTCTGAGGTGACCTCCTTGACCAGATTTAGGCCTTCCACGTCTGTCTGGTTGCTCTGCTCTAGATAGCGTTCAAAGAGGGCTTTGCCCTTGTTCTCGTCAGTCCTCTGTCAGATGAGGTCAGCACCTTGGAAGTTAGAAATGCTCTTATTCTTGGCTACACCACTCATGCTTTTATGTAGTCGCCAGAACAATTTCAGTGATTGTCTGAGCTTACTCTTTGACACATCTCTGCCCATTTTTCGCTTTTTACCACCTTGATCAGTTTTTTTAAATGGCTTACTTTTGTGTACATCTCTCTTTCTATGTGCATGCAGGGACTAGGATAACCAGCTCTGTTCTTCTTGGCATTTTGGCATCTCCTTACAGCACTACGCTTATCCACTCAAGCCTTCTCCACCTCGAAATTCCACCATGGTGGCTGCTCCCAGCTTTTTTTCCTGCCCTGAAGCTTTCTGCGCTTGTCACGTCTTATTTTACTCACAACATTTTGCCCTATACTGTCATACTGGAAGGTCTTTACCTTTAGCTTGTGCTGCCTGGTTCTGCCTTCCTCCACCAATATGCTGCAAGGGTGGTGGTCGCTGCCGTGGTGTCCTAGGATATCCCATCTACACACTGTAGTGAGTGAAGGTGAAACCAGCGCCAGATCAATAGCACTGTCCTCATCGCCTGGACGGCTTGCTGTCCTGGTGACACAGCCACTGTTGATACAAACCAGGTCAATGGTTTCAAGTGCAGTCTCGAGCTCCTCCCCCTGTGTATTGGAGGAAATGTTTCCCCATGATCTGCCTTTAGCGTTGAAGTCGCCACAGAAAAAAACATTTCTCTCGTGACCTAATATGCCACTTAAGCACTGCCACTTCTGGGCGTCCATACTCGCATTGCGGGCATAAACATTAACCAACACGAATGGTATTCTGGAATGAACTCTCAACGCCTGTATTTGTATATCGTCACTGTCCCAACTGGACATGTCTAGCTCTGTCGCCACCATGCTGTCGCGAACGAGAATCGCCATTCCCAGATGTCGTCTGTTGTAGAAACATTTGAAGCCGGCAATTCGGAGTAGCTGATCGCCCAGTCTCGTCTCCTGGAGTGCTATAATATCGTTCCTGTAAACCAGGGTTTCTAAAATAGAGCCCCGTTGTTTTACGCTGGCGCAGTTCCAATACAGAATATGGATATTCCTGAGTCCTAGACGGTGACACTTGAGTCTAAAACGTCTTAAACCACTACGCTTACCTTGCTTCTTTATGCCTGCGCGGCATCCACACCGCCTAGTTGGGTTGAATGCTGACCGCTCGGAGAACACACGTTGTTCCGCCGTGTTGAAAAACCGAATACACAGAAACCACACACGCTGCCAAAAATTCACTCAAGGATTGCTTCGCTCGATGCACGAACTCCGTAGCATCCGCGCAGATCTTGAGTAGAAACTCCTGGTTTTACACCCTGGCACACAAATTACACGCAAGAAATGAATAAATCCATCTCCTACGCGAAAAAGTTAACGATCACAAAACAACCCGATTGTCCGTCGCCATCTTGAAACCGCATTCACCGTTGGTGTTAATTTGCAATAAGCGTCCGTAAAATTGTTGTAAAAGTCGCGTTGTATAAATATAAATGTTATATAAATGGTATGTAAATTCAATTGGAAAGTTTTAATAATTTCAGTTTTAGCAGCATCATTTTCCAGAAAGAATTTTGTCATTGGAAAAAGTTTTTTTATTTTTATTTTTATTTTTATTTTTTTTTGCGTTGGGGTAAATGTGCAATACATATTTAAATATGCATTTTTTTAGTCTACATTTACTCTAGTTGGTTTTGTATATTAATTTATTTCAACTCATAGTGAAATAAGTGGTTCACGAAAGAAAAGAAAATCGTCAGTATTCGGAGGAATATTTAAAATTTGGTTTCATACCCGCTGTCCACGGTGAACGGTCACCTTTTTGTCTTTTATGTCAACAATGCTTGACCAACGAGGTCGTCTTGAGGCACGTATGAAGGCTCATGTTAATTCAGATTTGAATTACTTTCAAACTTTAAAGAAGAATTTTGAATAAAGAGTAACATTACAGTCTCTATTTACTGCTCATAATGCAACTATCAATCGTACTCTTGATGCTAGTTATCAAATTTCATTACTCATCGCTAAATCTGGGAAAAGTCATACTATAGGAGAGAATTTAATCAAACCATCTATATCAGCATTTCTTAAAACGGTTCTGGAAAAAGATGACAAAGACGTTAAAGCTATACCACTAAGTAACGATACTGTTAGTAGAAGAATAGACGAAATGAGTTAGGTTATTGAAATACAACTTGTTGAAAAGCTGAAAGCAAGAAAATTCTCGGTGCAAATGGATGAATCAACTTTGTGAGACAGTGAGGCCGTACTTATAACTTACGTAAGATATATTGATAAAGGTGATTTTGCTGAAGAAATGTTGTTCTATAAATCATTAGAAAGCATTACAACCTCCAAGGATATATATAGTAAGCTAAAAAAAATTACTTAGATGACAATAATATATCGATGAAAAATATAAAATCTTGTGCTGCAGATAGTGCTCCTAATATGATGAGGAAGAAACATGGTTGCTTAAAATTAATGAAAGATGAGATTCCAGAAATGCGTCTTTTGCATTGTGTTTTTCACAGGGATATCTTGGTAAATAAAAACAGTTCGCCTGTTCTAAATGAAGTAATAAATTTAATTATAAAATGTATAAAGCTATTAAAGCTAGTGCCAAATGTGAACGTCTCTTCAAGTTATTTTGTGAAGAACAAAATGAAAACCATTTGAGACTTATACTTCACACTGAAGTAAGATGGCTCTCGAAAGGGAACTGCTTGAAAAGATTTATGAAACTATTTGATACTCTTAGTGATTTTAAGCGACAAACCTGAAGTGAAAAATCTGTTAACGGCCGATGGTAAGGTATTTGTGAGTTATTTAGCCGATATCTTTGAAAAACTAAATATATTAAATAAACAACTTCAAGGAGCAAATAAAATGCTTGACGATGCACAACCGAACATTTTTAGTTTCACTACGTTTAGTGAATTATGTCAGACATATATTTACAACAACGATTTTGAAAAGTTTCATTGTCTCCAAAAATGTGAAGTGACTGATACCGATATATATATATATATATATATATATATATATATATATATATATATATATATATATATATATATATATATATATATATATATATATATATATATATATATATTAATGTCGATCATCTGAAAATTTTAACGGCTGATTTAAAAGAAGGATTTTCTGATTTGAAACAAATTGATTTTCCAACTTGGATGATGCAGGCAATGTTGGTGGATTTGTCTGATATTTCAAAAATGCAGTATCAAGAAGAACTCGCAGAACTGCAAAATGATGAGTCAATTAAAACTGTATTTAATATAAAGGAGCGATGGCATGGCTTTGTGAGGAAATCGAAATCAAATATAAAAATGCAACCAAATGTGCAAGAGAACTATTGTTATCGTCTCCATCTTCATATTTAGCTGAATGCGGATTTAGTGCCATAAATTATTTGCTGCTGTTTTAAGGATTTCCAACAGCTTGTTACTATCTACTCTATCAAATGCCTTTTCTTGGTCCACAAATGCTAAGTAGAGAGTTTCATTGAATTCGATTGATTTTTCTATAAGTTGTGTAAGAGCAAAAATGGCATCTGTGTATCCTTTGTTTTTCCTAAATCCAAATTGTGTTTCACTTTACTGGGGTTCTATAATTATTCGTAATCTTTTCTCAAGAATTTTACAAAATATTTTATCAGTATGACTCAACAGTGAAATGCATCTGTATTGTGTGAAATCTCTTTTGCTGCCTTTGTTTTTCCAAATTGGGATAAATATGGCGTTTCCACAGACTCGTGGTGTCTGTTGTTCTACCCAAACATGGTTGAATAGTCCATGTAGCTATGCTGTTCCTACTTCTCTTGCTGCTTTAATTAGTTCATTTGGTATTTCATCTTGTCCCGGTGATTTGTTCAATGGGCTATAATGGATTCTATAATTTCTTCTTTTAGTATGTCTGGTTCTAGTTCTTCGGTGGCATCTGTGAAGGTTTCTTGAATTCCTGCGACATTTGATGGGATGTTGAGAAGTTGTTCGAAATACTGCTTCCATCTTAATATGATTTGTTTTAGTTCACTTATTGGTTCTGCATTTTCGCTGTTAATTATTTGTTGTTTTGTGGATGTGTTTTTCTAGCGGTTTGGATAGTGAGGATAATATGGAAATTGGCCTATAATTACTCATGATACAATCGTCTAATGAACCAGCTTTTAAATGAGGATACACTTTAGCGATTTTAAAGGCTGATGGGAAGTGACCTTTGGCGAAACATTGATTGTATATAAAATTTAGTCACTCGCAGATCGCCGGTGCAGCATAGCGAAGGATGCGATCACTGATGCCTTCTAGTCCTGATGAGTTATTGTTTTTTAGGTTACTGAGATGATTAAGTACTTCAGTGGTCGTCATTAGCGGTATGTTTGTGGGAATGTCTCCATAGCATTTGCTCTCACAGAATGATGATAATAAAGATATGTCATGAAGCACATCTGTTATTGCAGCCTTCAGTTGGTTTATGTCGGACTGAAAGAATCTACTAAATTGATCACATGTAACCTGGTATGATGGTAACTATTGTGATGATTTTTGTTTGTTTGTCAAGGTATTAATGCTTTCCGTATATCTTTAGTGTTGGGTGTATCTAATAGTTTTTTCTTTTCCTTTCGAATAACATATTGAACGTTGTCTCTCAGACTACGGTGTATAGTTAGATCTCTATTTTTATGTGCCCTGTCCCGGTCTCTCATAAGTTCAACTACCTCCTGTGTGATCCATGGGGGATAAGTGTGATGTTTAACACGAGCTTCCTTAAATGGAACATGCTTATCAAATACACTTAGAAAGGTCTTCAGCCAGTGGTCCAGAGCATCATCTGGGTCAGGATGCTGGTAAACATAGTCCAGAGATGCGTTGAGCAAGTCTTGTAAAATGACATCTTGATTGAAGTTTTTATAATTTCTATATTTTATACTTATATGTTTGTGTTTCGGAGTTTTGTTGCCTCTTTTCGACCACGTGCAACATACTGGGTAGTGTTCGCTCATTGCCTTAATAGGTACAGTACATTCTGTGATGTTGTCAGGACACGTAGTATAGATATGGTCTATAAGTGTTGCAGATGGGTTTGTTATTCTAGTGGCTTGTTTGACTAACTGTTGGAAGTTATATGACTCTATTATGTTTTCCCATGGTTTGTTTGATTTGTTAGTGTCTATGTTGAAGTAGCCTAGCATTATTATTTCTCTCTATAGACTGCATCCATCATTGTGGTGAATTTTTCATACCAGATATTTCCTGCACTAGGGCTTCGATAAAGATAGCCAACTACTAGGGGTATGCGATTTTGAAGCTTAACCTCAAGCCATACACACTCAATCTCACAGGTTACAATATCTAGCCTACAGTGGGTTTTAAGAGAGTTATAAATATAAACTGCAATACCCGTCTCTAGTTTCTGATTGGGATCTCTTCTAATGGTTGTAAAGCCTCTGATAGCAATGTCATCATCTGAGATGTTACTATTTAATCGACTTTCGCTAACGCCGAACATGTGAAAATTTTGATTAAGTATAAGTGATAGTTCGGGCAGCTTCCCTAATAGATGGCTTATATTAAAATGTCCGATTCTGAGCCCATTATTACTGAGCCAGTGTTCGTACTTATTAGATATCTTAAAAATGCGTAATGATGAATTTTTTAAAACACAAAATGAATACAACTTCCTTCCTTTATAACAATACACACTCTAAAGTACAGAGAAACAGTAATATCTCTGTCAATATACACGCACACACAAAAAATACGTATACAGATCAGTAAAGATGAGCAGTGAAGACCCCCTCACTCACAGTATAAACACGATAAAAGTATTATAAAAGATATCCAACTAAGTACCAATCTCTTTGGCGTCAATACGAGTCAATGTTTATAGTCACGTACAATCTAATACGTTGCTATAGAAAGCAATAACCAAGTATGCACATAAACGTTCTAGGAGAGGCTCTTTCTTGTACCAAGATCCGGTTTTGCTTTGTGCTGAATTGCTAGTAAATACCAGGCTGTGTTTGTCCTTGGTACAGCATATGTGCGAGACAAAGTAAAGCTGGGCTAAACCGTGTGAGGTATAACAACTCTGGGTTACAATAAAATGGATACTGTTGATTTCTCACGGGTGTGTAACGACTTCCAACTACAGGCTCTGATTCGTGGCTAACAGGAGGCTGTGGTGGCACATTGTTGTTACTGATAGATGTTTCCTTGCTGTGGAAAAGAGGGAACATATCTTCATAATTATCACCCTCCTGTGTGAAAAGAGGGCGTATTGTACGGATTTGGTGCGGTGGAAATATTTCGTCTGGCTTGGATGTCGATTGCCGTGGTTAAGAGTGGTCTGCGCTCTTCTGGCCAATTGGTACTTGATGTGACGGGAGTACGCCGCCTGGCTTGATTTTGAGGTGGAGTAGCTAAAAGTGTCCTACGCGATCCAGTATTGGATGTAGGTTGTGTCCGTTCTGGGTATTTTAGAATCTTGGCGAGCAAGCTGGTGCCCAATGTAGACAAATGTACTTGATCCTGATAAACTCGCTTTTTAGGTGCTCCAGACTGTGAAGTTAACACCGGCGTGGTGTTGATGAACTGTATGTTGTTGTGAGAAAAATAACACTTCTGCAATATTGTGGTATGTTTGGAGGAGAATGCAGTACCCACCTTGGCCTACCCCGTAATGAAGTCAAACTAAAAGGATGGGACTAATTTCGTCTGGAGGGGATGGGTCTTTGGAAGCCAAAGTGTCCCATATTAGCTCAGGAAATCTAGGGGTTTCCCAGGAATGTTAATGATTTCCACCCAAACTGTGCCTTCCCTAAAAGAGATACTTATTCATCCCGTGAACCCCCAACTGTATCCATTTCCCCTTATAGGTAAAATGTGTACAAGAAAAATTATATAATTTTAAGTTCTCTTTTATGAGTAACCTGGAACATGGTTGCTTACAATAGTACAGGACGTTGCTGTCTATTCGTTGTTACTCAGCCACCTGTCGTTCCAGATTCTTCAAATATGTGATGTAGTAAAGTTAACTAAACACATATTTAGAAGTTTTTGTCACATCACAATGTACCCGACAAAAGAGGAAGTAAAAGTAACATTTGTTTATTGAATAAAATGCTGTGGAAATAAAGCAAGTGAAACAATTCTGAAGACATTTAATTCAATCATTAAACCAAAAGATAATGTCAGTTTGTCCTGTAAGGATCATTTAACTCCAATTTGATCTATGAATGATTCAGTTCAGATAGCCACTGTGCTTAACCACAAAATCCTCCTACAATGTCTCTGAGCTACCCAAGATGTTATGTGGATTTCCATGGATCTTAAAACGTTTGTAAAATTAAACAGTCTCTAAACACAAATACGAGTTGGAGTTGTTTGATAATTGTTCTAAGTATATTGAATGTGATTGTTCTCAAGTTTGTATATGTTCAACTGAGTACAGTCTAGTTCATTCATTTGATAAGTTGATGGTAAGATAGGTCTGGGTCTAACATATTGGCTTTTGGAGAGATACTTAGAAACACTAAGCACTAGATTATCTTGGAAATATTAGGTTGGCAGCTCCTTTGTGAATTGTTTTCTAATAACAGATTCTACGTAACTAACCCCCTAACGCAGTGTAAGAATCCCTAATTAGTTCTCCAGTTAATCATTGGCATTGATTCTGGTTTTGTTCTTTCTTCACTCAACAGTCTGTCCATCCATGTGATAAGTTAACAATAGATCTGCAATGGATCTGCTATGAGCTTGTGATAGATCTGCAAGGATCTGCGATAATCTGCTATATATCTACAATTGATCTGCTATAATCTGCTATAGATCTGCAATGGATCTGCCATCTGCAAAATCTGCATTGATCTGCAAACACCGTCTTCCTCACCTATTGTGAATAAACATGGTGATCCTATTTATATATGTTCAACTGATGATAGTTCTCCACTTGACAAGAATGAATAGGAAGTTAGGAAGATAGGAAAGAAAGATGAAAGATAGGAGTTACAAAAAGTAGAAGACTCAGGAAGTACCTACAAATTAAGAGCTATAGTGTCTCTTCTTTGTACTGGTATCAGGCATCATCATTTCATCTGGCCAGCTACCTCTCTTTTGCTCTTGTACATAGTGATCTGTTTGAGCTGATGTTCTCACAGAGGACACAGACACAGAGAATGACAAGGCTAGTAGATGAGTGATGGAGAGTCATGAAGGAATGCACCCAGCAAGATCTGATCCTGAACAGTTATGGTACAGGGCAGGGTGATTATGCATATCATTCATATAAACTCATGTTACCAACAGAGCTGTCTCAAGTGTTTAGTTCGCTTAGTTACTTGTCCTGGTGAGTCTCTCTCTCACTTCCTCTGTCATTACCTGTATTTACTTCTTCCAACACTGGGGTGATAATTCCCATTCTAGTTAGAAGTGATGATGCATGAAAGCATATTATTTGTTGTTCCTTTACTTATTTCTTCAAACAGGGAGGTGATTTAATAAAATAACATTCCACAGGTTGAATCAAAGCAATAATGTAAGGAAGCATATAATGAATATGTTCACTCATAAGTTAATACAATGATTAACATGTATTTGGTATGAATATGGAGGTGTAGGTGAAGTATTCATTGTGAACATTCATACTGCCTCTCATTCATTAACACACTATATATACAGAGTGATGAAGAGATGAGATGGATATTGTATGCTTGGCGACTTACCACTGGCTAGTCACGAATGGTTTAATCACACTTTGTAGTTAATCGATAATTGATATATTTCAAAATTGAATGCTCTTACCGTCCATTTCACAAAGAAATCCTCATTTCACTAAATAAACAGTCACATAAACTTAAGATATTAATTAGTATTAGATCCAGTTTTAGAACAAACACAATGATATACACTGCATCTCGACTGAAAAAGGCAAAACTTTGATAAAATATATAAAAATTGGGAGAGCTTGTCTGAGAACACTGAGATGATCCACGACTCTGGTGATCTAGTTACATGGCGAATCATGATCACCCACGCTTATCGGCATGGTGCATCATCAATTAATGATGATCGTAACACTATGATTTCATGCCTACACGCACACACACACAGACACTCTCTCCTTCTCTCTCGCTTGCATTCACACACACACACAAACACACACACACACATATACACACACATACCTATATATATATATATATATATATATATATATATATATATATATATATTGCGTTAATGTGCAGTATGTTCTTCTTCTTGCAGCTATTACTCTGATCACGCAAACCACTCGTATGGTGGGAGAGGAGCATCGTCGCGTGATGTCATTATAGATTAAGTAATAGCACGTACACGTGATGACCTTTAGTAAAACAGCGCATTTCAGCACAGCGACAGTAATAAACGGTTCAAAGGGAAAACTAATCAAAAAGTGCAAGCCAATCTGTACCTTAAAGAGCCACTCACAGCCATGGTCAGCTACAGTGAGGTAGTCAACCGCCCGCAACATCTAATGAGATAACAGCACCTAAACCAGCGAAGTCTAATAATTATTAAAATATTATTGTGTGGTGAATGTGAGCCTCACCGACCATGTTGAAACATTTCATGAATAATACATGATGTATCGCTTTTCTGTTTCGTTTAAATCGTTAATAATTGATTAAATGCTGCTTTTATCATACCACCAAATTAATTGTTCGATGTTGATCACATTCCAAGGCTCCTGATTTCTTTTGGATTGCAATAAATACAGAATTGCATAATCCCAGACGTATATCTCCAGTATTACACTTATATATTGTACTCACGAGTCTGGTAACTTTATCTATTCCGTATTCTTCTAAAGCAGAAATCATTTCTGTTGTGATGCTGTCTGAACAGGGGTGGGGGGGGGGGGGGGCGGTCTTGCCAGTTTTCATATGGTTAAAGCATTCTGAACCTCCATCTTCACACTAATTGAATTACTGTTTCTTGTATCCACAACAGAAGTCCGTGTAACCGAGAGGTTTAACGCGCTAGTGCGTAACATGTTGTGCACTGACGTAGGGGTAGTGGGTCAATTACACTTCCACGTTGACGTCTGTCTACAGAAAGCAATTGCAAACTATTGAACTTAAACTTGCTTTGTAAACCACAGACAGCCATTATGGGCTAGGGTGATTACAACGTCCTCCACAGGACAATCAAAACAATCATTGTTCTTTATTCACGTGAGTGGTGGTGTGTTTGTGGGCATGGGTGGGGAGGTGGGTGTGTGAGTGTTTCGGAGTGGGTGTGTGAGTGTGTAAGTGTGTGTGTGAGCAAATGTAAGTGTGACTGAGAAAAGAGTTGATTGTGTGTGTCTGTATGTATGTTGCTATTGGTAGGTATGTCAATGTGGGTGGGTGTGGGTTGGTAAGGGTGGATGTGAGTGTTGGTGTTACGTGTGTGGGTAGGTATGTGTGTGTGTGTGCGTGGGGGGGGGGGTGAGGGTAGGTATGTATGCTGGTGCTTGTGTGGATGTGGATGTGTGTGATTGTGTGTGTGGGCGTGAGCATGTTGGTTGTTTTGTGGATGGGTTGGAGGGAGTTTGTGTGAGGGTAGATGGGATAAGGGTTACGCTGGTGTGTGTGTGTGGATGGGTGTGTTTGTGAGTGAGTATGCGTGAGGAAAGAGAATTGAACGTATATATGCCACATGCTATTCAATATGTTTTGTATATTCTCATCTTTCCTATTATCATTTTTACTGTCGCTTGATTTTCACATGTACAATATTAAAACTTGTGCATTGCTTACTTCATCATGTTTATATCTGTTTTTGGTAATATTATCTTATTGAATTGCATTAACATACTTTACGTTAAAAAATGTATATGTATACTATATTTTTTCCATTTGTGTGTGGATGCTCATGACAGGTGATAATGTATGTGTCCGAAAGTTTGGGACTTTGTGTATATTAGTTTGAGTGACTGTGTGATGGAATGCTTTATACGGGCGTGGTGGTAAGTATGATTGAATATGTATATGGCCATGAGAGAGAGAGAGAGAGAGAGAGAGAGAGAGAGAGAGAGAGAGAGAGCAAGACAGAGAGAGAGAGAGAGAGAAAGACAGAGAGAGATAGATAGATAGAGAGAGAGAGAGCAAGACAGAGAGAGAGAAAGACAGAGAGAGAGATAGATAGATAGAGAGAGAGAGAGAGAGAGAGAGAGAGAGAGAATTAATGAATGAATGGATGACTTAGTGTTTGTAATTGTCAGTGGGTATATGTGCGTGTATTTAAGGACGTATGTGTGACTGTGTGGATGTACAACTGTGTGAGTATGTATGCATTTGTGTGTGTGAAAGTGTGTATGTGCTGACTAAGTGAGTATGGAAAGGAGAGTATGTATATGCTTTGATGTATGTATATGAATGAAGACATAAGAGCGTGAGAGAAACTGAGCGACACACACACACACACACACTCACACACACACACACACAGACAGACGGACGGACGGACAGACAGACAGACAGACAGAGAAAGTGGGTATGCACCAGTAAACCTTTTAAAACTTTTGCTAGTGAGTTTGCGATTGTGAGCCAGTATATGTGTGTGCGAGGAATGTGTATTTGTAACTTATTGAGTGGGTGCAAAGAGTGCGTAAATGATGTAAGTATGTGTATAGGTATTTGGATATGTGTTTATGTACGTGATGTGTAAGTGTCTGGCTGCTTGCCTGTCTCATAACATGGTAATATGCTTTATTTACAACATTTATTTGCGAATGTTTTTTCTTTCCGTTTCTGAATATATAACTTGCAAAATAGTTAACTGATGTACGAAAGATGAGTGATTGGAAGGGCCGAATCTAAGACGGGATTGCGTGCCTAATTTGTGACCCTTTGAAAATAAAGTTCGTTCGTTTCACTCATAAATATTACTTGCTTTCATATTTTTATTTTACCATTTCTAATTACTTTCTTGTTTCTTTAATCAATACAACTTGATTTAATTAGTCTCTGTTAGTATTACTTGAGGTGTCAGGTCGTAGTCAGATATGACTGAGCTTCAGTATGACATTAGATGTTACCACCTGCTTTCTGTTAGCGCCGATAGGAGAAATGGCAAGAGATCTGGACAGTTTTCTGCAGGTTGTGATGACGGCGACATTCCACACAGTTCCTGCTGCAAAGCGGTTTTCATAAGTCTTATCTTTCTGTCCACCCTTGTTCAGTACAAAATGAGGGAAGCAGAGGTGTTTCCAAGGCACCAGGGCCGGGTTATATACTGGCCAAGACCTATTGACGCGTCCTCGTCGAGCGTCCTGGGCAACAGGACCCTTCGGGGTCCTGGCTAAAGTCAGTAGGATCGCTGATTCCTCCGAAGTCGGAGAGTGTCTGCCTGTACGGCGAGGAACCACCAGTCTGCACACCAATAAGCCAGACACGGGACACCGGATACTCACGCAAAACTCAGGTCCTGTATGACATCACACTGATGTTGGACACCAGGATGCCTTCATCCGACATACAGGACTTCGCGTTGGAGCTCAAGCCAACGAACACAAGCAAGCAAGCAGTACAAAATGAGAATTGTCAAATGCTACGTATATTCAATGCTGCTGTATGCCTCGGAAGCCTGGACATTGAACAAGCAACTAGAAACTCGCATAGAAGGCCTGGAGATGTGGATATACAGACGAATAGGTCGTATTTCAAGGAAACAAAAACAATCAAATGCAGAGGTCCTAGACAAACTGGGAATGAAGAGAGAGTTGATGAAAGAAATAAAGAGGAGACAAGTGAAATATTTTGGCCACGTTAAAAGACATGATACTCTTATAAAAACCATACTAGAAGGGAAGGTTGAGGGCAAGCGAGCAAGAGGTAGGCAACGATACAAGTGGGAGGATAACATCAAGAGATGGACGAACATCAGCCTGACAGAATGTACAGTCAAGGCAAGAGACGGACAGTGTTGAAGATCCATTGCAGCCAACCTTCATTGCGGAGACGGCACCTGATTGATTGATTGATTGTTAAGTACAAGTGAATATGCATAGATGGCACAGGAATCACAAAGTGATTCAATAACAAGTTAACAGAAGTCGATTGTTGATTAAGTGTGTATTTACCTTTTCTGTGTGTGTGTGTGTGTGTGTGTGTGTGTGTGTGCGCGCACGCGCCGATTTGAACTCAAACGTAGTCCATAAAAACTACTTCTATTAGTGCTAGACTGAATTTTGTGTTTGGATTAACTTTCCCAATTAACAGGGTCACTCGCCATCAGGCGAACCCACTCCGAATTTAGAGGTACTTGTAATTTACATCCCCCAGTCAAGGTCGATAGGTCAACATGTTAATCCAACTGTCCAGTGTAGGGGTTGAATCTCTTACCTCGGTATCAGCACACCGGATGTTTAAGAACACGCGTTCTTATCCATTCAGTCATGCTTGCTGACCTGTGTTTCCTGTATACAGATAAAGATTGTAATCTAAACCAGTAAAATATTACACTCAATGTAAATGCTAACAGATTTAACGTCTCACCTGTGACCTCTTTATATCTGTGTTATACTCATCTCATCTCATCGTGTTCCTCTTGTACCTTGCGGTGTCGAGGTGAAGTGTAAACATTGTGAGAGTGCCCGATTATGGGCTTCATATATCGATATTCCCATGGACTCTGCTATTCCCTCCATCCAACGTTTACGTGGTCGGCCTCTTCCTCTGTTTCCATCTGGTCTGTACATCATTGCTTGTTGTGGTATACTGTTAGTTGGTAACCTAGGTGCATGGTCAAGCCATTTGACTTGCTGCTTTCTAATAAAATCTAGTGCTGCTTTAATCCCCACTTTAGTCCTGATTTCTTTATTTCTGATCTTATCTCTTCTTGATATGTTGAGTATTCTTCTCAGAAACCTCATTTCTGTTGTTGTGATTTTTCTTTTCTCTTTTTCTGTCATTGTCCAGGTTTATCATTGGTAGCATAGAATTGGTAGGAAGATTGTGTTGTAAAGTGCTTTCTTAGTAGTTATTGATACATGTTTGTTCTTTAGTATTGGTGCCATTTGTCCAATGAGTTGATTTGCCTTATTGCACCTATTTTCGATCTTATCTTCTCATCTGCCATTTGATGATATTATACTTCCTAGGTACTTGAAACTCTGTACTTGTTTCAAGGGACGTTCGTTTAGGTGAATTGTTGTTGTTTGTTCTTCTGTAGTTATAGTCATTACCTCTGTTTTGCTTGTGCTAATTTGCATGTTATGTTCCCTACACATTTCGTTTAGATTATTCATGTGGTCTTGTAATTCAGCTTCTTATTTTGCTATTAGTGCTTGGTCGTCCGCAAACAGGAGTTCTCTAATGGTTAGATTTGCAGATGGTTCTTCTTCTGTGTTCTCGTCATGCGGTATTCTTGCTGTCTCTGCTTGGCTGGTTTCTTTACACATGGTGTCTTTATATGTTATGAACAAGAGAGGGCACAGGATACAACCTTGTCTTCCTCCAGATCTTATGGTAAAGGGTTCTGAGTGTCCTCCAGTTACTCTCACTATGCATTCACTGTTGTTGTATACATTTCTACATATGATTGTTACATGTGTACTCGCTTCATATTGTTTAAGCATTTCCCACAGCTTGTTTCTATCTACTCTATCGAACGCCTTTTCTTGGTCGACAAAGGCTAAGTAGAGTTGTCTAAGAGCAAAAATGGCATCTGTGCATCCTTTGTTTTTCATAAATCCAAGTTGTGTTTCGCTTAGCTGGCGTTCTAAAGCAGTTCGTAATCTTTTTTTCAAGAATTTTACAAACTATTTTCCCAGTATGATTCAACAGTGAAATGCATCTGTATTGTGTGCAGTATCTTTTGCTGCCTTTGCTTTTCTAAATTGGGATAATTATGGCGTTTCCCCAGTCTCGTGGTGTCTGTTGTTCTATCCAAACATGGTTGAATAGTCTATGTAGCCAAGCTGTTCCTACTTCTCTTGCTGCTTTAATTAGTTCATTTGGTATTTCATCCTGTCCCGGTGATTTGTTCAATGGGGCTAATCTGATGGCTTCTATAATTTCTTCTTTTAGTATGTCTGGTTCTAGTTATTCGGTGACATCTGTGTAGGTCTCTTGAATTCCCGTGACATCTGATGGGATGTTGAGAAGTTGTTCGAAATACTGCTTCCATCTTATTAGGATTTGTTTTTGTTCGCTTATTGGTTCTCCACGACGCTTGACGGCAGAAGTGGAAGATGATGATGATGATGATAATGATTGGTTCTCCATATTCGCTGTTAATTATTTCAGTTGGGTCAAAGGGTTCTCCTCTGGTTCGCATTGCACTTATCTTTTTGTAGAAGTTTCTAGTTGCCTCCTTCTAGTTTTTATTTAGGGTTTCTCCATACTCTTCCCAGTTTTTATTTTTGGGGTTCTCTATACTCTTCCTGTGTTATACTTGCTGCTGAAAATGTCGGAAACTGGATTTCCCCCCTCCCCCCTTATAATATGACCCAGTCTGCTTCATTATCGTTTCTAGTAGATATGTTGGAAAGAAGGGGGAGCGGGAAGTGGAGTTGTGTGTGTGTGTGTGTGTGTGTGTGGGGGGGGGGGATGTTTGCTGGTGTACCAGTTACAATAAACAGTCACAGTAAGGGGCCAGTCACACAAACTGATGATGTCACTTTCTGCCTGATTGCGAAGTACTCTCAATGACACACTGCTAGAAGTAGCTGCTGTAGAAAGAAAATCAGCACCTATCGGTTTTACTTGAAGGTTTGTAGAGATCCAACTTCTAGCAATATTCAAACATAGCATGCCGTTATAGACATGGCAAAGTATGCAGTTCTTGAGCACACAATTTCGACTAATTGCAAGTAAAAGTAAATATTTATATTACCGTAATGAAGCATTACTACCTTAGCCTGTTAGATGTAGGTACATATAGACGGATCATTATCATAGTCATGATTGATAGTGTATCAGTATCATCATGTTGTCTACCTCTTGCAGAACGTCGCTGTCATCACAACCCGCTGGCAATAGTCTCGATCCTTCCTCTGCCTCTTCTGCCTGTTTTTGATATTAGTGTTCTTTCGGTGACTGTGGCGGTTAGAATGGACACCGTCTTTTCTCAGTGTCCGAGTGATGATGCAGTTTATGAGTCAATTGTCTTAGATGGAAATCTTAGGTGGAAATCCAGCAACTAATTCAGGATAATGATTATCTACACAGATGGTTCGGTGTTGAGAGGTAGGAGAAGTGTTTGGGGATTCTTAGCAAAAGCTAATGGTCGACGTTTGGTGCAGGAGAGCCTGGCGTATAATACCACAACATCTAGCTTAAGAATGGAGGTGGAGGCGGTCAGTGCAGCTGGGTGGAGAACATGATACATATACACATCGTGATTGTAACTGACTCAGAAAGCATGCTGAGTAGGGTGAGGACAGGTAGGCTTCGTGCAGAGTTGCTTGCTTCGCTTCGGAGGTCATGGGTGGCAAGCATCACCTGAATCTTTTCTCCGGGGCACGCTGGTGTGCTGGGGAATGAACAGGTGGACAGATTGGCTGGCTCGGCAAAACTTAGTGGAGTATTGATGTATGACAAGGCAAACGTGGTTGCGGCCTTGTGGGAGCACGTGTACACCTCGTAGGAGGTAATGGATCACCATAGTCTGGCAAGAATGAGGCAACGAGGAGTGACGAGGGGATCTGGCCGACGCTCGACGCTCAGAGGAAAGGCGAGACGGACATATAATCAGATTGCAACTGGTACTATTGATGTTGGAACTCTTCGCTGGCTGCTGAGGATTGGGACGGAGCTCTTATGGGAATGCTGTGATGTCGGTTCCTAAATGAATTAATCAATCAATCAATCAATCAATCAATCAATCAATCAATCAGATGTCCATGTCTTGCAGAATGCCAGTATTTTTCCTGTCTGGTTCTGGATCCACGGTATTCCAAGAAATGGTTGTCTACAATGTATATCAATCGTCTCTGCATAGAGGGGTCATTGCGTAAATCAAGCACACCGACGTCTGTGGCGTAGCGGCAGTGAAAGCAATCTTACAATCCCGCATACATGGTTCTAAATGAGCCTCCATTGAATTGCACCATTGTGACCATCGGTCGTTCAGAAATCAATGGCAAATAAAAGACCGTAGGCGTGCCAAGACATTCGCAAACATAAAATAATGCTGAGCTGGACTGCGATGTCTTGTAAAGAAAGGCATCTAACATCTGTACACATGCGTACTTAATGAAAGCCCACACATTAGTATATCCCATTATTTGTATCAGATCTGTTATTCATTCATTCATTCAGTAGCATGTCTTTGCAGAACTTACCTCCCATAACAATCTTCCGGAAAATTTCTCGGTCATGAACAAGATGTCCCGCAGCCGATACACCCATCTGGAGATCATCTGCCACATCCTGCACCCATCTTCTCTTTGGCTTTCCTCTTCCTCTCTTCCCGGGCATATATCCCTCTATTATTATTTTCTCCAAACTTTCATGATGTTTCAAGTGACCAAACTATTTAAATTTTCTTTGTTTTATGGTCTTCAGTAGCCAACATTCTTCAATATTCAGATCTTATCGTATGGATGCATTTGATCTTTTCTGTATCCAAGATATTCTAAGAACCTGTCTATGTATATTTAAAGGAATTTATGCCCTGTTCAGCTTGTTTAGTAGGTGTCCAGGTTTCATATGCGTATGTTGCAATGGAAATGATGCATGTTCTTACAAATCTAAAGTTTGTAGATCTATCTGACGCACTCCACAATTTTGTTCAGTTGTTTAAGTTCTTGAAGCGCAATAGATATTCGTCTTTTAATTTTCTTTCATTGTGTCACCACTGTTGGTAATTAATAACCCAAGATATTCAACATTTTTCCACCACCTCCAATTTTTCCTCAATGACATACCTGTCTATCTTCATATTAGTTTTATCTGTATGCATTATCTTTGTTTTTGTATGTTAAGATACAAGTTGTGATTTTCACTATTATTTTGGGTTGACATTATTAGTTTGTTTATACTATTCTGTGATGTAAATAGTAATAATGTATTATCAGCATATGGAATCTCTGATATTTCATGACCGTCGATATATAGGGCATCATATTGCTCCTTGGGTATATCATCTCTACCATTTGCCATTACATTTTCGGCGTACAGGTTAAATAAATAATGGGACAGCACACAGCCCTGACGGACTCCTTGCTTGATGTCAAACCAATCTTATGTCTCGCCATCTATTCTGTCTGCTGCTTGTTGGTCTAAATAAAGCATGTTTATGAATTGTACTACAAGTGATGTAAAATCCACCTTCCTCATGATTTCCCAAAGTTTCTGATGTCGTACACAGTCAAATGGCTTTGAATAATCCACAACACATGAGAATATGTTGACATTAAGTTCTCTACGCGTCTCTATTATTAAATGCATGCTGAGTATGTGAACTCGTGTTGCTGTTTTTTGTGTACATCCAGCTTGTACCACGTTAATCACCTTTTCCATTAATTTTTTTTACGAAGTCTTCCCATTATTATTTTCAGTAGAATATTATTGGCATGTCTGAGCAGGGCATCAGTTCTAAGTTGGTGTACAATTTCAGGTTGCCCTTTTTGGTATTGGAAAGAAAATATTTATCTTCCAATCTATTGGCCAATTTCCACATTGCTATATCTTTTTTGTCATAATGCGTGATAGATCTGTATGCGTTCTTCTACTCCCGCTTTAATTAGTTTAGCTGGTAATTCGTCACACCCTGATGATTTACCACTCTTCATGTTCTTTATTGCCCATACAATTTAATCTAATGAAAGTTCAGGTTCTGTCTCTGATGCCATTGGTTCGTGTATCTCATTCATATCCTCACAGTTATTCATATCATACATTCCACTGCAGCATTCCTTCCATCTTTCTAGAATGAGTCTAGATTCAGTTAGGGTATTTCCCAACTTGCACAGATAACTTGTAATTGAGGTTGAACTTTTCTTGTCAACAACTTCATTTCTTTGAACATGCCGTAATCTCTTGGTTGTTATAATATTGCTCTATTTCAGTACAACAATATTGTGTATACTGGTTGTTGTCCTTTCTTGTCTTCTTCCTAATTTTTAGTGTTAATGACATGTACTTCAACCTGCTGTTATTGGTTTCTCCTCCTGTCTGTTTCAGTCATCTTGGTTGTTTTATTAGTTCTATAGTGCCTGATGTAATCCATGGCTTATGTTGCTTATTCTTTCTTGTCAGAATTAGATCTATGGCTGCAGTTATATAGATATCTCTTGCTTGCTAAGATCGAAGGGAACAGACCAAGGGGAAGACCTAGAAGCAAGTACCTGGATGGCTTGGCCTTGTGGCATGGTCGAGACAGAAACACGGAGCTGATCCACGACTCTGGTGGTCGAGTGAGATGGCAAAACATGACAGCCCTCGCTTACCGGCATGGCACATGATGGATGGATGGTACTGCCAAATCACTGCGTGTCATTTTCTCTTGTATAGACATCAAGACCCCAAAACGATTCTTCACTTCTACGCTGTATGTATCTGGTATTTTTGTGAGGTCAAAAACGAAGTGACCTTGGTCCTCGGGTAAGCTTTTTGAGTTTTACTTTCACATCTGCTTCTAATAACTCAGGATCTGTACCACAGCTTGCACGTCGTAGGATTTTTGCTTATGTTATGCTTGAAACTCACTTTCCTTGTATTACAATATAACCTATCTGGTTTTAGTAGTACTCTCCGGGGACTTCCATATGAAGAGTCTTTTTGGATAAAATTTATAATGTGTGTTTGCTATCGTTAACGCTTTCTCTGTGCAAAATTCAATTAATTTGTCACATGCATCATTTCTGTTTCCAAATCAAATTTTTCATAAATCGAGTTTCTCATTTTCAATTCTTCCTGTACCTACTTTTGCATTAAAACCACCCATTATTATTGTTATGTCATTATGACCAATCTTATGTAATGTATGATGCAGCATGCTGTAAATATCTTCAATTTCATCCTCCTCTGCTGTTGATGTAGATGCACATACCAATATGAGAGTCGTGTTTTTGGATGTCTTTTAGTCTTATAGGCAGGCTTCTGTCATTAACAGGGGTACATCCAATTACAGATTTTGCTGTTGTATTATCTAAACAAAATGCCACTCCGCTTTGGCCTCCGACGCATCTACAAGAATATATAAAATTTAAAATGGCACTTGCCTCTCGAGTGATGTTCACTAATTCCTAAAATTGGAATATTTAATCTGTCAATGTCATCACAATCTACCTCAAGCTTTCTCTCTGTAATTACCACCGTACATTATCAAACAAGGTCAGGCGGATTTATTCAACACCAACATCACAGCCCTCAGGACATGCACGTGCGTGATCCATCTCCCTCATAAGATACAGAACAGTTTAGATAATTATAATTAGAAAGGCCGGATTGTTACACACAGCTCTGCATCGTCCTCTAGCACGATATTTTTTGCAAGTGTCGTAACCGAATATAGTTACTAGCCAGTGTTTTGTCGTGTTGAATTCGATCACTTATAGACAACTATTCAGCAAGTATGATCACAGGAGATAGCAGAATAGACTGAGAAATAGAAATCAGATGTCAAAGAGCAAGTGCGCTTATATATCAACTATCACCCATACTGAAACATCAAAATATAATAATTTCTGCAATACAACAAATAATAAATATAATATTAACGCCAACTCTACGCTACTAATGTCAAATTTGGGAATTATTAAAATAACACGTATGCGAAATCATTACCTGCGAGGTGAGTTATTAGAGAAGAGCCGCAAAATCAAATTTCCGAGGCCGAGTAAGTTTTGATGTTATTAGAGAGACAGTGGGATCAACACCTGGTGCTACATATATTGAAAAGCAGAAGATCCAATAGTTCGTCGATCTCATTAGAATATAACACCCTTAAATTACCAGCATATATATATATGCATGTGTCTGTGTGTGTGTGCGTGTGTGTGTGCGCGCGCGCCTGTGGTGGATTATTATCGAAAAGCCCGTTGCTGATATGTTATATAACACATACACAACACTGGCAGTAGAGCAGACTTTAATTATGTTTTTCCTCTTATTCTTCCTTTGCCCTCTGTCTCCTTTTATGATAGAGGCCCTCAAGCAACTTCCCCTAAACCATAATATCTTTTGAAGATTGAACACAAACCACTACTGGCAACGATGATCGTATTCCGGTATGAAACCTGGGCCATATCCACGTCAGATTGGAAGCACTAGACTCGAGTTTTGCTCTCGTTTAAGCTCGTCAGCAGTGCATATCCTTGACTGGACTAGGGATTAAACTCCGGATCACTAGCATGTGAAGTGGATGTGTAACCACTTGACCATGCCGCTCACGCTAGACGCGACCAAATTATCATTCTAGAATACCACAGTGTCACCCATTGTAGGCTATGGGATATAACCCAGTTAGTGACAGAATCATCTATTAGCGTTAAAAGCCATCCATAAAAACACAACTTTCATACATATACATGCACCTACTTCAACATCAGAGGAGGATGAAATTTAAGATTGGTACAGCACACTACGCCGGCTTCGTGGCTTAGAGGTTATGACTTTTCTCCGTAATCTCGTATACTCTCGTGGGTTAACGTGATGACGGTAAGAATCAGCGGTGGTTCGAATCGCATCGATAACTTACGGGGTATGTGAGCCGGCCGCTCAGAAAGCAATGGCAAACTACTGAGCGTAATCTTGCCAAGAAATCAACATACAGCTGAAAGATGCTGGTGTTGACAGCAATGTCCTGTAAAGGATATGCAAAAAAAAAAAAAAAAGCACACTACAAGACACATTAAATAAGATTGGTCATAATGACATAGCCTAATATTAATAATACGAGATGTTAATGCGGTACATGAAGAACTGACAATGAGAGACACGTCTTAGGAAAATTTGGATTAGGAAATAGAAATGATGTAGATGAAAATTATTTCAATTTTGCACAGAAAATAAGTTAACGATAACCAATACACGTTTTAAACAACATCCAAGTAGACTCTTCACATGGAAGCCCCGGACAGTGCTAACAAAAAATAGATAGATTATATTTTAATACAAAGAAGATGGGGATCAAGCACAACATCGACAAAAACCTTACGAAGTGCAGGCTGTGATACAGATCATCAGTTATTAGAAGACGATGTGACAGTAAAACTAAACAGGCTTACCCCAGGAACAGGGCCACTTCGTTTTGATCTCACAAAAATACCAATTGCAAAGAATGGAGAAGTAAGGAATTGTTTGGGGTTTTGATGTCTATAAAGGATTAATTGACATCTGATGAATTGGCAATACAAGCTACAGATAAAAGCAGCCACAAATTTAATTCCGACCAAGAATAAACAACACAAGCCATCGATTACATAAGATACGTTAGAATTAGTAAAACCACGAAAGGAACTGAAACAGTAAAGAGGTGAAACTGATAACAGAAGGATCAAGTATAAATCATTAACATGAGAAATAAGAAAAACAAACACCAGAAAAGGACAAACACCAATATATACAAGATTGTTGAACCAGAGTAGAGAAATATCGTAAGAATGGTAGAGATTACGAAATGTTCAAAGAAATGAAGTTATTGGCAAGAAATTGTCAATCTCAATTAAATGTTATCTGTGACAAGTTGGGAAATACCTTAACATAAACTAGACAATTTCTAGAAAGATGACAGGAATAGGGCTGTGGAATGTATACTATGAATGACTGTGAGGATATGAATCAGATACATGAACTAATGACAGCAGAAACAGAACCTGAACACTCATTAGACAATAATGAACATGGCAATAAAGAACCTGGAGAATAGTAAATCACTAGATGTGATGAGATACCAGCTGGACTAATTAAAGCGGGAGGGGAATAAAACATACAAATATATCACGTATTATGTAAAAACAAATATAAAAATATGGTATTTGGCCAAAAGATTGGCAGAGAAGTATTTTCATTCCAATACCCCCCCCCCCCCCCCCCCCCCAAAAAAAAAAAAAAAAAAAAAAAAAAAAACAGCGCAACCTGAAATGATGCACCAATTATAGACCTATTGCCCTGATCATTTATGCCGGTAACATTCTACTAAAACTCATAACATGACGCCCCCGTAAGAAAATGAAAGAAGAGATTAACGTGGTTCAAACTGGATTTAGACAAGGAAGAAGAACAAGAGATCATATACTCAACATGCGTTTCATAATAGAGAGCATTTAGTGTAAACCTTCTCTGATGTTTTGTGGATTATTCAAAGGCATTTGACTGTACATCATCAGAAAATCTGGGAAATATGAGTGATATGCTCTTTCCATCACATGTAGTACTCATAAACCTACCCTATCAAGACCAACAAGCAGCGGTTAGAACAGATGGCGAGACATCAGAATGGTTTGGCATCAAGCCAGAAGTCCGCCAGGGCTGTGTGCTGTTCCCTATTTGTGTAACCTGTACGCCGAAAATATAATGAGAAATGTCAGAGATTATATAAACAGGGAAGAATATAGTGCCCTGAATATTAGTAAGTCTTTCCTCTTGAGCCTAAGGCGGCGCATAGGGCAGAAGTCCTGTCTCTCCATGTTTGGCGGTTCGCTGCTACCTGTTGTAGATCTTGGATATTTACTTGGCCATTGAATGAGCCTTCTCTAATGATGGTTCTACGCAGGGTCTCTCTTGGTCTTCCCCGTTTTCTTTTCCCTACTGGTGACCATATGAGGGCTTGGTAGGGGAGTCTTGACTTGTCCAATCTGAGTACGTGGCCGATGTAGTTCCAACGGCGTCTTCTTATGAAATTGGATACTGTATCTTGCTTAGTCTCTTGTCTTATTTGCGAATTGGTTCTGAAGTCAGTGGATGTTTAGAGGTCTTCTAAGACATTTGTTCTCAAAATTGTCTAATTTTTTATCTAAAGCTACCGTTGATTTCCAACTTTCACATCCATACGTTAGCACTGGAATCACACAAGAGTTGAAGATTTTAAGTTTTGTGTGTTTGCTGAGTGTCTTTGACTTCCAGATGTTTGACAGTTTACTGAAGGCACTAGATGCCAGTGCGATTCTAGATGATATTTCTGGTGTTGAGTCCCCTGTAGATGTCATTTTGCTTCCTAGGTATGTGAAGCTGTTGACTTTTTTAAGAATGTATCTGTTCAATTTGGTGTCATCTGAACTGTTGGTAAGATCAATAGTCTTTGTTTTTGTGGTGTTAATTTGGAGACCAATTTGCCCTGAAACATTTTGGAGGTGGTTTATTTTCTCTTGGGCATCCGGGTGTGTTGAACTCAAAAGCACTATGTCGTCGGCAAAGTCCAGGTCTTCTAGAATTTTGACAACCCAATGGATACCCGTATTTGTGTTGTTTGTGCATTTGCGAATGACCCAATCGATAGCTATTCCAAAAAGCATCGGTGATAAGACACAACCCTGTTTCACTCCTGTTTCGACTGAGAACCAGTCACAGTTGCCTGTTTCTGTTCTTACGCAGCAACGTATTTCTTTGTAGAAAGATTTTATGACGTTGGTATATTTGGTAGGAAAACCATAGATGTTAAGTAGATTCCAAAGTGAAGGACGGTGGATACTGTCGAAGGCTTTTTGAAAGTCGACAAAGTTGGTGATTAATTTCGACTGGAATTCTACGAAGTCTTCAATGTTTATTCTGAGGGTGAAAATGTGGTCTATGCATGACCGTTTTGGTCTGAAGCCTGCTTGTTCTTCTCTGAGCCTTTCATCTATCGCCTTTTTCAATCTCTCAAGTAACATGCTACAAAATGCTGAATATTGGTGGTCATGATATACCAGAGATTCGATATGCTGATGATACATTATTGCTATCCACATCACAGAATGGTATAGAAAATCTAATAACCTAAATCCAAAATAATAGTGGAAATCACAACAATTATCTTAACAGCAAAACCAAAGACAATGAATAGAGATAAAACTGCAATGGAAAAAGAAATATATCTTAATGAGGAAAAATTGGAGGGTCAGTGATTACCAACAATAGTGTCACAATGAAAAAAAAAATAACAAACATTGAATGATGAATATCTATTGCTCTTCAAAGACTAACACAACTGAATGAATTGTGGATTGGGACAGACAGAACTACGAAAATTAGAATTTTAAGAGCGTGCATGTTTCCCATTACAAAATACGCCTACGAGGCCTGGACACTTAATAAACAAGATGAACAGCGCATAAATGTTTTTGAATATAAATGTTATAGGCGGGTTTTAAGAATATCTTACATACAGAAGAGAACAAAGCGCTGAGTAATAAAGAAGGTTGGACGATAAAACAAATAAAATTGAAATAATTTGATCACGTGAAACGTCATGAAAGTTTGGAGAGAACAATAATGGAGGGGTATATGCCTGGGAAGAGAGGGAGAGGAAGGCCAAAGAGAAGATGGGTGCAGGATGTGGCGGATGATCTCCAGACGGGTGTATAGGACGCGGAACATCTTGCTCAGGATCGAGAATTTTTCAGGTATGTTGTTTTGTGAGCGAGGTTATACAAAGGACATTCTACTGAATGAATGACTGAAGTTTGTAATTTGTATACATTCCAGATTATTTGTATATAGAACAAAGCAAGACCATTCAGGATCGCTGGTAACTTATGAAATAATATGCAGGACAAACTCCAGGCGCTGCTTGTGGTCATATTTATACCAGGTAAGCCATTAGTTTGGGGACGTAAGTAATATTCATGAAACAAAATATAGCAACACACGTTTCGGTGATGTCATAAAGAACGTTCATGCAGTGGTAACACTGGTACAATATATACGGTAGCTTGACATTTTCCCTGAGGTTATATATTTTAATCAGATCGCCAACATTACCAGCATTTACACTACATTTCCTTAACAATAGTTTCCAACACTACCAGCATTTACACTATATTTCCTTTACGATATTTCCCAACACTAGCAGTTATTTACACTACATTTCTTTACAATATTTCTCAACACTACACGCATTTCCTTTGCAGTAGTTTCTTTTTTTATTGCACGTTTTCTCAATGTTCATACAGCTAATTAAATCATCCTGTAAATCTTACCTTTGCATCTCTTTTAACTGCATTGTTATTTTGGATTTAACATCCTCGGCATCCTTGAATCCCCATTCTTTCATTGTTGATTGTGGGCGATGGATTTATAAAACAGTATTAGACAGTGTCTGATTAGGAAAATATGATGCATATTTCAAAGAAGAGAAATTTTGTGGTGTCTGGTAATGATTCAGCAGGAGGGACCGAAGCCATGGCTCATTGATATGTATCACAATCTTGCTGATTGTATGTTGTCTCCGTTTATATGCGTGAACTCTTCTGATTTTAACCCGTTGCTTTCATCATCTTTATGAATACCACTTGGGAATCTCTGATGATGTAGGGCATTAATAGATAGTGTCAAATATTAATTGTATGCGAGTTAACGTCGTGGGTATCTCTGATCTTGTGCTGTGTGTTCTCCGTTATATTTCCGTCTACAGCATGTCTTTTATGACTGCTCAGAGGGAGAGAGAGAGAGAGAGAGAGAGAGAGAGAGAGAGAGAGAGAGAGAGAGAGAGAGAGAGATGAGTATATGTATATACGAGGGAGTGGTTGTTTGTGTTATTGCGTAAGTGTATAACTGAGCGAATTTGTGTAAATGATGTAGGTATGTATGACTATGTGTATGTAAGTGTGTGTGTGTGTGTGTCTATGCTTGTGTGAGTGCCTGTGTATGGGTGTGAGTGTCTGCCTGCGACCCTGTGTCATGACACGGTAATATGCATTGTTTATATTCGCAGCATTTATTTAGTACTGTTTTATTTTAATGTGAATGAAACATTCACAATAGATAATTGATGTACGAAAGATTATAGGGTGGAAGGGCCCATTGTAAGACAGGCTAGCGTTTAAAATGTGTGGCCTTTTGAACATAAAGTTCTTAGGTTCTATACCTTGAGGGACATCGTTATGTATATGATTTCTCTGACGTGTATGGATTGTCCCTAAGCTTTCTCATGCATGGGGTGTTCCGTCTTTCCAGACTCTGAATGACAACACTGGTCGTGAGCCTTCCTCGTGTTAACTCAAGGTTTTGCCCCTAAAGCGTACTCGCTTACTGACGGGCTTTCGTTGCGAGTTTCCGTCTCTCTTCTGTATGTGTTCAGTTGTTCTCCGATACTGAGCAAATGTCGTTAAATCTATACGTTTGGTCTCTCAGTCATAATTACCTAGACACATGACATGTGTCTAGACACATGACATGTGTCTAGGTAATTACTATATTTCTGTACCAGTGAGACAGGACTGGTATACTGTTTTGCTATTTGCCATAGATATTATTGCCAGATGCCTGGTTTCAATCTATGCATATGATTTGCTGAAGCAGCTGGGTATAAAGATATACTAATAGCTGTGGAACTGAGATGAAAGGGCAAGGCAGCGGAGAAGGTCTCACGTTGGCTAAAGAGTAAGGGGAATGATGAGTGGGACAAATCAGTGCAGAAAAATAGATAGTTCAGGACTCTGCGTGCAATGCCATGTAAAACGTCCCTCATCCTAGTGAAAGTTAATAAATCTCTCAAATTAAGATCGAAACAACCTTTACTGTCTCATGCTGACCTATGAGCCATCCCATCAAGTAAGAATGAAATTAGCAGAACTGTGGTACAGCCGTGGAAAAGTAGACAATATAAAATAACGCAAAGTAATGCAGCTTTACAGAAGACAATTGTGGAGAACACAGTAAATGTATTCTGTAAAGCTGCATTACAGTAAATGTGTTCTGTAAAGCTGCATTACTTTGTGTTATTTTATATTGTCTACACCAAGTAAGAATAGAGCCGGAGAAGCTACGGATTTGTCAAAAGAGCACAATTTAGTGTTCACCTGCATTGCAAATATCATCTGAAATGGAACCTTAACGGCCAAGCAACAACAACAGTCGCTTGAGGTAGTTTAACACATATTGTGGGGAGGAGACCATGTTGTGCAGCATAGACGAGATTAGGGGAGGAGAGCCAAATCCCATGATATAATTAGCTTCGAGGGAGGCAAAACAGCAGGGGGCAAAGGAGCTGGCTTTCTTCCTGATGAATGGAAGATGCACAAGGTGTTTAGTTTTTGCCTCCATGAGGGTGGGATAGCATGTGAGTAACAACATTATACAATGTTCCTGTGGGATACGTATGAAAAAAAGATATGTCTCGAAAGTGGATGTGCAAAAACAACACATCAGAAAAATAAAATGTCCAGGAGTCATGTCCCAGAAAGACCTGCCACAAGTGTCAAGGAGTTAAAGGGGCTGAGACATGTGGCTGGGAGTGGGGAGGCCTTATTTCCTATGACCGGAAGTCTCCCTTGTGCACAGTTTTTGGTTCCACATGATCTCTTCATTATGTGCTCTGTATGATCCTATCTTGGCGTTCAAGTTGCTTTGAGTTGGGTGAAGAACTGACATCACAGCAGTCGGGACATTCCCAGACATACTCTGTCCTCATCCTCAAAAGTCAGCGAAGAGTCCAAATTGTAATGCTACCATTATCAGTATGATTATGCGCCCGTCTGTCCTTTCCTGAGAGTTTTGAGTGTCAGCCAGATGCTTTGATCGCTCCCGGCATCACCATTCTCTCCTAGCCATGATGATACAAGTGTATAATCCTTCCCTCTGACCAAACACGTGATTCCAAAGGGTGCCGACCACATTTGCCTTATCATGCACCAATACCCCACCAAGACGTAAATCTTCGAAATTCTTGTCAGTTATCCAAATGTAATATTGACATTTTGTTGGTTACCTATAATACTTTGACAATTCGTGTAAAATTCCTCCTCAACTGTCCCCTTAAGAATGGCTTCCCTTAGGAAGGTGGGTATATTAACCCAGATAGTCTGTATGTGCATAACACTGCATTACATTCATGTTTCCTATCTTTATTTTTTGCTATTATTCTAGAACTTACTGCTTCTCACTATTCTATTGCTTTATGTGCCTCCTCTGCTGTGAGGGACATAATTCCTGTATGACTTGAGGACACCACTGTTTTATATGTGTGTAGAAGCTGTTGCCTGCCCGCTTTCATTTTGTTTCTTATTATCCCAAAACATTAATCTTATATGTTGTTGCTTCTACCAAATGCATTGTCTTTCCCAATTCATACATGATTATAACATTCTTTGAGCCAATTATGGAGATTTGTCAATGTGATATTAGCTAAGTTAGCATTTTAGTTAGCATTTTATACAGGTCCTAGACAGATATGACTGAGCTACCGTATGACAGTAGACGGTACTACCTGCTTTCTGTAAGCGCCGAATGTTGGGCGGCGCTTACCAAACCCGACACCCCACATTGTGCCAACGGCTTCGGGCGGAATAACGCAATTGGGAGGGTACTAGCCTTATCCTGGTGCGAGGAAATGCAACCCAAAGACAAAATAAGTCATGGCAGGGCAGACCAGGCCCTAAGCCTTGGTTGGCAGCTGGTCTAGGATCGAAGCTCCGACAGGCGGACAGTTAGAGCATTGCTTTGCTGATCCGGCAGCTTCTGCAGCTTGTCTTGTTCCAGATGTATAGGTGTTAACTTTCCTCTGGAGTGAACTAGGCAGGCCGAGAGAGGGATCATGCTGCATGGGCAACACATGGTTTCTTTATTTTAGCCCAGGCTTTGTGCTATGGAGAGGCAATAACTCCATCCCTGGTCTTAACCGGTCTCGGAATCAAAGCGAGAGGCAACTGTTACGGGTCATAAGTCCTTGTCAGTTGGCGTAGACATGGGGCGCCACGCGTTGCCTCTGACGGTGGGAGACACCTACAGGTGTCACTGATCAGCTACCGCCCGCCTCAAGCTGGGCAGCCCCCCGGCCAATTGGGAGCTGATCCGCCACAGCCTGCCTGCTTCAATGGGTGCTTGGGGCTAGGACAAAATCTGTATCGCAGGCTGTAAAACCAATGCACCAGGTACTAATAAAAAGAATAATAGAAACCTCAAGCTACGGCTTGCAACCTGGAACGTGAGAACCATGTGTCCAGGATTTTCCACTGACTTGACAAATATTGACGATGTGAGAAAAACGGCTGTGATTGATGCTGAACTCAATCGTCTTAACATTGATATTGCTGGCCTGCAGGAGACTCGCCTTGCCGAGGAAGGGTCACTCAGGGAAAACAATTACACCTTTTTTTGGAAGGGAAGATGGCAGGCAGAAAAAAGGCAACATGGTGTGGGCTTTGCAGTGAAGAATTCGCTACTGGGAATGATTGATATCCCAGCTAGAGGTAATGAAAGATTATTATCACTGCGCTTAGCAACCTCTTGTGGATTTGCCACCATTCTCACTGCATATGCACCGACACTCACTTCCTCTGATGATGTGAAAGATACGTTCTATGAGCAGCTAGACTCTGCGATCAAGGCGGTTCCAAAATCCGACTACATTTATATGCTCGGTGATTTCAATGCTCGTGTGGGCAAGGACTCGAGTTCATGGCCAGTGTGCCTTGAAAAATACAACATCGGTCGCATGAATGATAATGGGTAAAGGCTGCTGGAGCATTGCACTAGAAATGACCTATGTATTACAAACTCCTTTTTTAAAACAAAACAGATGCATAAGGTCACATAGAAACATCCAAGATCCGGCCATTAGCATCAGCTGGACTTCATTATCACACGGAGACAACATCTGAACCATACATCATTAACTCGAAGTTACCACAGTGCTGACTGTGATACAGATCATTATTTGGTTGTTGCAAGAGTTATACTGAGACCAAAGAGAATCTACACAGCTAAACACAAGTCTAGCCCCAGGATTAATATTA
This sequence comes from Cepaea hortensis, assembly GCA_963921405.1. NCBI lineage: Eukaryota > Metazoa > Mollusca > Gastropoda > Stylommatophora > Helicidae > Cepaea > Cepaea hortensis. The sequence goes on from OY992891.1 coordinate 88,821,765, forward strand.
TTAACACTCACGATCCTGGAAAGTGCTTTGAATTTCAACAGCAACTTGAGGACGCTTTCAATGATACATCAGAAAATTGTATAGTAAATGATAAATGGAGTAAACTTAAGGAAACCATTTATAAAACAGCGGTAGGGGTTTACGGCACTGTGGATCATAAGAGGCAGGACTGGTCTGCGGCAAACAGCCAGATACTGCAGCCCTTGATTGATAAAAAGAAGATAGCTCTCTTAAGAAACAAGGAAAGACCAACGCGTAACACTCTGAGTGAGCTGAAGCAAGCGAGGAAGGATGTACAAAAGGCTGCCAGGCAGTGTGCGAATGACTATTGGATCAAGTTATGTGAGTCCATTCAAATTGCAAGTGATAAGGGAAACATCAGAAGCATGTATGAAGGGATAAAGAAAGCCTGTGGTCCAATGATCAAAAGAAGTGCACCGCTGAAAACCTTGACTGGAGAAATCATCACTGATAAGAAACAGCAGATGGATAGATGGGTCGAGCACTATTTAGAGCTTTACTCAAGTGAGACCAAGCTGGCGGATGATGCCCTCAACGCCATAGAGGCCCTGCCAACTCTTGACCACCTGGACACACTTCCCACTATAACAGAAGTTAAGTGTGCTATAAATGAGCTTGCATCTGGCAAGTCTCCAGGTAAGGATGGGATTCCAATAGAGGTGATCAGGAGTGGGCAAGACACCCTCGCTCTACAGATCCACCAGCTAATAGAGCTATGCTGGCGAGAAGGACAAGTCCCACAGGATTTCAAAGATTCAAACATCATAACGCTGTACAAGAACAAGGGAGATCGGAGCGACTGTAATAACTATAGGGGTATCTCACTTCTGTGTATTGTTGGGAAAGTATTTGCCAGAATTGTCCTGCGCAGACTTCAAGTCCTGGGAGATCAAGTCTACCCCTAATCACAGTGCGGCTTCCGTCAGAACCGGTCTACCATTGATATGATATTCTCATTGCGACAGATGCAAGAAACATGCCGGGAACCAAATCAGCCACTGTTTATTGCCTTCATCGACCTCACAAAGGCATTCGATTTGGTCAGTCGTGAGGGTCTGTTCAAAGCACTAAAGAAGATTGGCTGTCCACCAACTCTTCTGTCCATAGTGGAATCGTTCCACACAGGCATGAAGGGTATAATCAAGTTTGATGGCTCAACTTCAGAAGAGTTTGAAATCAAGAGTGGAATTAAGCAAGGTTGTGTACTAGTCCCCACCCTCTTTGGGATATACTTTTCACTTCTACTGAAATATGCCTTTCGTGATCAGGATGACGGTATATACATTCACTCACGCTCAGATGGTGGCCTCTATAATGCTCAGAGATTGAAGGCCAAGACCAAAATTAGCAGGGTACTAATCAGAGAGTTGCTTTTTGCGGATGATGCTGCGATTACGACCCACTCTGAGGAAGAATTACAACATCTACTATCTGCATTCTCCAATGCTTGTTCTGAATTTGGTTTAACAATTAACAAAAAGAAGACACAGATTATGTCACAAGGTGCACATGGTGTACCATCAATCTTTATTGACGACGCCGAACTGGAGATAGTAGACCATTTCACATATCTTGGATCAGAGGAAAATAGCAAATTATCCCTCGATCAGGAAATCAACATCAGGATTGGCAAGGCAGCAACAACAATGAACATGTTAGCAAAAAGAGTCTGGGAGAACACGAAGCTTACTGCCAAAACAAAAGTCCTCGTCTACCAAGCCTGTGTCCTTAGTACTCTTCTTTATGGCAGTGAAACCTGGACAACTTACTCACGCAAAGAGAAACGTTTAAACAGCTTTCATATGCGGTGTCTGCGAAGAATACTTGGTCTTAAGTGGCAAGACAAAATCACAAATACTGAAGTATTGGAAAGATAAGGTTGTGTGACGGTGTATTCCATGCTCAGTCTTCGTAGACTTAGATGGATAGGACACGTTAGGAGGATGGATGATGGTAGAATACCAAAGGACATCTTTTTTAATGAATTACAGATGGGTAGGAGATCTCAGGCTCGGCCTCTACTACGATACAAAGATGTGTGTAAGCGGGACATGATTGATACAGGGATTGATAATGCACAATGGGAGCACGTCGCCGCTGAACGTGTTGCATGGAGGGCAACTATCAGAAATGGAATAAAGACAAAGGAGAAAATGATTGCAGATAAAGCACACACAGAGCGTGAGAGACGTAAGATGGTGCAAAATGGTGGAAATGACCATGTTTTCACATGCACCTACTGTGGGCAAACATTTGCAGCAAGAATTGGCCTTACCAGCCACACTCGCCACCGCCATGGATCGTAGTTATTGCCATATGACAGTTATTAAGCCTTTTTGAAGCACAATGTACCAAACTATCGTCTGTCAAGACAGAAAGATGCCAAAAAAAAGCATTTTAGACAAATTGCGGCTTTCACACTGTGTCATATTTTCTTCTTGAAGGGTCTCCGGTCATCTCAGTTTGCTCTGTTGTTGTTATGTCCTTAACCTATGACACGTTCAAGGTTAGCTGGATTTTGCAGCTAGAATTTTCTGAGATTGGGTGGCCAGTTCAACTACAGTCCTTCTGTGGTACCTCACAGACATGCATCACATGTTGCAGTGTTACCATTCTTTGTTTCCCTTAAGCAAAAGCTTAGAGATAACAGACATGTAACATACTATCACATAGCCTATATGGGGGTGTGCCACATGATTTTTATCTCTTAGTTTTAATTTACTGTTAAATGTTTAGGGCCACTTAATGCCTGCATTTTCAAAACAGAATTACCATTATAAATCATGGTAATATGGGTATTTAAAATGTATTATCATGGCACAATGAAACAAAACATATAGTAAACGTTATCCCATCACACAAACTGACGCATATTAGCCCCAGCCACCCACCTCCCTGACTTCAAATGTGAACGCATTGTTTTTCTCTACATTGGTTGTAACTGGCTTACACTATTATTTCCTGTTTTCGTGTTTGTTGGTTTATTTGTTTTAAAATTATGTTCATTTCACAAGTTAATATATTTACCTCTCTTTCGGTAGGACATTTCGGTCAGAAAATTGCATTTGATAATTGCACATTGATATCACCATGCACCACTGGTGTAAGGAGTGCAGTAGACACATATATTATTACTGGAACCATTGGAGACAATATTACAGCGGCTCTGTATGAGCATTGGCTGGCAGTCGTGTTCATTAACGTTTTGAGAAGAACATCACGAACAGTGACAGTAAGTTGTAATCAGTTGATATCATAACTAACATTCTCCTGTTCCTTAAGCCACCTCAGTAGTTTGCTATGAGGACATACCCATAATTTAGATGATTCACACATGACTATGCCATCCTGAAGATGTAATATCACCGTTGGCTATTATGAACCCTGCTCGAATCCCAATGATGTCTGAAATAAAATAATAATGTAATCAGAAACAGCCAAGAATTGGCTTGTGTGGTTTTTTAGTCAGCTGCATTGATTCTCACAGGCAGCGGGTATTGAGGAAGATAGATATCTAATAGTGACTTTAGGTTTAAACAAAAAGCTAAACCTTATATACAGTTATCCTGTGACCCTTCTATCTACTGCTTGAGAGAATAAAAGTGCACGCCACCATGTGTTCTGTTGTATGTATTTGTGTTAGATTTCTTAACAGTTACGCAAAACATCTACACATGCACCGAGAAAACCAAACTATGAGTTTATAGACAAACAATACTTGTTACTCGTTTTAAAATGTTGTTACAGATCTTTCATTCCGTCCTTTCAATAAAGAAATGTAATTTGGTTTTGATAGTATGTTGATGCAGATTTCTTTTATAATAAACTTCATTCGGTCAATAAATGAGGTGAGTTGATGTTAAGATCTGATGGTAATGTTAAACTTGAAATGATTGAATGAGGTATAAATCAAATTTAGTATACAGACTGTGACAACACATAACAAAAATACAAGCACATAACTTGTACAAACAACCAAAGTAATTTAAGAGCAGTACTCAATTTTAGACATTGACAATAATCCAGACAGGGAGAGAGTTGTCTTCAGCTGGTCTACCCACTAAGGCAAGTGGCACCTCTTGTGTCATGGTGATGTCTTCTGCCTTTGGCTCATCTGTAAGAGCTAGTGAAGAATTAAATCCTGCACATAGATCATTGTATTTACACATATCTAGCATATATCACTTGATATATCACACCTGCAAGAGATTTGGCCTGTTCCTGTCACCAATGGAATGAAGCAAGGATGTGTCCTGGCACCAACGCTGTTCAGCCTCATGCTTTCAGCCATGCTAACGAATGCCTTCGAAAACAATGACATTGGAATATACATCAACCACCGCATGGATGGAACGTTGTTCAAACTCACAAGGCTGAAATCCTAAACTAAAACTACTAGCGACACCCACAGGAGCTCATCCTGTTTGTTGATTGCTCTCAATATGCCAACCCAGAGACAGACATGCAACAAAATGTTTCAGTTTTCTCATACGCCGGTGCCAGCTTTTGGCTCAATGTCAACTTGGAGAAGGCTATAGTTATGTACCAGCCAGCTCCAGAGATTAATCACAACGTGCCAAATATCAAAGTGAATGGTCATAGATAAGTGTAGTGGACAAATTCACCTATCTTGGCAGCACTGTGTCACAAGCTGCCACAATTGAAGACGAAGTGAATGCAAGAAGCTCCAAGGCCAGCGCGGCCTTTGGAAGACTGTACAAGAATGCGTGGGACAGAACTGGAATAAGCCTGCAAACAAAGCTGAAAGTCTACAAAGCAGTTGTATTATCCACACTACTATTTGCTTGTAAAACCTGGGCTGTTTATCGGCAACACGATAGTAAATTAAACCACTTCCACACAGTCTGCCTTGAGAAGCTATTGAAGATTAATGGGCAAGACAAGATCCCAAGCAGTGAAGTCCTAGAAAGGGCGTCCATGCCCATTATCGACACTATACTAATAAAGAATCGGATTCGCTGAGCTGGTCACTTCAATCGCATGTCAGAAGACAGGCTCCCTAAACGAATTTTTTTACAGTGAACTGCATTGTGGCAAACGCTTCCAAGGCGGCCAGAAGAAACGCATTAAAGACAATCTGAAGATCTCACTAAAAGCTTTTGCATCGCGATACTTGTGAGACTGCTGCCAAAGACCTAAATTCTTACATCATTAAACAAGGGTGCAGTCACTTGTAAAACAAGCAGAACTGGAAGAGCTGTAAAAAAAGGCTGGACAGAAAAACCACTGCAGGAGATCCTCATCCCGGAACGTCAAGCATTCTTTGCCCACATTGTCAAAGAACATTTCGAACCAAAATAGACCTTAACAGTCACCTTAGAACTCACAGCACCTTACTTTCAACCCCACTGGATGAAGGGAATGGTCATCATCATTCTTGATGGACAAAGAGCACTTGTAATTGTGTTCTATTAAAGCTCACTGTCTACTTCCTGCTTTTTGGTGATTAATGTATATGGAAAAGCACTTCAACTATGATGTAATTAGGCGACTGCCAATATCGAGCAAAGACTGCTAATACTTCTGTTCCAAGGAGTGGTGCTTTTACCCATCGAGTATGCCCTGGCCATCCTCACTGTCAGCCTTACACAGATTGGAAGACTTGAAAAGGTACAAAACGAAGCCATGCACATCATTTTGGGCTGCACGACAGACACCAGCTATGTAGCAATGAGATACCTCCTTGACTTCCCGACAATGTACCACAAGATCAAGATCTCGAGAGCTCGTGCATACTTAAAATAAGTGCAGATGAGCAGCACCCTCTGCATGAAGCTATATTCAGAAAAAAGGGCGACAGGCTAAAGAGGGGCAAATCATGGATGGGCCGGGCGGAATATGTCGTCAGACAGGTCTGCAGTCTTACCAGTATCAACCCCTGCAAGGAATGGGTGCCGGTACCTTCAGCTTTTAAGTGCACTTTCTCCTGCATTATCACACTCGACAGACGGTGCAGAGAGCAGAACCCTTCCGATGTCAATCAGAGGTCAACGCGCTCATCTATGAACACTCAGATAGCCCCAAAGTGCTCATCTATACAGATGGATCTGTTGTAAAGCAGCAGAGACGTGCGTGGGCATTTACAGCCCTTTCAGCGGGCCGAATCTTTCAAAAATCCAGTGTTGCCCACTCTATGATCACGAGCAGCATGACGATGGAGGTGATGGCAGTTACACAGGCTTTCATATGGCTGGAATCACAGCATTATACCAAGGTGTGTGTACTAAGTGATTCAATGAGCATGATTCAGAAGGTCGAAGCTGGATCTGTACGTAGACAGTGGACTGAGTCGCTGCGGAAGTCTGTTGTCCGTAAAGTCACCTTCATCATCGTCCCGGGATATGCGGGAGTCGAGGGAAATGAACGAGCTGATAAACTGGCTGGCTCTGCTCCCCCTGTAGATGGCCAGCCCATGGATCGTGCAGATGTTATTAACGTCCTTATAGGCATGTCGAGAACAGAGGACTTTGACGTCAGTGAATCCACATCGCTGTCAAGGATGAAAGACTTGGAAGTAAGAATTGGCACGGCCAGACGCGAGAAGTACATCGGGAAAACGACTTGCCTCGTCAACCAACACAGAACTGGCATTATTAGCCGCCAGACGCTGATGCATATGCTTTGGGGAGGATCTGAGCACCTATGGACCTGTCCGGAGTGCAATGAAGATACCCCAACTGATAACTGATGACTGATAACTGTTCATGGAAGCTTCTGCGCATTTTATGCAGCAAGTAATACATGGCGGAAGTTGTTTTCACGCAGTAATGATGTTAACTGTCTCTACCGGATACTGCTAATGCGTGGTTATATTATAATCTCGGATCTAGAACAGTCCGGAGATGGCGATTTCTCTGCCTAGTGATGGAACATTGTCAGGATTCCCGTGACTAGGTGAGTTGTACTAAATACTGCTAAGTAATCCCATACTTTTCTAATTTTAAAGAGTAGATGGATGTGTGTATTCTACAAGGACATTAAAGAGTAGATGGATGTGTGTATTCTACAAGGACATTAAAGAGTAGATGGATGTGTGTATTCTACAAGGACATTAAAGAGTAGATGGATGTGTGTATTCTACAAGGACATTAAAGAGTAGATGGATGTGTGTATTCTACAAGGACATTAAAGAGTAGATGGATGTGTGTATTCTACAAGGACATTAAAGAGTAGATGGATGTGTGTATTCTACAAGGACATTAAAGAGTAGATGGATGTGTGTATTCTACAAGGACATTAAAGAGTAGATGGATGTGTGTATTCTACAAGGACATTAAAGAGTAGATGGATGTGTGTATTCTACAAGGACATTAAAGAGTAGATGGATGTGTGTATTCTACAAGGACATTAAAGAGTAGATGGATGTGTGTATTCTACAAGGACATTAAAGAGTAGATGGATGTGTGTATTCTACAAGGACATTAAAGAGTAGATGGATGTGTGTATTCTACAAGGACATTAAAGAGTAGATGGATGTGTGTATTCTACAAGGACATTAAAGAGTAGATGGATGTGTGTATTCTACAAGGACCAGATAACAAAAGATTCCCTTGTGAAGTTTCCCATTCTTCAAATAGCTCGTGATCCGTTTAGACAGAAACTGCAGAGGGGAATCCGCTGGAATTTCGCTACAGTGGCCCCATTTTAAAATGTTAAGACCCTCTGAGTTTTTACTCACCAGCGGTTCCATTCTGAATGATTCTCTCTCTGATCCTCCGATTCAGAGATATCGGGTTTATAGCTGAACCACCTTTAAGTCTGGAATATGCTATAAATAGCGAGGTAAATGGAGACATACTCTTATCATGTAGATCTTTCTGAATCTCGTCTTCAAGTGACATTGCCTTAGCGCCGGTCATTTGATTGACTTTGTTACTCCTTCGATCACCCCACAGTCACACATCCTGATCACATGGTTTCTACCAAAACTACGTTACCACCTTAACACATACACACACAGTCAATAGACAGACAATTACTAGTATCACACCAATGTCATACAAGATCAAATTTAGATGGAGAGAAAGAGAGAGAGAGAGAGAGAGAGAGAGAGTGCGAGAGAGAGAGCGAGAGAGAGAGAGATAGCGAGAGAGAGAGATAGAGAGAGAGAGCCAGAGAACAATACATAACATACGAGTCGTAACACTACCACGCCGACCACTGGGTCATACACACAGCCACGGCGACCACTGTGTAATACACTCAGAAACGCCGAACACTGGGTCATACACCCAGCCATGGTGACCATTGTGTCATACCCTCTGCCACGCCTACCACTGGGTTATAATCCCTCTCCGGGTGCCCCATCCCCGCACCCCAACGTCCGGCCGCCATTTAACAATGATCAGAAGCACTTATTTAGGCATTACACCACTCACCCACCCTTTAACAACAAATGGTAGCTTTTATTTAGCAGCTCCCCCACTCACCTACCCCTTAACAACGAATGTCATTAAGCCATACCAACTACAACCAGTAACACTTGCCATCTTTACATTTTTACGGTTTTAATTTTACGATATGTAACCCGTAACCCAAATCCGTACCCCGAACCATGTGTATGATGCGAGTGTTTAAGACACTAAGCCATATCCACTACATTCATAAGAAAATTTAAAACAAAATATATATTCTATACAAATCTATAAGCATGTATGTCTTCATATCATAATTAAGTCATTTGATAAGGTTGTTGATGTATGTAAGCATATGTACACATTACCACTGACTGAGATTTCAAAATGAACATGGAATTTATGTAAGCATATGTACATATCACTACTGACTGAGATTACAAAATGCTCATGGAATTAAGTCCTTGGCAAGAAATGTTCAACCTCAATTAAATGTTATCCGTGACAGGTTCGGACACATCTTAACATATAACGCAGTCATTTTATATCATGTTAATGTATTAAAATATTATTCTACAATAATATCTCTATCACTCAACATTTACCCTGGCGGCAATCTGTTGCCATCACCAACTCGCCTGTTCCTGGAACTGTCTCCACTCTAGAGACAATTTCATGAGTCTTCTCAACGCTTCCGTTCACTCACGGTATGCAATCTCGCTCCACGCATGTTGCTTGCTTCACACTTACCTGAACTCACATGGTTCCTGTTATTCATAATTCCCCCCAAATAATGTGTTGAATTTAAAGAAACAAATCACATGCACATTTACCTAAGAACGTTCCTTCACTCATTTAATAATCAAGTAAAACAATTACTACTTTAACTAATTATATGTTTGTGTTTCTCTTGTGGCAGGCAACAAAACACTTGGGAAAGGTCTGAAGTGCACATACACTTTTGAATAATCATGTTTAATGTATGTGATATATATTTATAATCACCATTCAAAAATTGCTAGAAAGGTTTTATACTCGAAATTTGAACTAGCTAAATATAATCAGTTAATTACTCATGTAATTTATCTTTAGAAGTATGAGTTATCTCATCTCATCTCATCGTGTTCCTCTTGTACCTTGCGGTGTCGAGGTGAAGTATAAACTTCGTGAGAGTGCCCGGTTATGGGCTTCGTATATCGACATTCCCATGGATTCTGTTATTCCCTCCGTCCAACGTTTACGTGGTCGGCCTCTTCCTCTGTTTCCATCTGGTCTGTACATCATTGCTTGTTGTGGCATGCTGTTGACTGGTAACCTACTTGCATGGCCAAACCATTTGACTTGCTGCTTTCTAATAAAATCTAGAGCAGCTTTAACCCCCACTTTAGTCCTGATTTCTTCATTTCTGATCTTATCTCTTCTTGATACGTTGAGTATTCTTCTCAGGAACCTCATTTCTGTTGTTGTGATTTTTCTTTTCTCTTTTTCTGTCATTGTCCAGGTTTGGCATTGGTAGCACAGAGTTGGTAGGAAGATTGTGTTGTAAAGTGCTTTCTTAGTAGTTATCTATTACATATAAATAACCCACTACTTTACTTTCTGGTTTACTAATTTAATCCAATCAATTTAAATCATCTATATTAATAGTTCCGGTTTCTCTGGTCTAGAGGTTACGTGACTTTCCCCGTAATCTCGTATACTCTCGTAAGTAACATAACCTAGCGCGAGAATTGGTAGCGGTTCTTTCCGAGTCGGTAACTTACGGGGCATTTGAGCCGGTCACCCAGAAAGCAATGGCAAACTACTGAGCGTAGTCTTTCCAAGAAATCAATAATCAGCTGAAAGATGCTGATGTTGACAGCGATGTCCTGCAAAGGATGTGCAAACATTTTATTTATGTATTTATATTAATAGTAGCATGATATGGCATTTTACTTTGTAATCACAACATTTCAGTAAACCAAGTTCAATATATGCATTATACTATAATTAAATCATTTAGCATATAAATACGTTACGCACTTTACAACAAGTGACATGGTAAGGATTGTGATAAGTCTAATATGAATTTGTGGAAAAGAGATCCCAAAGTCCCACGCAACTTTGACTGTCAGACTGATACATATGCACACAATTTTAATTTACCTTCCCATATCTGAGGATATTAACTTATTTTCCACACACACACAAACACACACACACGCACGCACGCACGCACGCATATATATATATATATATATATATATATATATATATATATATATATATATATATATATATATATATATATATATATATATAAATCGTTGTGTGTATGTATGTATGTATGTATGTATGTATGTATGTATGTATGTATGTATGTATGTATGTATGTATGTATGTATGTATGTCCGTCCTTTATGCGTTCGCGAACGGTCCAACCGATTGAGATGAAATTTTCTACACATTTTCCTTTCATTCCTGTGCAACCAACTGTGATAGTTTTATCTATCAGCTATCAGCTATTACCTTCCTAAAATTTAATTTTGTAATTACATGACTGAACATAAGAAAATATAAAAATATATGACAAAAAGGGATATAACTTTTAGTAGCATTGTTATATCTTAAGTTAAGTCCCCTGGCTATAGAAATCTATATGAATTAAATGAGGTGCAGCCGGGCCAGGTCAGACAGACAGATAGACAGACAGATAGACAGACTAACAGACAGATAGTCGGGAACGGGAGCCAAGTTTACTTTAGATAGATCTCTTCCAATCATATTTTCTATCTATTCTTCTATTCTATCTATATTTTTAACGGGAACGGGCCGAACATAGATAGATAGATAGATAGATAGATACATACATACATACATACATACATACATACATACATACATACATACATACATACATACATACATAGATAGATAGATAGATAGATAGATAGATAGATAGATAGATACATACATACATACATACATACATACATACATACATACATACATACATAGATACATAGATAGATACATAGATAGATACATAGATAGATAGATAGATAGATAGATAGATAGATAGATAGATAGATAGATAGATAGATAGATAGATAGATAGATAGATAGATAGATCCCCGCCAGAGCCTCGGCGAAGCCGGGCCGGGCAGCTAATATTTATCGTTTCCATCAAGGGGACTTAGCATAAGAAAAGTTATTTCAAGGGTCATAACTTTTAATAACATCACTATTATTGTGTGTATAGATTGTTGCATTGTTTTCAAAGATTTATAAACTTTATGTCTATAGTTATTTACAGGCATATGAGTTATAATAAATAATGATATAATCTTTAAGGCATTTTCATAATTTTTATAAAAGTAATGCATCTATTTAAATAGTGAAAATTTTCTAACACATCTTTTTATGTTTTTAAAACCAGTGTTCATTAAAAATAATGGATTTATTTTAGATTATATACGTTAGAATTTTATTTCTGTACTTCTTTCGGAGTGGAACTTTTGAAGTAATCGAAGCATTTGTTTTTTTTTCGTTCGCTTGGCAGAGAGAAGGTCAGTACACCATTAAATGGGTATATTCTTGATTTTGTTTTTGTTTTTAAAAAAAAGTTGGCCGCGTGTGTGTCAACATCACATTTTTCATTCAATTTTGTGGGTGTGCATACCTTATGCATACCTTACACGCAGCACGCCGGTTAAAATGCAGGTTGTTGTTTTTTTTTTTTTTGTCTAAAAAAAGAAGAAGCCTATCCTTTGATGTACTGTTGCCTCGCATCCCAATGATTCCAACAGACATGCCATTCGAATTCAAACGCCTGCAGTTTCCGGTGCGACTTGCATTTGCCATGACGATCAACAAAGCACAGGGACAATCGCTACAAGTGTGTGGACTAAATTTGGAAAATCCGTGCTTCACACATGGACAGCTATATGTGGCCTGCTCTGGAAAACCTTCGGATTTATTTGTGTACGCACCAGTCAGAAAAACAAAAAAATATTGTTTATCAAAAAGCACTACATTAGACATCAAATTTGGTGTTCGACCATAACTTAAAAATTATACGTCAACATTTAAAAAACTAAATAATCCTAACATTAAATGAAATTTTCTAGCTGCAACCAATAAATTAGCTGCAAGGGCCCAGGGGCCGAACGCATACTCTGTACGCTTAGAGAATGTATTTGAATGTATAATGACTACTTATATGAATTTAATGAGACGCTCCCCGCCAGGAGCTGGGCGAAACCGGGCCGGGTCAGACAGACAGACAGACAGACAAGCAGACAGACAGATACATAGATAGATAGATCCCCGCCAGAGCCTGGGCGAAGCCGGGCCGGGAAGCTAGTATATATATATATATGCCTGCTCCCTGGCCGAGGAGTTAGCAGCTTTCTCCGTAATCCCGAATACTCTCGTGGTTGACGTGAGCGCACGAGAATCAGAAGTGTTTCGAGTCGCGCTAGTGACTTATGAGAGTATGGAGCCGGTCGCTCAGAAAGTCGTGGCGTGCTGATGAGCGTAATCTAGCCTAGGAATCAACATACAGCTGAAAGATGCTGATGTTGACCTCAATATCCTGAAACAGGATGGAAACGCGAAATATATATGTATATATATAAAGTTTAATACCCACTCGCAGAGATGGATAGGACACGTCAGGAGGATGGAAGATGGTAGAATACCAAACGACATCTTTTTTGGTGTATTACAGGTGGGTAAGAGATCTCAGGGTCGGCCTCTCCTACGATACAAAGATTTGTGTAAGCGGGACATGATTAATATAGGCATTGATAATGCACATTGGGAGCAAGTCGCCGCTGAATGTGTTGCATGGAGGGCAAATATCAGACATAGAATAAGGACAAAGGAGAACATGTTTGCAGATAAGTCACACACCGAGCGTGCGAGACGTAAGATGGTGCATGATGGTGGAAATGGCCATGTGTTCACATGCAGACGAACATTTACAGCGCGAATTGGCCTTATCAGTCATATTCGTTACTGCCATGGGCTGTAGTTATTATGCCTTTTTGAAGCACAATGTAACAAACCATCGTCTGCCAAGACGGCAAGGTGCCAATGAGACCCACTCACCCATAATCTTGTTAAAGATATGGTCGGTGCAAAAGGTTATGAAGGAGTTTACTAGACCAGGATATCACGCCAGTAATCTTAGTGCATCAAGCTAAGACAATGGTGTCACTGGGAAGAAGCAAGTGGAAGTGATTACTCGTGATCTCAGGTGCCGCAGTCCATATTTAATAAGTACTAAACGGTAGGATTTAAACTACATATCCATTCAACTGGATATTTCTGGGAAATATAAGGTGGCAGAGTTGGAGAAGAGACCAATACGACATCAATTTTAATTATTATGCTGTAATTAAATAGCATTTCTAATAATGCTACATATAATACTCAGTCCCAGTATTACATATTTTAAACACTAAGCAGATAATTTTTATTTAATGTTTCTGATTCTTGGTTTTCTTTTGTTTTAAATTATCTCATTAGATAGTCCATATACACAAGGTAATTTATTTAGTGTTACGTTTGCTTATTGCAAGACGACTATCAACAGCATTAATTACAGGCCCGTTTTGGAAATTACATGGGAATGGAAATTCGACAGTGTCTCTTTCCTTGGACAGTTAATAACAGATGAAGACTTGAAGAATCTTTGCCATTTTAGTTGAGGTACCGCCAAGGTCTTAATGGCGTCCATCATGTTCACCATTTCGGTTAGATGCCATCCACAGTGACCACCTTCAGGAAGCACAGGTCTTACATGTCGCTGTTACCTTAATACTAAGCTAGGCATGTACACCACTAAGTGATTGTTTGTATATGGTGTCATCATACTTGTCAACGTAAACCCACTTCTGTTTCAGATTTGTGAATTGTATATAGGAATAGGGACATGTAGCCCAGTTTCAAACATAACATGTGAGTGTTTGTGTAACACAACCACAGACCAAGCCCGCTTTACAGTAAGTAACACAGTTCAAGCAAATGACAGTCATGCAATACTTAATGTACAATGGCAGCACCGAAATGGAACCTTTATATATTCAAACAAGAATTACACTTTTCCAGAAATTTACGGTATGTTAACATTTTGCAATGGTATGTTACTTTAGCTATTTGATGTATGTTGTGTTTCCTCTCTTGTTATTTGTTTCGCCCATTGCTGATTCATTTCTTTTCATATTGCATCCCAATTCTTGTTTATGTATGCTACTTATTAAAAACTACCAACTAAACATATGTATAATAGCTCTAGAAAAAAGATAATCTACCTTTTAAAACCTTTAAAAAACGTGGTTTATCAAAGTTCTTATAACCGTTTATTCTTAGAAACTGTGAATCTCCATAGGTCTTTTGTGTTATAATCAAAGAAGGGTTTCCTGTATCCCGTTCTAGAACAGATTCTAAGTTTTGAGTGACCACATTTGCTGTGATTTTCTTGGTTTGAGGTCAGTCTGGTATTATTGTATCTGTCCTCCAGGAAGGCTAACACCTGTTTAAATATATAATCTTTTAGTTGCTCAGCTAAAGGTGTATATTCCTTATTGCCATGGATCTCGGGAGTTCATACTGCTGTAATGGTATGAATAATTGATTGTTGGAGTGTACACACGTTGCAATGACTCACATGCGTTAACATTGTCAGGGTGCAAATTGGCTTACTGAGTGTAGATGGCCTCAATCGATTGCTTATTCTCAATGGAATGACTCATCTTGTAATCAAGTGGTTGTTTAAGTCACTATATTATATTAGTACTACCTCTTGGTGTCATTAAATAAGTGGCTGGTTAGACTGTTACAATTGAACTCTCACTCTCCCATAATTTTGTCATCGACGAACCATAGAGTGACACATTACTTATATAAACCTAACTATATATATATATATATATATATATATATATATATATATATATATATATATATATATATATATATATATATATATATATACACACACACTTGTTAACAAAGTGACGGCACGATAATTGGTGCCATTGCCTTGACGCGTCTAATCAGGTCTGTCCTCGACCAGAGTCCTCGCTCTAAGTGACCGGCTTGGTAGTGACCTTTCTCCCCTGGCCATCGTCAGAGCGTGATTCTCGCCATAAGGCCTGGACCCAAGCTTCAATGTGATCAAAGCTCACATTTCAGCTCATGACACTTATGCTCTTATCACTTTGAGATCGAGTAGTAAAGGTTAGATCTTGAAGTTACCCATCGTTAGTGACTTGTGGTCCCACATGGTTCATTAAAAGCCCCACAATTTCCTCTACATGATTATACACAATGTCCTTGCTTATTAAGTCTCCCCCACCCAAACCATCCCTTCCAGCCCAATACTCTTTCCTAGTGCATGTGCTAATGACCAAGAAATATGGCCCATAATGTATATTTAAATATTTATCATCATCATCAAATACCCTGCCAGATGACATTGGCATTCATGTCTCTTCGCATATTTCGGTCTTTAGTGTACTGGATCAACTCTGCTGATGGTATGCTTCCATGCTACCATTTCAGTCCATCCAGTATCATTTCTCTTGGTCTGCCTCTGCCTCTCTTTCCCTTGATCGATCTAGTCGTCACGATGTTTTCCAATGCCTCTCTTCTCATCGCATGACCAATAATTATATTAGTTAATATACTAGTTGCGGTTAATTCTTCTCACGTTCTATGTAAACTGCATATGGATCAGGAAAATGCTGCCTAACGCTTTATTAAAAAATTCCTAATATACACAGTATACATATACATGCACCTGAAACAAAAAGTGTTAATAATGTTATATAAAACATGGGTGAATAATTCAGAGTCCTGCCCTCTCAGGTATGGACATTGTAATAACAGAGAGTGCAGACAAAGGACACTCCTTGAATATCAAGAACACAGAAACAATGGTTAAATCAATGAAACATATGACACCAACATGTGATATAACTATAGAAAGGAAAATGCTTAACTGAGTTAAGAAATACAATTTAAAATCCAAGAGGCAATCATAACATCAGATGGAAGCTGTGCAACAGAGATTAAAAGTGAAGTAGGACAAACAAAAGCTGCATTTAACTAAATGAAAATTGGCGTATGCAGTAAGTCACTATCATTGAATGTAAGAAAGAGAATACTGAATTATTATATAGAACATGTGTTGCTGTATGGCAGTCAATCATAAAACTTAAATGAACAAATTAGATGTTCGGAGCAATGGAGATTTGCTTCCTGAAATACATGTTTTGAGTACATTGGAATGCCAGATTAACTACCAACAGATACAAACAACATTCTTTGGTAATGTGATGAGAAAAAAAGGCATTGGAAAACAGTGTGACCTCTGGAAAGATCTCTAGGAAAATAGGCAGAGGTAAACTGAGTAAAATTATACTCATGGACTGAGATGGTGGCATGCAGGAATACCATCAACATACAAGAACCAAGATCCGTGGAGAGGCATGAACGTTTGCACAAGCTGACAGGGCATATGGTGATGATACCTTCCAACATTCACAGGAAACATAGTTTCATAACATCACACATAGAAAAATGAAATAGGTTAAGATTGTAGTGCATTTCACCATGTGCTTTTAGACCATATGACAAGTGAGGTTGTAAGACAAGACATGTTGGATTCACTCAATCTGATTCTATTGAATTCTTTAGGACATGCTCTGTAGTAATCCTCAGAGCAATATGTATGTAGTAAGGTGATTTTATCTTGCAATGATTTCAGGGATAATGCACATATTTGCAGCTACAGTGTCAGAATGTGACCACAAATCAATATCAATATCTTTATGAGAATATTTCTTCTTATAGTCCACGTTTTTTGGTGTTGGTGATATGTCTGTCAAAAATCTTCTGTCTTGTTGTCTGCCAGTCATTTCTGATACCGATGTTTCTCCATGCCATGATGTCAGACTGCCCAGCATTTTTTCTCTTAATCTTCCCCTCTAACTGTTTCCTTGTGAGACATACTCCATCCTCCCCCTTCTCATGTCTCGACCAAAAAAATGTGGGCTCTCTTCTTGTGATTTGAATAATCATTTCTCTTTGTGAGTTAAAATTTTTCAGTATATCTTAATTGCTCTTCCAATCCATCTAGTGTTCCCATACTTCTTCTAAAAACCACATCTACACAACTTCCACATAATTCTTCACTTCTCTGTTAAATGTCCAGGATTGACTTCAGATTGACTAATATAGCACTTAGAACACTTTTATCTCACCTCGTTTGACAAAAATAAATTGCAGAGAATATCTAGCTGGAGTATAACTACCACCAGTAGAACTCTTTGATTAATTGAGTTGCTAAATCCCTGCAACCAACATCTATAGGCTTGTGTGTTGAGAAACTATTTCATACAACACATACACAACTAAAGGGACAATTTGAATCAACATTAAGATATTGCCAATAACCTGTTGTCGGCTCGATGTCTCAGATTCATTGACAGATTTGAACAGGAACATCAACATACGATGAATAATGCACATACTGACGTCTTTGTTACACTTCGTTTATTGTGGACAAATATTACAGCAGACATAAATCACATGGTCCCGTATATGTGGGAGGGCGAGTGATAATTCGTAATAAAGACATATGCATTTCTGCTGGATGCAGTTCATTAAATTTTAAGAGTAGACTCAATCGTTTCGGTAAGGGCAAATATTCAATTCATACACAGACGTTTGACTATGAACTAACGTCACACTTACAATCTGGTCTTGGCGTCTGGAGTGTAGTATCGCTGGGCTGCCATGAATTCGGTGAAATGCAACAAACCTTTGTGTGGCCATTCACTTAGCCGTACTAGCTGGATGAAACATCTCCGATTATGATCTTGAATCATTATACAAATTTCTTTGATAATCGTTCACGACTTCAAAACAGTTTCATGTCTTCAAAACAGTTTGACGTCTTGCTTCTGTCAAAATCCCGACCTAACTGACTAGACCGGCAGTTTCACTCTCGTGATCTCATCTGTTTGATCACGTGATACACAGTCTTTCTGAATGGTTTCTCTTTCTGTCGTGAATCATCAGCACTATCTACTAGAGGTCTCGGCTTCTCTCGTTTTCCTAGTGCTCGTCAGTTAACTATGGTTAACTTAAATTACACTCGATTTTTCTTCACTGCTCCTGTACTGTACACATTCTACAAATACGCAGGACAGGTACTGTAGACCCTGCTTTGCTACGTGGCAGCGTCCCCTCCCCCCCTCCCCTTTTTGAAAATGGTGCAACCATTTTCATAGTCTATTCGGTTTCTTCTGCATATGACAGTTCTTAGTCATTTCATAAATACGTTGTATATACATACACTCCTACATAGTATTCTGTACTTCTGATAATATGATTGTATGGTATTCAAGTAAACACTACACAAAATGAATGAAAAACAAATTATTATTATTATTTATGTCGGACACACACTTCTGTCTACAAGCTTGTATATGTCGTGTAGCTACAGTGTACGGGAGGGCTGGGCTAACTAGCTATGGATTTCAAAAGGTCCCCTGGGCCTCCCCATGTATTTCCCCATTCATGCTTCGTCATGAGCATCTTCATCCTTACCAAGGCCATTACGCCCGAATGAAGTTACGTGTGTGTTTAAAAGGTACCACCACACTCTTTATTATTATTGATGTTTGGTATGTGGGCTGTTTCTATATTATGTATATGACTTTTTCCTCTGCTGCCTATGCCACTTGTCGTTGCAGGATACCGTTTGACTTTTCTTTGCTTCATCTATTTGACAGGTCAGGTATGCTGCCTTAGTAGATATTTATCTTGTTGTGTTCATTATTCTTCTCTCTGCGTTTCTATGACCTGGGCTAATTACTTCTTCTTCGTAATTCTGGGTGTGGCCCCTTCTACTTATAGGCCAATGTTCATTATGTTGACAAGGTGTACGTGTGTGCTCTTACTATAATAATATATACATGTGTGTTACCTCAAAGTTTATAATATTTTGTTGTACGATCAACATTATAACTGGATACTACCATGCAATAATATTTTTTATTACGATCTGTTTCTTCACCATTGTTGCTTCATTTTATTCTTGTGGACACCATTGTTGCTAACTATGAATTTTGTCTCGCTGTACTGTAGAACCTGCATTGCTACATGGCAGGCATACATACCACGTGTAGTTTCGTGTTTACAGTTCTTTGTTTTCTACCGTGCATGTGTGTGTGTGTCTGTAAGCCTATTATGCAGTTCTCTTCATGCGAATGCAAAGAGAGTTAAGTTGGTTTAGCTGATTTTTAATGATTGCTAAGACTTATATACAATTGTGTGGCTATTTCTTTAAAAAAATAAATCCACAACTCTTCCACATGGCATATGTTGTGCTTTTCACAATCATTTGATCAGAAAAGAAAATATTGCAGCATTTGGAACAATAGAGAAATAATAACTAGTAGAAAAGATCAACTTAGCAGAAATGGCATTGCAGTCACTGTTTGTAATGGAATACATTTATAGCAGACATTGGGATTGTAGTCACTGTTTATAATGGAATACATTTATAGCAGACATTGGGATTGTAGTCACTGTTTATAATGGAATACATTTATAGCAGACATTGGGATTGTAGTCACTGTTTATAATGGAATACATTTATAGCAGACATTGGGATTGTAGTCACTGTTTGTAATGGAATACATTTATAGCAGACATTGGGATTGTAGTCACTGTTTGTAATGGAATACATTTATAGCAGACATTGGGATTGTAGTCACTGTTTATAATGGAATACATTTATAGCAGACATTGGGATTGTAGTCACTGTTTGTAATTGAATACATTTATAGCAGACATTGGGATTGTAGTCACTGTTTATAATGGAATACATTTATAGCAGACATTGGGATTGTAGTCACTGTTTGTAATGGAATACATTTATAGCAGACATTGGGATTGTAGTCACTGTTTATAATGGAATACATTTATAGCAGACATTGGGATTGTAGTCACTGTTTGTAATGGAATACATTTATAGCAGACATTGGGATTGTAGTCACTGTTTATAATGGAATACATTTATAGCAGACATTGGGATTGTAGTCACTGTTTATAATGGAATACATTTATAGCAGACATTGGGATTGTAGTCACTGTTTATAATGGAATACATTTATAGTAGACATTGGGATTGTAGTCACTGTTTATAATGGAATACATTTATAGCAGACATTGGGATTGTAGTCACTGTTTATAATGGAATACATTTATAGCAGACATTGGGATTGTAGTCACTGTTTGTAATGGAATACATTTATAGCAGACATTGGGATTGTAGTCACTGTTTGTAATGGAATACATTTATAGCAGACATTGGGATTGTAGTCACTGTTTATAATGGAATACATTTATAGCAGACATTGGGATTGTAGTCACTGTTTATAATGGAATACATTTATAGCAGACATTGGGATTGTAGTCACTGTTTATAATGGAATACATTTATAGCAGACATTGGGATTGTAGTCACTGTTTGTAATGGAAAACATTTATAGCAGACATTGGGATTGTAGTCACTGTTTGTAATGGAATACATTTATAGCAGACATTGGGATTGTAGTCACTGTTTATAATGGAATACATTTATAGCAGACATTGGGATTGTAGTCACTGTTTGTAATGGAATACATTTATAGCAGACATTGGGATTGTAGTCACTGTTTGTAATGGAATACATTTATAGCAGACATTGGGATTGTAGTCACTGTTTGTAATGGAATACATTTATAGCAGACATTGGGATTGTAGTCACTGTTTGTAATGGAATACATTTATAGCAGACATTGGGATTGTAGTCACTGTTTGTAATGGAATACATTTATAGCAGACATTGGGATTGTAGTCACTGTTTGTAATGGTATACATTTATAGCAGACATTGGGATTGTAGTCACTGTTTGTAATGGAATACATTTATAGCAGACATTGGGATTGTAGTCACTGTTTGTAATGGTATACATTTATAGCAGACATTGGGATTGTAGTCACTGTTTGTAATGGAATACATTTATAGCAGACATTGGGATTGTAGTCACTGTTTTTTATGGAATACATTTATAGCAGACATTGGGATTGTGAATTATTGCATATCTAGCTTAGCTTACACTGTGCGGTATTATTATTAATTGGGACATATTAATTGTCATCCTGGCCATTGACTGCCACTTATTTAATTGGTTTTTCACTGTTAACTCAACTGACTGCTTGGCTGATTGTACTGGCTGGGTATTCTTTAAGCCCTTAAGTGATCTGCCAACTGTTTTATGTTTCCAGCTGTGTAATGTCAGTTACCACAGTGGCTAAGGGCTTAAGGACGCGATTCATAAGCCCGCTTGCCCTTGATCGAAACACAGCTGCATACAATTTGGCAACATGCAGAGTTGCGTTGTGTTTTTCTGAATTGGTATCCGAGTCAGTTGTTCAGAAAGCAATGAAACGTAAACTTGCCAAGACACAAACAACATTAGTAACATGCTGGTATTGACAGCGATGTCCTGTAAAAAAGATATGCACACAAACAATGCAGTTACAGTTGCATAATTGTTGTATGTTTCTGTCGATGTTAAAAAAAAACAAAAAACATCAACATATATTACAATTCAAAAGCATGTGTAATGTTCACGTTTCTCAACAGATGTGAATACAGCACACCTGAATTTAACTGTTGCTGGTGTGACAGGAAACCTGTCTTCTGGATCATGTAGCTTTAGCCTGACACTAAACAAATCAAACGACCTGGAGTTGTGCTGCTCCAACACAGCCAAGCCTTGTTATCCTCAAATTTCCTTCAATGGAGCTGTGGCCACCAACAATACAGAAATGTGTGTTACTTACCCAACATCTCAACTAGCTTCAGATGGGGTTACAGGAAATCTGGTTCTATCATTCTCCGTGTGTACTCTCACTGACTACAGACAAGGAAGCAGTTGTGTATTGACACAAAAACCAGGTAAGCAAGGTTATTAACCAGTTATGACTCATTTGAAAGCTGTTTGAAGTGAAACGGTGTGTTTTACGACGTGCGCACATATAAGATGGGAATTATAGTACTTAAGGGCTAGCATGCACACATTTCCTGGAATATATTAGGGCTGTTTTGCAACGTTCACATATACGATGGAAGCTACAGTACAGGAAAGGCTAGCGTACACAAGTTTGCTAGAATATATTAGTTAAAGTATGAATAATATTAGTAGAACTGCGGTAAATCTGAGGAAATATAAGGAGTATTATTGTTTTAAACCCACCCACCCACCCCCTCCCCCCCCCCACCCACACGCACACTCAACGCAATGCAGCTTTAAATAACAACAGTATGGAAAACACAGGGTCTTGCGGCTACTAACCTTCATAAGAAAACAAATACATACACAAAGCACTAATATAATCAGGGAGAAGACCCTCCTGTGACTACATTAACTGATTGCCTGCCAGATGCCACTTGATAAACCCGGTAACCCAAATTTTACACCCAGATGCCACTTTATAGCCACTCTTATGTATAGTGGTTTAATGTATCCGTTTTTCCTTTCCAGTCCACAATTTTTAGTGTCTCACTTAGTTAAACTCTAAAGCGAAAGATTTCGCTCCCGGCATTGGGATACAAAGCATTGGAATCCATGTTCTGTGTTAGAAAGGACTTTTTCAAAGTTTTGTTTTGAATTTTCTTACAAATGGCAACGCCTCCTTCTAGTTTGCGGCCTCGCAGACTCACATCAGACCAAGCAATATTATTATTTGAAAGGGTTTTAGACGATAGTGATTCCGATTTGAATGAAGATTCTGATAGTTGTAGTTCTTCTAGTCAATCTAAAGCTTTAGCGCGTGGTGATAGGGAAATCTACGACAGTGGAAGTTTGTCATCAGCTGAGGGGTCTGACAATGAATATCAGCAAGTCAGAATTAGAATTGAATTACTACTAAGAGCCAACAAATGCAAACAGCACAAACAAAGAATAAATTTGGAGGTAAAAACTCTTTAATTTTACCAGACACTTTAGAGCCTGAAGCACCTCTACCATCTTCTTCAACAGCATCGATATGGCATGATGTGTCAGAAGGGAAAACAAAACCTAAGTTTGAGATTCGTCCTCGGAGGATTCACGTCAATCCTGAACTTTATAAACTTCAAACACCAATGGATTTTCTCAATGTGTTTTTGACGATCACATAGTAGACTGTATAATTACAAATGTAAATGAGTATACAGAAAATATATTGAAACAGAAAACTCCTAAGAGAAAACATTCTCGTCTGCAATCCTGGACCCCACTCACGAAGCACGAATGGTTGAAGTTTACGTCTGTCATTATTTCTATGGGACTTGATCGAAGACCATGGATCAAGGACTACTGGAGTACTGCTTAACATTTCTATACTCCTTGGTATGCCACAATGTTTTCCAGAAATAGATTTGAATCTATTTATCACACCATGCTTCACGTATGTGAACCAGACGCAGCGGGTGCAACTAAAATTGAACCTCTTGTTGACATGATTCTGAAGAAATTCCAGGCAGCATATTACCCATTTGAAAATGTGTCCATTGATGAAATGGATATTGGGTGGAAGGGCAGATTTCAGCACAAAAAATACAATGAAACAAAGCCTCACAAGTACCACATCAAAACATATGGCATTTGTGATTCTGCGACTGGCTATGTGATGAATTTAAAAATTTACTATGGAAGAAACACCACGTACAATCCGAAGTTAGATCCCACATCTGCTCATGCTGTGAAAGTGTTTGCCACACTACTGAATGTTCTCGGACCTGGTCATCACATCTTTGCTGACAGATTCTACACTTCGAAAGCTCTGATTGACTATCTGCATTCCAACAATTTCAATTATACAGGCACACTGAATGTCAACTGAGTAGGCTTTCCTCCAGAGTTGCTTCAGTTGCGACATGCTTCAGAATCTGCAACAAAACTTATTTTTGGATATTTGTTAGGAATAATTCTGTTCCTAACGTTGGACAAGTGGTGTTTGTGTAATAATTCAGTAAATTAAACAGGATTAGCTGCAGAGGAGTACACTAAACCCCTTGGTGAGTGCAATTTTTAAATAATTTTTATCTATTTATATATTATTTTTATTATATTTCTAAACTACAGCAATAGAAACAACACTAACATGTTCCTTATGCAATCCACTTTACTTTCATATATAATACAATATATCTGTTACAATTTTAACCATTTTCATAACATTATTGTGACAGACGGCATAAGAACGGGATGAGAAGAATGAAAAGATGAAAAAGATAAGAACAATGAAGAGAACATGAACATTTGAAAAAAATCAAAATTCATACTTATCTCAGAATGCCAAGCTGTGATACTGAGATGAATTTCACTTCGATACACTTATATAGACAGCCGTGTGAAACTGTAGTATCATTGGGACTGGTATAGGGGATGGTAACGTTTCAGTGAAGATCCCAGGTAATTAAGAGAAAGTGGTCCATAAAAAGGGGGGAGGAAGGCGGGATACTAAAGCAATGGATATGTGATGGTGGGCTAAGGGTGAAAACAAAGTAGGAGATACACGGTGGATGCCCATACAATGCATGGGTGGGTGCCAGTAAATGGTTGACCATAATGGACGAATGTTGAAGAGCAATGCTTTGTGCACCTAAGCATGATGGTGATAATAAGGAAACTCATTTTCTGTGCTCCTGTGTGTGTGTGTGCCAAGAGACTCCAAAAGTCTGGATGGACTGATATGTGTGAGCGCACATGCAAACGTCTACACCCATCAACAGACATTCGCACAACTATATACACACATATGTTTATGGTGTATATGAGCAAGGAGGGAGAGAGAGAGAGAGAGCGAGAGAGAGAGAGAGACAGACAGAGAGACAGAGAGACAGAGAGACAGAGACAGAGAGACAGATAGAGAAAGAGGGATATAGAGAGATGGAGGGTTCGGTATAGTACTGTGATATGCGACATGGGATATTAGAAAGTCTAAAAATACGAGACTTCACTCATAATGTTCCATATGAAATAATGTCTGTGGGGTTGATTGTTATACCACGCATTATAGGTTCAAATCCTCCAATGCATTGTTTTATGGGGGTGTATATGATCAGACTACCCGTAATACACGTGATATGAGTTGGCACAGCGACGCAAAATTATCATACTCTGTGGCACTGATGCGTAACATCCAGGATTTCTCTTGCTGTGTGTGAGTGCATATCCCATAGTTGATGGATATGCTGTAGGAATAGGCCCCTAAGCTTTTCACGTTGTATTCACCTTTTCAATATAAGGAGATTTTATATATATATATATATATATATATATATATATATATATATATATATATATATATATATATATATATATATATATATATATATATATATATATATATATATAGCCAGCTTCCTGGCCTAGAGGTTAGCGACTTTTCTCCGTAATCTTGTGTACTCTCGTAAGTAACGTGACGACGGTAAGAATCAGCAGTAGTTCGAAAAACGTCGGTAACTTTCGGGGTATATAAGCCGGCCGCTCAGAAAGCAATGGAAAACTACTGAGCGTAATCTTGCCAAGAAATCAACATTCAGCTGAAAGATGCTGATGTTGACAGCAATGTCTTACTCACACCAAGAGAAACGTTTAAACGGCTTTCATATGCGGTGTCTGCGAATAATACTTGATATTGAGTGGCAAGACAAAATCACAAATACTGATGAATTGGAAAGATCAGGTTGTGTGACAGTGTGTTCCATGCTCAGTCTTCGTAGACTTAAATGGATTGGACATGTTAGGAGCATGGATGATGGTAGAATACCAAAGGACATATTTTTTGGTAAATTACAGATGGGTAGGAGATCTCACGGACGGCCTCTACTACAATACAAAGATGTGTGTAAGCGGGACATGATTGATACAGGCATTGATAATGCACATTGGGAGCAAGTCGCCGCTGAACGTGTTGCATGGAGGGCAACTATTAGAAATGGAATAAAGACAAAGCAGAAAAAGATTGCAGATAAAGCACACACAGAGACGTAAGATGCTGCATGATGGTGGAAATGACCATGCTTTCACATGCATCCACTGTGGACAAATATTTGCAGCACGAATTAGCCTTATCAGCCACACTCGCCATCGGCATGGGTCGTAGTTATTAAGCCTTTTTGAAGCACAATGTACCAAACTATCATCTGTCAAGACGGAAAGGTGCCAATACAAGAAAATGTTGAAGAATTCAATCAGTTTAGCTGCAGAAACAACTATTCCAAAATTAAAGAAGGTGGGTCGTAAGAAATGGATGACTGAATAGATTTTACACCTAATGGAAACAAGAAGACTCAACAAAAATAATTCTGCCAAATATGAAGAAATTCACAGACAAGTTAGAATATTATGTAAGGAGGAAAAAGAATCATAGCGTGAGAAAAAGTGCTTTGAAATTGAAAAACAACACAACAGTCAAAATACCAAATTAGTGCACAAAAGAATTCAGGAAGTTACTAATAAAAGAACAAGTACATCAACAGGCTGTCTAAGGCTGTCTTCTTTACCACTTTAGTGTCGTCCCTGGAGTGAGGATAATCAACACCCACATTTGTTTTAATTCAATATCTCTATCCTGGGGATATCCAGCAGACTCCGTCCACAACACTCCCTCAATCTGAAGACACCTTCTTCTCACTCTTACTCACCCCTGGATCATGCCCCCTCTCATCCTTCCCCAACATAACATACTTGACAACTCTAGCTTCAACAAATAAAAACACGAAATTTATTAAAGCAAAGAGTATATATAGGAGAAGTGTGTGTGTGTGTGTGTGTGTATATAAGGTGTAGAATGTGTGACGTGTACTCTAAAGTGTCTATAGACTCAGACCAGTGTTCAGGAGTATAGTCATTCTCATCACTGTGCTGAGAACACACTAGCACCATGTATTCCAGACAAGCAACCTCACCAAGGTGATGCTCTTCCGGTCACGTGAAGACTTCCTCCGTTGTCTCTTGAATTACTAGGATGCTTGGACACCCATGACAAACACTGTCTAATGAGAGTCTTCAATCGGCTTTACACTATGAATTTCCTCTGTTATTTAACTGATTGTTAATCAGAAAAATTATAACCCTATTGTCTCTGTTACTGGGGAAATCTTAATGGATCTAGTGTCACTGGTTTTAAAGATTCCCCATATTAACACCACACTCTGAATGTTCTAGGTATCAGTATAAATTTTGTATGAATGTTCCTGGTATCAGTAGTGTATATCTACAATGTTCTGACTGTTCAGTGATACAATTATCACTTGCTAAACATAAATCTCATCAGCATGTCCTGCTCAGCAGAAGCTAGGTTCCCGCAAACCAACTTGGGTATAAGCCCAATGTAGCGGCCTCTCAGCAACTTCTGTCTTCAAATTCTGAGCCATCGTCTTCTAAAATGTGTTAGCTTCACTGCTGAAAATCATAGCACACATACGTGGACCTGTAAATGGAACCATATGCCTATTCCGGTTGCTAATCGAAACTAGGCAATCACAGACTGGATCTATGTCCGCCGATAACTATCAACAATTTGACACCCTAGTTTCTTTCATTGAACACAACTCGGAAAACTGCACCGATTTTTCCCACTTCAGAAAATCTTGATCGACTAACTCCCCTTGTTTACTGCAACGCTTTTTATATGGGCTGGAGTGACGTCACCAAAAAGTCTAGACGCTGATCCGTCCATAATCTGGTTTCCTCCTACTGTTCTAAACTAACTGAAGTCAATCCGCCGTCAAATTTGCTTTCATTTGGGGAAATTCTTTGTCCCGTACAACAATAGTTCAACCTGAGAATTCCCTACATCACAGAATCCATCCCGCGTCTGTCCAGACTTTCCGTCTAGCACTTCAAAGGCTACTACCGCCTTGGCAGACGTTTGGCGTTGTTATTCGTTTCTCGAACAACCCACATCATAAAGATTCGCCGACCAGGGGTAGACATTTTGACGCAACGTATCTTGTTTCTCAGTTAGAAATGCCGATCGTGTGTAGACAGTTTTAACGACGTATTTTTCTCAGTCTGTTCAACATCAAAGGGTCGGTTGTTTTTGCAGACTAATGTCGGGTCTTGTTTGTCATCGATCGTAACTAACAAGTTTATTTTCCGTGACAAGATATACCTTCTGAATTATGTAAATTATGTGAGTCACATCACACAGATTTTGCTAAGAATTATCATGCAAAGAGTTAGGAAGAAAATAAAACCTGAAATAGGGGAAGAACAATGTGGGTTTGTTTAAGGAAAGGGTACAGTAAATGCTGTGTATATGCTGCGAACAGTTATTGAACGTGCTATAGAAATAAACAAGGATGTACATCTTTGCTTTATTGACTACACAAAGGCTTTTGATAGAGTTGAACATGTCAACATGGTGGATATGATTGCAGATCTACAAATTGATGGGAAAGACATTAGACTTATAAAAACATATATTGGAAACAAGCTGCCATAAGGATTGATAATGAAGTGGGACAATATCAGCCTTTTAAGAGAGGTGTTAGGCAGGGATGTGTAATGTCTCCAGATCAGTTTTCCTTATACAGTGCAAATATTTTCAGAAATGTAGAAGATATAAATGGAATCAGCATTGGAGAACGAAACATCAATAACATTAGATATGCAGATGATACAGTATTGATTGCAGACAATGCACAGGATCTGCAACAATTAGTAGACGCTGTTGTTATACACAGTTGTGATATATATTTTCACAAGAGTAACATGCGGTGAATAACTCCGGGCAATAAAAATAGTTTGACACCGCTCATTCCCGGCAGCAATAATCCGACTTTTTCATCGATCCATTGTGACGTCACCACCGGAACAACGAAATCTAAATAAAAGCCCATGCGGGAAAAGAAACTGCCTGTTTTTGTGAACCAACCCACACACACAAGACGCAGGAGAGATTCGATGAGGAAGGGAGTGATAGTCTCTTCAAAATCAACTTAGTATAATGTAGTATAAGTTAGATAGATAAGACAAACATCAGCCCACGACATCGCATTGGAAAAATCTGAATCCTGGCGCCGAAGTGTGGAAGAAATTCATTTTAAATGAAGGTAAACAGTAATAATTTATTTTAAATCTTAGATAAGTTGTGAGTTCAGTTTCCCAGAAGAAGAGTGGGTAAGTCTACTGGTGAACACGTGTGGTGAAGTCTTAAGACGTTAATTTAACTGTTATAGTTATAGATAAATTATTCATTAAGAATAAACCTAGTTAATTTATTTTCTCCCAAAAGTAAACACCTGATGTAATGTATAAAAAGCATTAATCCAAGTTGTACAATTAATTCTTAAGCAACTCAATCGACAATGATTTGGAATGGTGAGTTCTTAAAGAATTTAATTTAGTACAAACTGAATAATATTATACTCAGTTATCATAGTCATAAGATAAACTGTACATTAGGAGAAAACTGCAGTGTTTATTTTCTCTCAGCTAAGCAACTTAGTTAATGTATAAAACATTAGACACGTGCTATACATTTTATTTCTTAAGCATGAAACTGAATCTACAATGAATTACAGTGACTTAAGGAACTTCAGAATTCTTAGTACAATGGTAAGGACATAATGTATATGGCCCACTGGTAAGATTAAAAACTAGTTTACATGTGCCAGCACTAATAGAGAATTTAGTGGAATGTGTATAGTCGAGTAGATTGAGCACATTAGTCAGTAGATTTATTTTTTTACATGAGCACATGGACAACCAAATAGTTTTCTTATAATTCATGATCCCATGAGAACCACCCAGAGTTCTACAGGTATCATAATTTGTGTGATGGGACAGCCCACTTGGGGTAAGCAAATATATAAACATGGCGGTTAAACATGGGCAATAATAATATTTGTGCCTCATAATAGTGCGTAACCAACCGCCATGCGAGAAGTATTTTAATTCATAATGCCTGAATGTGAATTGGATATATCACCTAAATTATATGTATTTTATGAGAACATGTGAAAACTCCTGGATTTCCTATTGCTAAATCCTGGATGAATTGCCTAAGTGTGTCTAATGATCACAATGATCACTATGACATTGTTGATAACATGTCTGTGAGGATTCATCTTTGTTAAACAGATGTGAATGTCTCATTTCATAAAACCCACCAGCATGCATGACTACAAGTTAGGTTGAAGGATGAGATTCCCTTGTAATGTCATTCTTTGTGAATCTGTGAATGTATTCTGTGTAAAGCACCTACATATGCATGATTGTCATTCATACAGATATGATTGTGTCTAATGAATGGGTGAGATCTCATTGTGTTGACATATGGTGTTAACATGTTATGTTGTCATTTGGAAATCACATAAGTACCCACCTTACATGACAGTATGAAGGATGTGTGATGAATGATTCCTATATGATTCCCCCTACCAATATGAATGTGTCTATGGACTGAGTGAAATTATCATACATACACATGAATGATGTCAGAGAGAGTGAAGTGACCTCACATGCACAGAGGGAGATGTTGACTGATGCATGAGGAAATTGAGTGAGTGAGTGAAGTTACATGCTGTGAGAGAGAGAGGGAGTATAAGCCAACAGTCAATCTCATGATAGCCGGCAACTTTGATGTGGAATGCCATGCCTATCACTAGAGAAATGCTTCGGTGTACCCCATAAACTAAAAAATAATTTAGTACACTCCGGCGCATAACAGCACTTTGTATAAAGTATCATTCATATCCCTATCATCTAGTTTTGTGCGCTAAGCACGACACAAACCATATCATACATTACGCATAGCACCAGCCTCTGTGTTTGGAATTTAAGCAATATCCCACTTTGTAGTTCATGTTAACACATGTGATCTATTGTGATGATAATAATATTCTACCAAGATAATGATGAGGACTGTAATATAATGAAAATGATATAACAATGATTATGATGATAATGTTAGAATAATGTAATGAATTCTAATGTCATAAGCATGATAATAATGATGATGATTGTAATGATAATGTAATAATTATGCAAATAATGATAAGGATTTTAATTACAATTATTATAAAAACCATGATGATGTTGATGATAATAAGCAATATTACATCCATGAGAATGGAAGAAATCTTCTCACTTGAAGCATTTAATGAAGAAGAATACACCTGAATGCTATACAAGAATAATACCAGAATGTACTTATCTTGTTTATAAGCAAATACTCATGGAAATGGGAACTGGTTTTTAAAAGCCCTAAATGTATAAGACTCTTTTTCTTGAATAGGAAAAGATGAAGTAGAGAACAAAACTAGATACAGAAGAGAATGGTCAACATAATTGTTAAATTCCCAAGCACTCAATGTATTACTTCTATAAACCTGAGGACAGGCATAGGTGATGATGAAACTGCACATCTGCTAGTTAAACCTTGAACCCCTGATAGTGGAAGATTGGATTGAGAGCCAACAACTATGTTGGTGATAACTACATGAAAACACCATGACTATCTTTCTTCTATGTTTATTTTCTCTAAAGAACAGGATCTATTTTATTGTTTTCACTGGTTATGTTCTTAGGCTTTTACATGTAAATTTTAATGTCATATTTCTGATATTATTAGAATTATGTGATTGATGGAATTTCAGGTAGTGGTCTTATTCATGTCAATCCAGACCTGACTTGGTGAAGATTGAATGCAGCACCTGTTGAGTGAGCACATGGATGAGTGATGCCCTTGATAGAGTAGAGCAGAAACTTATCTACCTGCAACCATTCCATTTGTCTCATAGGAGAGGTAACCTTTATTTAACCAATTACCTGCTGAGAGAAAAGAAAACCAAGAGCCAACTTATGTTCTACTACACCCAGGAACACTTAATACTACAATTGATGATAGCCAGAGTGATTTCCAAAGCTGGAAGTGGAGAATCCTGATTGCAGACAGTTCTTTTTTTTCAGATCCTCCAGGCCAGTAAAAAATTAGCATTACATGCTACTGCGAAAAATCTAAACTGTTAATATCTACCTTATCATGGGCACATCAAGTCTGTAATATTTACTATATATGTATATGTCCTTATTTTATGACAGGAAATTGTAATTTTGAATGCAATTTACAAAATCCATATTTGTGTTTAATAAATCATAAAAAAAACTAGGTCATGTCATGTATGGATTGTATTTTACTTGTCATAGTCAAATTGTTTTAAATTACCCTAGATAAAATTAATTAGTTGGTAGAGGAGAGGCAAGGAACCACTTAAGGAATACATTTGGTATAAAAGGGAGTACAACTTTTTCAGTATTTCCTAAAGGTATTCCTTGGTTCTCTAAAACTCTATTTCTGGTCTCAACAATTGAGTCAGTACAGCTAAATTAATTTAATGAGCAGGATCACATTGGGAAAAATGATTTTCCATCATTTATCTCTGTGGGGTTGAGCCATCAATCACATACGTATCCGACAAGTTGGGGGGCTAAGTCCGGGTATTTCTTTAATTAGAAAGTAGAATATAGCAGGTAAGGATAGTAACATTCACCTAGTCAGAGTTATCATATCATTAGATATCGATAAAGTTAGGTAGATAACTCTAATCAGACATACGTGCTTTGCTTAAAGTCTATTCTCCAGGTATACAGGCGTATTCACCTTCAGAGAAGACAAGAAAAAGGTAAGAATGGCAGACACCGCCAGACTGAGAAATCTTTTCATGGAGACTGGTAAGCAGTGCGACCTAACAGGTAAGGAGTTAGCTCAGTATGTTAGCGAGGAATTCGAGAAACATGAACGTCTACAAGCGGAGAATGAAAATAAGGAGAAGGATAGACAGGCAAACAGAGAACAAGAAGAAAGAAGACAAAAACATGAACTGGAAATGAGGAAGTTGGACAATGAAACCGAGTTACGACGACTGGAAATCATGAACCAACACAATCCCTCAGCAGATCAAAGTAGATCTTCAGCTGAACCACCAGGGGAAGCAGCTTCAGTTCAAGTGAACGCCATGTCTTTTCCGTTGGATCCTTTCAACGAACAAACAGACATCATCGAAAATTATTTATCAAGATTCGAGAGGATGTGTGTGATGTGCGGACTGGAGGAGACCAAATGGGCAGTTAAATTGTCACAATTACTTCGCGGAATTTCTTACGAAGCATTTTCTAGGATACGACCGGAGGAGTTGGGCAATTATAACATCCTAAAACAAGCCTTATTAGCCAGATTCGAGATAGACGGGGAGAACTACAAGAAACAGTTCAGGACTGCTAGGAAGGAAGCCGGAGAGAACTTCTCTCAATACGTAGAAAGACTAAGATCCTACCTAAACAAATGGCGTACCATGTCTAGATTTGAGGAAACCTACCAGGATCTACAAGAAATGTTTCTGATAGATCAACTCAAACAGAAAATGTCTCAGGACATGAGAGCATTTTTTAACACAGAATGGAGCTGAGAGATTGGAGTCGATCATTACTTTGGCAGAGAGATATGACAAGTCGCAGAAAGAGGCGGGAGGTAATCAACGAAATACCAATAATCTTCCTCGCGAATTCCCTCAGAAGACCAAAGATAAAGGAGAACCGAAATCCAGCAAACGAAATGGATCGAATGGATCAAATAAGACCACTACAAAACAGAACCAGCAGGTCAAGTAGGAGAAGCCCTACTGCAGCCATTGTAAAAATCATACTCATAACACAAGGGATTGCAAAAAGAAGCCTCAACCTCTTACCACAGCCTGTGCAGTAAAACCTAAAGCAGCGAGAAGGGACCGTAATGCCCATTCCAATATAGACAGGCGACGGAACACCAACTCCAAACTGCCAGTCATAGAATCTGTCAACCTGAATGGATGGACAGTGGAATGTCTCTATGATACAGGTTTATTTTTCGACGCAATTGTACAAGCCTCATTGGTAAACCCAGAGCAAGTTACAGATGAAACCGTCGAAATACATGAATTTCTGAAAAGTTCCGTACCTATGACACTTCCTGTTGCCAAGGTCAGCATAACTTCACGCTATGTTACGGGAGAAATCAGAGCAGTGGTCATGGAAGATCCAATCTACCCTGTCATGTTTGGATGTCGCTACGTCTTATTAGGAGAACCAGTACAGCCAATGATAGCATCAGCGGTGACTACGCGCCAACAGGCCAAGGAAACTCCAACGACTACGACACCAGCAAATCTTCAACCCGAAGATTTAAAACAAGCCCAAGCAACAGATAGTTCACTTGGGACGTGCTTCCGTAAGTTGTCAAAATCACATAACCTCCTGGGAAGGGTGATTTCTACATGAATAATGGAATTCTTCACAGAAAGGTAGGAAATTTAGGACCAGAGTATTCTCAACTGGTTGTTCCAACTACTTACAGAACACAAATACTGGAGATGGGACATAGTATGCCGTTTAGCGGACATATGGGAATCAACGCAACCATGCAACGAATCTCAACTCACTGCTACTGGCCTGGAATGAATGCGGACATTCAACGATATGTCAAATCATGTCCAGAATGTCAGAGAGTAGCCCCGAAGCACTGGACACCACCAGCGACATTAGGGGAAATGCCCATCACTGGCACACCATTCGAGAAAGTGGCTGTGGACATAGTCGGACCTCTCACCCTCACAAAGAAGAGGAATCGATTTATACTAACACTAGTAGACACATGCTCGATGTGGGCGGAAACTGTGCCGATGCCTTCGAGTGATTCCAAGCATGTAGCAGAAGCTCTACTTGGAATATTTACAAGATTAGGATTTCCGATCCGGATCCTGACTGACAATGGATCACAGTTCAAAGGGAAGTTGATGGAGGAAGTGTTTAGAATTTTCCAATCTAGGCAGATATGTACTTCTCCATACCACCCTGCTTCAAACGGAGCTGTGGAAAGATTTAATGGGACCCTATTAGCCATCTTGAAGAAACTAGCTCAAGAAAAACCAGAGGCGTGGGATACATACATTCCGGCAGCACTTTTTGCGTACCGCGAAGTACCACACAAATCTACGGGAATTGCACCATCAACATTGTTGTTCGGTCGTTGAATCAAGGGACCATTAGAAGCTTTACTTCGTACCTGGACTGATGATTCAGTTGATGAAACTGTTGTGACTGCATCCGCATATGTGTAATAGTTAAAACAATGACTTCAACTTGGCTGGAAATTAGCCGCAAGCAATCTACGACAAGCACGGCGTAGAATGGCCCAAAATTTCAACCAGAAAGCGAAAGATAGAGAGTTAGTGGTGGGAGAAAAAGTACTATTACTTCTTCCCACAAGTCAAAACAAGTTGCAGATCGGTTGGAAAGGACCTTATGTAGTAAAGGAGAAAATTTCCAGAACAAACTACAAGATCGCTATAAAGGGGAAAGAGAAAATCTTTCATCTTAACCTGTTACGAAAGTACAACGAGAGACCCACCACCGAGACAGCACATTTGATAGCACTGGCCGTAGCAACGGAAGTTGAACATGGAAACTCAATGGGAGTGGAGTATCCACTGCAGTTCAATGAGACTTATCGAGATGTGGACATTAGTTCAACATTAACGACGGATCAGCAGCAGCAGATTCGAGAGTGCTTAGAGAATTATGCAGAGATACTAACAGACAAGCCAAGATTAACAAATCTTGAAGAATTCGACATGAAGTTGAAGGATACAACACCTGCGCGAGTCAAAACCTACCCTGTTCCATACGCCAAAGCCAAATCTCTCAAAGATGAAATTCAACAATTGCTTTCAGCTGGGATAATATCACCTTCTGAATCACCTTACAATGCAAGTGTAGTTTTAATGAGGAAACCCAATGGTGAACATAGATTATGCATTGATTATCGGCAGCTGAATGCGGTAACAGAGTTCAACCCAGAACCACTGCCAGATCAAAATCAACTTTTCACCAGCCTCAGCAGAGCAAAATACTTCACAAAGATAGATCTCAGCAAAGGATATTATCAAATCCCAGTGAAAAAGGAAGTTAGACCGTGGTTAGCCTTCAGCACTCCTGATGGACACTATGAATTTATTGTTCTTCCTTTCGGATTAAGCTATGCGCCTAGTGTCTTCACTCGCATGATGAGGAAACTTTTAGGACCATTGGAAAATCCATGTCTTAGCAACTTCATGGATGACATCCTGATCGCTACAGAAACATTCGAGGAACATCTTGAGACTTTAAAGATACTGATCAACCGCCTGAAAGAAGTGGGGTTGACCGCAAGACCAAAGAAGTGCCAGATTGAGTTCAGGCAATTAGATTTTTTGGGACACACAATATCTCAAGGCAAAATGCAACCTCATGATGGTAATGTGGAGAAACTAAGAAATGCACCGCGACCCAGAACCAAAACGGATGTTCGATCTTTTGTATCTCTCTGTGGATTTTACCAAAGATACATCCTGAACTTCAATTCCCTAGCATCTCCGTTGACAAATCTCACTCGGAAAGGGGAACCAGAGAAGGTTGTTTGGTCTGCTGACTGCGAGAAAGTGTACACGGAGTTAAAGAAAGCTTTAACAGCAAAACCAGTTCTTCATCTACCAGATCTAACGCGCCCATGGATACTTAGGACGGATGCAAGCAACATAGGAATTGGTGCCACCTTATTACAAGGAATGGATGAGGATAAATCAATGCTCTTTCCAGTTGCCTATACCAGTAGAAAATTGAATTCAGCCGAAAGCAATTATTCTACAATTGAAAAGGAATGTTTAGCTTTAGTTTCGGCAGTAGAGAAGTCTCAAGCGTACCTGTATGGGAAACACTTCACAATACAGTGCGATCATCAACCTCTCACGTTCCAGGCAGCATCCAGAAACTTAAACGCTCGACTAATGAGATGGTCGTTACTTCTACAACCGTATTAATTTCAAGTT
This sequence comes from Cepaea hortensis, assembly GCA_963921405.1. Taxonomy (NCBI): domain Eukaryota; kingdom Metazoa; phylum Mollusca; class Gastropoda; order Stylommatophora; family Helicidae; genus Cepaea; species Cepaea hortensis. The sequence goes on from OY992891.1 coordinate 88,859,108, forward strand.
GAATATATTCCAGGAAGGATGAATGTAGGAGCAGACTTTCTCAGCAGACATCCTATTGAAGATTCTGTACAAGAATCAGAGGAGAAAAGAAATAATGGGAGAAGACAGGATTAGAGGAATTATAAGCTTGTTACGCCTGCTCAAAGCTACTGTTCTTCAGGCGAACAACAGTCTGAGAGGGGAGCCATGTGATATATATTTTCACAAGAGTAACATGCGGTGAATAATTCCGGGCAATAAAAATAGTTTTACACCGCTCATTTCCGGCAGCGATAATCCGACTTTTTCATCGACCCATTGTGACGTCACCACCGGAACAACGAAATCTAAATAAAAGCCCATGCGGGAAAAGAAACTGCCTGTTTTTGTGAACCAACCCACACACACAAGACGCAGGAGAGATTCGATGAGGAAGGGAGTGATAGTCTCTTCAAAATCAACTTAGTATAATGTAGTATAAGTTAGATAGATAAGACAAACATCAGCCCACGACATCGCATTGGAAAAATCTGAATCCTGGCGCCGAAGTGTGGAAGAAATTCATTTTAAATGAAGGTAAACAGTAATAATTTATTTTAAATCTTAGATAAGTTGTGAGTTCAGTTTCCCAGAAGAAGAGTGGGTAAGTCTACTGGTGAACACGTGTGGTGAAGTCTTAAGAAGTTAATTTAACTGTTATAGTTATAGATAAGCTATTCATTAAGAATAAACCTAGTTAATTTATTTCTCCCAAAAGTAAACACCTGATGTAATGTATAAAAAGCATTAATCCAAGTTGTACAATTAATTCTTAAGCAACTCAATCGACAATGATTTGGAATGGTGAGTTCTTAAAGAATTTAATTTAGTACAAACTGAATAATATTATACTCAGTTATCATAGTCATAAGATAAACTGTACATTAGGAGAAAACTGCAGTGTTTATTTTCTCTCAACTAAGCAACTTAGTTAATGTATAAAACATTAGACACATGCTATACATTTTATTTCTTAAGCATGAAACTGAATCTACAATGAATTACAATGACTTAAGGAACTTCAGAATTCTTAGTACAGTGGTAAGGACATAATGTATATGGCCCACTGGTAAGATTAAAAACTAGTTTACATGTGCCAGCACTAATAGAGAATTTAGTGGAATGTGTATAGTCAAGTAGATTGAGCACATTAGTCAGTAGATTTATTTTTTTACATGAGCACATGGACAACCAAATAGTTTTCTTATAATTCATGAACCCATGAGAACCACCCAGAGTTCTACAGGTATCATAATTTGTGTGATGGGACAGCCCACTTGGGGTAAGGCAAATATATAAACATGGCTGTTAACCATGGGCAATAATAATATTTGTGCCTCATAATAGTGCGTAACCAACCGCCATGCGAGAAGTATTTTAATTCATAATGCCTGAATGTGAATTGGATATATCACCTAAATTATATGTATTTTATGAGAACATGTGAAAACTCCTGGATTTCCTATTGCTAAATCCTGGATGAATTGCCTAAGTGTGTCTAATGATCACAATGATCACTATGACATTGTTGATAACATGTCTGTGATTATTCATGTGTGATTTCATCATTGTTAAACAGATGTGAATGTATTTTTTTCATAAAACCCGCCAGCATGCATGACTGCAAGTTAGGTTGAAGGATGAGATTCCCTTGTAATGTCATTCTTGGTGATCTGTGAATGTATTCTGTGTAAAGCACCTACATATGCATGATTGTCATCCATACAGATATGATTGTGTCTAATGAATGGGTGAGATCTCATTGTGTTGCCATATGATGTAAACATGTTATGCTGTCATTTGGAAATCACATAAGTACCCACCTTACATGACAGTATGAAGGATGTGTGATGATTCCTATATGATTCCCCCTACCAATATGAATGTGTCTATGGACTGAGTGAAATTATCACACATACACATGAATGTCACAGAGAGTGAAGTGACCTCACATGCACAGAGGGAGATGTTGACTGATGCATGAGGAAATTGAGTGAGTGAGTGAAGTTACATGCTGTGAGAGAGAGAGGGAGTATAAGCCAACAGTCAATCTCATGATAGCCGGCAACTTTGATGTGGAATGCCATGCCTATCACTAGAGAAATGCTTCGGTGTACCCCATAAACTAAAAAAATAATTTAGTACACTCCGGTGCATAACACCACTTTGTATAAAGTATAATTCATATCCCTATCATCTAGTTTTGTGCGCTAAGCACGACACAAACCATATCATACATTACGCATAGCACCAGCCTCTGTGTTTGGAATTTAAGCAAAATCCCACTTTGTAGTTCATGTTAACACATATGATCTATTGTGATGATAATAATATTCTACCAAGATAATGATGAGGACTGTAACATAATGAAAATGATATAACAATGATTATGATGATAATGTTAGAATAATGTAATGAATTATAATGTCATAAGCATGATAATAATGATGATGATTATAATGACAATGTAATAATTATGCAAATAATGATAAGGATTTTAATTACAATTATTATAAAAACCATGATGATGTTGATGATAGTAAGAAATATTACATCCATGAGAATGGAAGAAATCTTCTCACTTGAAGCATTTAATGGAGAAGAATACACCTGAATGCTATACAAGAATAATACCAGAATGTACTTATCTTGTTTATAAGCAAATACTCATGGAAATGGGAACTGGTTTTTAAAAGCCCTAAATGTATAAGACCCTTTTTCTTGAATAGGAAAAGATGAAGTAGAGAACAAAACTAGATACAGAAGAGAATGGTCAACATAATTGTTAAATTCCCAAGCACTCAATGTATTACTTCTATAAACCTGAGGACAGGCATAGGTGATGATGAAACTGCACATCTGCTAGTTAAACCTTGAACCCCTGATAGTGGAAGATTGGATTGAGAGCCAACAACTATGTTGGTGATAACTACATGAAAACACCATGACTATCTTTCTTCTATGTTTATTTTCTCTAAAGAACAGGATCTATTTTATTGTTTTCACTGGTTATGTTCTTAGGCTTTTACATGTAAATTTTAATGTCATATTTCTGATATTATTAGAATTATGTGATTGATGGAATTTCAGGTAGTGGTCTTATTTATGTCAATCCAGACCTGACTTGGTGAAGATTGAATGCAGCACCTGTTGAGTGAGCACATGGTTGAGTGATGCCCTTGATAGAGTAGCGCAGAAACTGATCCACCTGCAACCATTCCATTTGTCTCATAGGAGAGGAACCTTTATTTAACCAATTACCTGCTGTGAGAAAAGAAAACCAATAGCCAACTTATGTTCTACTACACCCAGGAACACTTAATACCACAATTGATGATAGCCAGAGTGATTCCCAAAGCTGGAAGTGGAGAATCCTGATTGCAGACAGTTCTTTTTTTTTTTCAGATCCTCCAAGCCAGTACAAGATTAGCATTACATGCCACTGCGAAAAATCTAAACTGTTAATATATACCTTATCATGGGCACATCATGTCTGTAATATTTACTATATATGTATATGTCCTTATTTTATGACAGGAAATTGTAATTTTGAATGCAATTTACAAAATCCATATTTGTATTTAATAAATCATTAAAAAAACGAGGTCATGTCATGTATGGATTGTATTTTACTTGTCATAGTCAAATTGTTTTACATTACCCTAGATAGAATTAATTAGTTGGTAGAGGAGAGGCAAGGAACCACTTAAGGAATAAATTGGGTATAAAAGGGAGTACAACTTTTTCAGTATTTCCTAAAGGTATTCCTTGGTTCTCTAAAACTCTATTTCTGGTCTCAACAATTGAGTCAGTACAGCTAAATTAATTTAATGAGCAGGATCACATTGGGAAAAATGATTTTCCATCATTTATCTCTGTGGGGTTGAGCCATCAATCACATACGTATCCGACAACAGTGAGCAGCTGGAGTTGGAATTAAATTGTAAAAAGACTCAGGTTATGGTCGTCACTAGGAAGAATGAAGTACCACAATGTAATATACAAGTAAATGATAATATTCTTCAACAAGTGAATCGGTACAATTATCTCGGAACAGTCATAGCACCTGATGGGAGATACCTTGAAGAGATTAGAACAAGAATCGCCATGGCGAAAGTAGCCTTTAGCAAGATGAAAAACATTCTGACCAATAATGATTGATTGATTGATTGATCTAGGAACCGATATCACAGCATTCGGGACATTTCCATAAGCGCTCCGTCCCCATCCTCAGCAACCAGCGAAGAGTTCCAACACTAATAGTTCCAGTAGCAATCTGATTATATGTCCGTCTCGCCTTTCCTCTGAGCGTCGAGCATCGGCCAGATCCCCTCGTCACTCCTCGCTGCCTCATTCTAACCAGGCTATGGTGATCCATTTGCTCCTCCGAGGTGTACACGTGCTCCCACAAGGCCGCAACCACATCTGCCTTGTCATGCATCAATACTCCACCAAGTTCTGCCGAGCCAGCCAATCTGTCCGCCTGTTCATTCCCCAGCACACCAGCATGACCAATTTTATTCTGACCAATAAAAAGATGTGAATTGAAACGAGAAAAAGAGTGTTGAGGGGATACATAGAGCCTGTTGTTTTGTATGGATGTGAAACTTGGACAATGTGCAGTCAAGCTGAAAAACATCTGATGGCTGCAGAAATGTGGTTTCTGAGGAAAATGCAAAGAATACCATGGACAGACAGAAAAATCAATGACCAATTACTACAGGAGACAAATGAAAATTGGAAAATGATAAGAGAAATTAGACGTAGACAGTCAACATTTTTTGGACATGTTATGAGAATAAATAGATTGGAGAACTTAGTGACAACTGGCAAGTTCGAAGGGAACAGACCAAGAGTAAGACCGAGAGGAAAGTACCTGGATGGCTTCGCCACATGGCATGGACGAGACAGGAACACTGAACTGATCCACGACTCTTGTGATCGCGTGAAATGGCGAGTCATGACCGCCCACGCTTTCCGGCATGGCACATGATATATATATATATATATATATATATATATATATATATATATATATATATATATATATATATATATATATTAAATTGATAAGTATTGTGCTGAAGCGCATCCCCTTAGAATTTGGCCACTGACCAAACAAGCCACCGATATCCAGAAGTTGAATAACATTTCAAAATGCGCCGATTGTTTCGGCTCGGACGTTGCAAGCTCCACGGGCGGTCCGTACCTCCAACTTTCTAATGACGCAATCGAAATCGCGATCACAGAAAAAAATAACATTCACTTAGGGGTTGTGAAGAAATGTGACATTAAGAGCAACAACAACAATGGGAAAAAAGTCATCTAAAAGCCAGTCAACACAGGTACCGCAACCGATAAGCAAGGATATGGGGGAAAAGAGGATTAACTACAATCAAACAATGCACAGAACCAAGCCATACTTCATCAAATGTGTAATCACCGCAGTGCCACTTCAGCTCTTTGTACGGGATATTTAGTTACTGTTTTCGCAGACGGAGACTTGTTGCAGCGTTCTCTGAATTTATAATTGCATTTTGTAAAGCTGCTTTAAACTTTGCTTCTTCCGATCTTGTTTTTATAATGTGTGCCTTTGTTTGTAATCCATATTTCATATTCCAGACTTATAAGTTAGAGATAATCGACGCACGACTGGTCATGTGGTCAATATCAGCCACCAGCCTCTATTTCTTTTGACATATTTTGCTGCCCATTTAGGGTGGTTTGGTCATTGAGACCAGGTTAATTAATAATGTCCACATCAATGTGAATTAGAACACATGACCACATTGCCGGTAGACAAGTGTGCTAGCCACCAGGCCAATGCGACTTTTTCATAGCTATAGGCACACAATTACGTGTATCACGACGTGCTCTTTCATCTGTTCAGGAATGTACAATAAACCTGGCCAGTTGGGTACGTATATGGCTTTTTTCTAAAACCCAGTTGACAAGTTTTGTTGGTGTTAATATGTTTAATGGGTTCTGTTTTTAAAGTTGTATTCCATTAGAAGTTTTGATTCCAATACCATATTATCCATTGCAATTCTAGATCCAGATAAGAAGTCCCTTGAATTGTACGTATTTTTTATTTATTATACTTTAATGCCACTGCTGCCATGATCTGAAAATAGCTCTGTAAAGAGTTAACAAAAGCGACAACGGTGATAAGACAGATTCGCATAAACAGGCCAGAGTAAACACGAAATAACGAGTGTTAGTAACTGAGAAACAGTTCAGTGGAGACTGAATCATGAATTAACACGAAAAGTAATTAATCAGCCCGCACGAGACGGGTCAAGGACGACCATGTGAGAAGACTGAACTCGGACAGCCATTGCGGCTTTAAGATTATTCGGCCGAGAAACTTGTGAGTGTTAAGATCGTCGCTACAGAAACTAGCTGTGTATATTTCTGAACAACATTTAAGGAACCCGACTACGTCAGCAACCAAAGCCTTACAAACCAGCGCATGCATTGTCGACAGTATGACCGAAAGTCCAGTGAAACTAGATAGCATTAGACAGCATTAAAATGCTGATGCGTAAACACCACCAACTTGAAAAACTCTTGGTGGTACGTGGAAGTTTTATCATTAATAAATGTGGAAGCGAACTGGGACGCAAGAGTTGTCAAGTCATTTCAATCAGCTGTGTTATACAAAATATTGTCAAGTGTTATTTACAATAGAGCGAGTCAAATAACATTACGGGAACTGCATGTCACTGATATATAACACTTTCAAATTATATTGAACTGAATTCTTTGATTGATTGCCAGTCCCTCGGAAATGCTGAGCTTTAGAACTATAGTCCAAAGTGTGATGTCCTGATCGACTGCATTCTGGACCTGGCTTGTGTATATATGTATGGAAGAACTTGGTGTAAAATCTCCCCTCGCCATCCGCTACCGAGGTACCTGCCACAGCGATTATGTTGCAGAGCGCTAATTCCATTCATCATTCTCCACACACATTTATCAGCACAAAATGCATGGCCGATACGAGATCCATGTAATATCATCCATTTTTGAAACCTGGTCTGTTCATAGATCACGACAAGACTGGCGTTCCAAGGTGTTGGGCAATGTACATGCTAGCCCTGATCTTGTGACAACTGCAGGTCAAGAAATATCTGTCTGTTTGATTTACACTTTTTACCATCATCACCGTCGATGGGAGCACTAGCGTAGTTAATTCCTACAGCGACTGTGAAGTCATGAGAAAGGTCCGGTAATACGCCTTGTCGAGCAGTTAAACATTCAAACGGGTCTGCTAAACTGAGCGGGAGAACATCCATATTATTTGGGGTGTGGATGAGGGGGGAGGGGGGGATTTGTTGGTTGCAGTAAAGTGTCTGGGATTTCTTAACGCAGGTTAATGGACAGTGTTTAGTGCAGGAGAGCCTGGCATATGTTACCACTACATAGTCTTAGAAGGTGGGTAAAGGAAGACATTGCGACACTGACTAGTGGATAAACAGTTCACGTGTTGTGATTACAACGGGCTCACAGAGCATTCTAAACAGGGTGAAGGCAGGTATGGTTTTTGCAGTGTGACATGCTTAATTAAACATTCTAAGAGACTATCCATTGGGTCGGTTTCCCAGTGCATGCTGGTGCGTTGGGAAATGAGCAGGCGGGAACATTGACTGGATCTTCACCACTGGGTGGAGTATTGGTGCACGATAAAGCAGATATGGCCAACGCCCATTGGAATCGTATGTATAGCGTGGAAGAACAGATGTATCATGACTGTTCTCCGAGGAAAGGTTAGACATATAACAGTCCCCCACCCGACACCCCATTACTGGTGGGGGGTGGGTAGTCGTGAATGCTGGCGGCATGGCCTTTATATCACCAAATCGAATAACCTTCTTACTTGGTCTGTAACGTTGCCAAATCGTATAACTTACCACATCGTATAACTTACCACGGTTGGGGCTTCAGTTGTCACCATCTAGCGTGACTGAAATACCTTCCAAGTGTGTGGCAGTAAGTGGTTGTACGCGTCGGTGACGGCCGTTATCACTACTGAGTCTGGTTGCCTTTGTTGACACCACATAGGTTATGTCCCGCTGACTCTGTTACCACTAGGTTATTCATAACTGTATTGCGATCGTATAGTGGGTTTCTCATTTTCCTTCTTCAGCACGCGATCTGTTAATCATCTTTTATTTGAATAGCAATGATATAAACATTAACAACTGCAACTATAATTGAACACCTTGTCTAATAACAAATGTTTTGTCCATAATACGCCAATGTGTTCAAGGTCCACCAACCAATCACATAGTCCAATTAAAGAAAATTAACTATCCGAACTGACTCTGTGGTGTCAGGCTGTTAACATTCGAACAGCTTCCCCCAAGTAAATTGATTCTCTCATCTAAAATATGTTGATTCTTTCTGGTTGGACTCTAGATGATTACTCCCAGCTAAACAGCTAGTTTGAATCTATGCATTATGGATTTATACACATGAACCTACAACTATGATAGACATGACTAATGAAGACACTTTTTCTGGAGTGTCTAGATGGCCATGCGTCGAAGTACTCTTGTTCCTACCGCGAGGCGCTGTCATCGTTTGGAAGTGACAGGTTCGAATCCCGGTCGGTAACTATAGCTTTCAAATGTTATGTTGTCTAGTGCGTCCTCTAATCTCTACTTCCTTCTTCTCCTTCTGTGAGCGCCAAAAAATACAGCGTGTTTTTGTTTGAGTACTGTCTCGGTGGCTTCAGAGGGTTCCCCCGTTGATTTTCTATTTAAAACCCTAGTATAGCCATCAGTCTTCTACCGGTAGTACAGTAGACCTATCGTAGCTAATAGCAATTGTCACATCAGTCATTAAGATTAGTGAGTCATGTAGTACCATGCACATTTTTCATTGCATTATACTGCATATATTGGTACTGTTTTTAATGTTCTCGATTAGCCCCTTAAATGATGTATGAATGACATAAAGTATGAAAGAGAGACATAAGAAGGGCAGAATGTTTGTCGTGCCTGTGTGCCCAATTCTTAGCCCTTTGAAAATAAAGTTTGTTCTCTGTTAGTGTTCGTAGTGTGTGTACCGCATTTCGTATTTACGTCCCCCCCCCCCCCCACAGATCCACACGGCCATTCACTAACTACCATTGTTATTGTCCACCTTGTCCCTCTCATTATAATTATAAGTAGGAGTTCGGTGAAATGCTCTATGACACTACTTGCATTACAACTCACTTGTTGTAAATATCACTCGGTTTAGCTAATATTTCGTTTCTGAATTCTCTACTATTTCTAGTTTCTCTACCGTGATTGCATGTGACCTTCTAATTTTTGCCCCCCCCCCCCCCCCCAAAAAAAAAAAAATAAATCATTCACGGTCCATCATTTCCACATACGACAAGCAAGCCAAGCCCTATGAGGATCTAAACACTGTGAGATTAATGGGTTTTACCGTTTAGGAGTGAACAGCTTCTTCGGTCAACATGACCAGATCTATAGTACTTAACTACACTTTGGTATTAGCCAAACTGTCAAGAAGCGATATCAAAACTGAATTAATCAGCCAATCGGCTGGCTTTGCGTGCAATTATCAGCGACTTATTTTATTATAAGCTGAGTTGAGTTGAGTTAAGAACCGACATCGCTGCACTCAGGACATTCCCACACGTTGCCCGTCCCCTCGTTCAATAGCCAGCGAAGAGTTATACTAGTAATCGTTCCCACCGCTATCTGATTTAAAGTACCCCTGGTCTTCCATCTTAGTTTTGAGATTCTTCCAGAAGCCCCGCAATCTCATTCTTTCCACATACAGGTTGTCAATCTATTCCCCGGATTTTTCCACCTGGCCACACAAACGCACGACCACCTACCCTTGTCCATAGGCAATCTATCACAAAGTGGTGCATTCCATGCCACCCTATCAGCCTGTTCATTCCGAAGTGTCCCTGCATGGCCATAGCAAAATATCCATACAATCCTCACAATCTGTGACCTCTGAAGGGACGATATCCATTCCACACGAAACATTCCAGTCTCAACTTTACTAAGCATACTCTTTGAATCCGTAATGAATGTAATGCGTGTTACAGAATGCCGCTGTTACTGCTTCTATCTCCATTCTCACCCTGCATGTCGTAGTCTCATAGGCCAGACTCTCCCTTTTAAAGACTCGCCCATTAGGCCTTGCAATAAAGCCCCAACTACTACGTCGGCTTCTCACCACTGACCCATCTGTGCAAATGACTATGTGGCCTTGATCAATCAGTTGTTGTACTTCAAACTCAGTGCGGCCCGCTGCCCATTCTCTGCACTCACGACCCAGAGTTACTATTGCATTGTGCAATTCCGACATGTCTTTCGGAGCTTCAACCCACTCCTTTTCACGATTGATGGTCTTTAGATCACACACCTGACGTATAGATAGTTCTGTCTGTGCCATTCAAGACCTGCCTCGTCTTTGTGTATGACCTTTGACCATATCCATGGCTTCATGCAGGGGATGATCTTTATCTACAGCAACCCTCAGGTACCATTTGGCCTGAATGACCCTATGTCTATCCGTCATTGTTGGTAGCGCCAAGATATGCCTCACGCATATAATTGGTGTGTCCATTGTGCACCCCAGGATGCAATGATTATTCATAATCACACAGACGATTGGTTGTGGCAATCGTGGAATTGTTTACTTACATTTTAGCCGCATCATTCTCCACGATCACGATTTTCTTGAGTTCGTTCACGTGTGGATAACAAACAATTGGACCCATTTCCTCGTATAATGAATGTCACTGAGTTATGATAAATGGTAACTAAATGTTTTGAACGTTAAAATGAGCAAAATCACTTGATAAACGTGAATATTCAGAATAAGAACGTGTTTTCTTGATAGTATATTCCATAGGACCTGAAAACAGTTCTGAATCAGACACCTGATTCACGTTTGCTTTCCCACAACCAGAAACATGAGCCACTTGTTGGGCGCCACGGACAAAGTCGCTCGCTCTTTTTAGATAGAGTTTGTGTAGTAATTAGTTTATATCAGACGTGTGAGCTGGGTTTCTCTTAAATTGTGATAAGTGTGTATGTTCTTAAGTGGCGCGCGAGTTCAGGAAAAAGAAGTTGTGTAGCAGTATATTGCCATTATACCAACATTGAATCTTCTTAAAGAGAACCCCTGGATTACCCGAGTGACAGCATTCTGTACGCTCTCCAACCTTTCAAGCTGCCTCTTTGATATAATCAGCAGCCCCAAACCATAATCAATTACAGAAATTATTAACTGCTGAAAGAGCATGTAGAGTATCCTCTGATCTACCCCGGTTGCTGCCATAGCCCTCAATGCATTAAGTTCCCTACCAGCCTTCACCACCACAGCCTCCACATGCTCCTTAAAATACAAACACCTGTCAAAGGTGATATCCAAGTATTTCAATTTACTCTCTCTACTAAGATAAAATCCATTCAACATAATACCTCGGGCATCTGCCTTGACGATCCTGTTATCCAGGGAGTACCACACAACCGATGCCTTGTCTGGGTTTATAATGGCCCCTGCCTCCCTGCATCACTCCGCCACCCTGTTTACTGCCACCTGTACGTCTTCCGCCAAACTGGCCCTGTCTCTTTCCTGTCTGTACACCAGCACATCATCTGCAAATGTCATGACTTTACCCACACCTGGTGTCTCAATAGCTGCGATTTTGCTGGTGTAGACATTAAAGAGCACTGGGGACAAGGCAGGTCCCTACGGAAACCCAGGTGTAATAGTACAAGGGTCAGAAGTCCAGGAACCCATGAGCAGTGCAAACTTACGCTCATAAAGGACAGCCGCAACCCACCTGACAGGCAAGGGCAGACCTCCATGTCCAACCATGTGTATATAAAACGATCATACCTGACCATGTTATACGCATCTTCCAGGTCAAGAGCTGTCACAGCTGTCTTTTGTTTATCCTGGAAGTCCTCGTAGACATCAAATGCAAACGTTGCAGCATTTTCCCAGGTGTCCTTCCCAGGCCGGTAACTTCCGAGCTTTTTGGGAAACAGATTACGACTTTCCAAATGTGGCTAGAGCCTGCGTGCTACTATCTATTCGAGGTTTTTGCCAGCGTGTTTTGCAGGGTTATGATTCGGCATCCTTTAAGTCTGGAGTGATCCTTACCTGGCTTTGGGAGTGATACCAGGTAGCTATGCAGCCAATCGTGAGGTATTTCCGCCTTATTGATGCTTAGGTTGAAATAAGGAGCCATCTCCTCCAAATCCCCTATCATTCATGTTATTCATATGGATGTACCTCAACCCATCCTGGCCTTGCGCTTTTTATTATAAGTGGGCCATCTAAGCTGCGTAATTATGGTTATTCAGTGTTGTTAACATGTGGAACTGGTAGATGTCTCTCATATATAACGTTCATTATCTTCATACACATTTGCAAGTTGATTGTCATTAAGACGTGAAACAGTGTTTAGCCTAGTCTGTGTATGGTATATACTTTGAAAATAACAATGAATGCTGTTTGTCTTTTACTAGATCCACCAAATCCACAGGATAACAACACTGCTCTAATAGTTACCCTTTCTGTTATAATTCCTATCGTGGTTATCGCACTTGCTGTTGGTATAGCATACTATTTCAAGGCAAGGTCGACGGGACCAATGGGTAAGTTCGACTTATTATCTTGTATGTGTTAGAGTGCTATATTTCATTCACATCACGAAACTAAAAACGTACGGTCCACATCAACAGAGGACGGGTGATAGAAAGTTAAAATAACCTTACGTTGGAAAATTATATACAATGTTTGATATACAGTATATAGATAGAGTGAAAACTCAAGTAATTACATTATGTTGTTATAGTTTTAGTCGATGGATCAACATCACGGCACAGGTCCATAAGTGCTCTGTTCTCCTCCTACCTCAAACGTAAGTGTGGATAAACTCAGCTCAGTGCACGAACTCATTAGCACCGTCGAGGATCCTGAAATACCTTGGGTAGATTTTTAACTCGAAATTTTGCCCGGGCAGCGTCGTTAGGTTACTCTTTTTCGATTTCCAACTGCCAAGGGATTTGTTACGTGCGCCAACAATACACACGGCCGTCCGATCTCACTATCCAGAGACCAGGGGAAACTTTATTAATAGAAGACCACGTGAAAAAAAAAGTCCCGGTCCTCACCGGGGCGTGAACCCGGGACCTCCAACACTCGAGGCGGACACCATACCTGGAGACCACGCAGCCCCCTTACAATAATATTACATAATTACATTATGCTTTTAAAGGTAGCCTTAAGCTGCGCTGAATGGAGTGTGCCGAGAAAAGGAGACAAAGAAGTGACATAATTGTGCCACTTGAATACTTGTTCCCGGACTGATTAACTTAATGAATGAATGAAGATACTAGTGAATCATGGGGGACATTATGTTGTCATTTAATATAAACCATACTGACAGAAGTATGTTTGTGTGTTATGTGTTTTATGTAGCATTGTTCAGGTTGACAATGTCATTCACTAAATAATGTGCGGCTATTAAATTTTCTTCTTTGGAAAGACACCATTGGGGAAATAACCTTTAATACACAAAACACACAGTGAATCCGAACGAATAAACAAACCGTGTTTGAGTGATACAAGCATGTCTGTCCATGAAACACCCACAATATCTGCAACCAGCAGGCGGACTTTGTGTGTTCAGATGACACAGTACATCAGTCACTACTGGTGAGTTTGAACCAAGCAAAGCGCAATGTGACAATATATAGTTAGTTAGTTAGTAGACAGATCATCCTCATTGCACATCGAACCATTCAGTCCATAAGTGTTTATATCTCCCCTCAGTAAATCCCGCAGCATGTAGCAGCTCCCGACACCAGTTCTGTGTTGGTTTATTAATCTCTTTTGGCTTCCTGCGTAGTGTTCTTGTTAGGCCACACCTCTTTAACTTGCTGTCTCGCAGACTGACTATGGTTGTAGATTCACACTCATCATTTGTTTCTCGCAAACAACTTACTTCTCCTAGAGTAATCGGTATGTCAGTCTGGTCCATGGCTCGTCCGCCCTCCACCTCCACAGTAGCTTTACCTTGAAGCCTGTCAGCCTGTTAATTTCCTCTTACACTCGCATGCCCTGTCACGAAAATGAAACTAATCTTTGCCAATTGTAACCGCTCCAGAGACAGCAACCACTATCTTTGAACATCCCCCTCCCCATCCATCTCTATCTTCCTGAGCATTCTCATTGTGTCACTGTGGAAACATGCCCCAGTGTCTGTGTCTCGAGCCATGCAACTCCTTTACTTACTGTCATGACCTCCATACTTCTGGTCAAGGCAATATCCCCATAATCTTTCTTCATAATTCTCCCTCCAGCCTGAGCCATCACCATCTAAAGAATTCCCGAAGATCAAAAAGCCTATATCTCCGCCTCCACAGCAACCGAAATTTCTTGTCTGCATGTTCTGTCTACTTGGATGCACACTGAAAAGGGGCGTACATAACTATTTTAACAATTGTACCCACTCCTCGCCAGGTTCTACGTTCTCAACTGAACACACCTGTTGAAGAATAACTTCGACTTGACCAATCCACGACTTTCCTCTTTTAAACAAATCCTTTACCTTCTTAATTTCACTATGAAGTGGATGTTGTGTATGTGCGTTGACTCTGAGGTAGGCACGTGCTCGGCAAATGTGTATTCTGTCCCCAATGGTTGGAAAATCAACAAGGTATCGCATCGCCCTGCATGCAAAATCTCATGTATATCCAAGTATACTATGCATAGCTTCGTTCTGTATCATTTACATCCTTTTCATCCAATTATGGCTGAGAGTCAGGATCGCCACAACAATCCCAAAAACAGAAAGGACCAGACCCTCGTATGGAAGACAGTTGGCGCTGCTCACAGTTTACCGCCTCATCACTCGCTTCGTAGCCAAACCTCGCTTGGCTTGTATTATCCTCTGGTCAATGTGCTCAGTATAAGGAAGGCTTCGATCAAATCATATCCCTAAGTATTTAATTGCTTGCGTCCTTATCCGTCTCTGAGCACATATGTGCAGTTGGTGTTGGAGTGTTGACAATATGGTTGTGCAAAGAGAACCATGTCACTGCTGAATTCGTTGGGTTGACCATTGCACTAGCTTCAACACACGACGTGCTTATGCGATCCAGTTCTGTTTATAGTTCCACAGCAACACAATCTCTGTCATTATCCTTACGATACACTAACCCACCATCGACATATGACAAATATCCTCCCTGATCTTGTGATCTGTCCCCGGTGATTCTCATAGTGTAGGCGCTGAACAGCACCGGCGATAATAGATTCTCATAGTGTAGGCGTTGAACAGCATCGGCGATAATAGATTCTCATAGTGTAGGCGTTGAACAGCATCGGCGATAATAGATTCTCATAGTGTAGGCGTTGAACAGCATCGGCGATAATAGATTCTCATAGTGTAGGCGTTGAACAGCACCGGCGATAATAGATTCTCATAGTGTAGGCGTTGAACAGCACCGGCGATAATTGTGATCCCTGCAGCAGGCCAGAATACATTGTTGTTGTTTTAGAAGTCCAGCTGCTACATGTAAAACTACTTTCCGTTGGAAGTTGGCTGCAGGTATCCATTTAAGGAAAAATGGACTTATCTTGAGTTCAAGAAGCTGAAACATCTTAGTGCAATGTGACAATGATAGACAATAATAAATGAGTATTAGAAAGTATGTGTGCATATGTGATCATAGATATGTTTGTTTATCTATTAAGTGAGCGTTGTTGTTTTGTCATTTGGCAGCAAATAATTGAGGTTGTCACATTATTTGTTGATATATTTTTGGCTGAGCTGTTTCTGATCGGTCAACAAATGAAAGAACGCCGACAGCAGATCCACAAGAACAATATGAACAAGGGTACGCTACTGACATTTACATTTACCTCGTGTATGTGTATCATTATTATCGTGAACATTTTCATCTTGTGTAGATGATAGTGCTGTCCGCCGGCTCCCAGTATCTAACAGGATGTAACATGTCATTTTCTGATGTTTTCCCTTGCCATAATGTTCATAATGCAAGGATTTTTATAATCGTATATCACTGCCCTCCACTTTAACTTCTTCCATTAATGTTACCAGTTGTTATAATGTTGTTGCAACTTTTGTCTACTCTTAATGTGGCCACAGATGGTCACGGCTTTCGTTTTATGCTTGTTGCACGTTCTCTTTGTCGCTTTCAAAATATTTAGAACACTGAACGAGCTGTTCATGTCATTTTCCGCACTCGTTTGTAGGTCCACATTAAATCAGATGCCATAGATTGTTTATGTTGCTTAATGTTGACTAATTTTACAAGACCTACAGCTATACGTTCAACTTGGATCTATGTAGCATACCAGAATTCATTTTCTAACGTTCACGTACACACACCATGTTTGTCATTCTATAAATTCATATTTTGCGTGTCATATTGTTACATATGTCTTTGATAGGTTCTGATGTTATCCGTGTACTTACATATTTATATGTCTTTTCTTGGTTAAAGTTAATACCGTTGAGTTTATTTGTGCATGTGTGTATACTCGTTTCTTTCAACTATTTATTACTTTGCCGGACTCCCTGGTCTAGAGGTCACACGACTTTCTCCGTAATTTCGTATACTCTCGGAGGTAACGTGACATTGCGCGAGAATCGGTAGCGGTTCTCTCCTCATCGGTAACTTATGGGGTATGTGAGCCGGTCGCTCAGAGAGCAATGGCAAACTACTGAGCGTAATCTTGCCAAAAAATCAACAATAAGCTGAAAGATGCTGATGTTGACAGCGATGTCCTGTAAAGGATATTCGAACAAAAAAAAAATTATTACTTTATATCATCTTGTCAATCAAGTCGGAGTTCATATTTGAGCATGCAGTACATGTCTTATTATAATTCAATTAAATCTACTGCGTTTACTCTTTCTGACTACGTAGTTTAGAATATGCTTTGTTTACAAGAGACATGGACAATAATTTAAAAAAAAAAAACACATGGCGAGATATCAGATCGGTTTGACATCAAGCAAGTAGTACGTCATGGCTGTGTGTTGTCCCCTTATTTGTTTAACTTGTACTCCGAAATTATAATGAGACATGCCAGAGATGATATAACCAGGGGCATCTTATATCCTAAACATCGGTGGGCATGAAGTATCAGAGATTTGATATGCTGATGATACAGTATTACTATCCACATCACATAATGGTATAGGAAACTTAATAACCTAAATCCAGAAGAATATTGACAATGACAACTTACGAGGGTAGGTCAGAAAATAATGCGCCACAAATATTATGTCAGCTAATAATAACGACAGAAGCTTTACATGTGCACCAATTCAAGTTTATACACTCTTGAAGGTTTATACCAAATTGCACCAATTCTAACCGCGACCAAAAACAAAAAACAAAAAACCGTTGGAATGGCGGATAATATTGACGTACGTTACAAGCAGAGGGTTGTAATAGAAGTTTTTATCGCAGTGAAAGAAACTGTAGTTAACATTCTGTGTGATGTTTACGCCACTTTTGCAGTCGATAGAAGCACAGTTAGTCGCTGGGCGCAGAGAGTTTTGGTTGTTGCAAGTGTAGATGTAGTGCTGGCTTATAAGTCGCGCTCTGGACGACCTGCCACTGCCACCTGCCTGTTCATGTTGGAACGTTCTGACATAATGATTCGCTGAGACAGGCAAATCAAAAGTCAGCAATAGTCTATGCAGCTTTCAATAAGCAGATGTAGTGCGATTGAAATTTTCAAAAACCTGGGATTTTCAACGGTTTTTGCAATATGGGTTCCCCGAGCTCTCACAGAGGACTATAAGGCCAAAAGGAAAAGAATGTGTTAGCAATTGTTGCGGCAGTTCGAGACAGATGAGGATGCTTTTTTCCCCCTTTTTAGTCAACCATTTCGACAGGATACGAAACGTGGGTTCATCATTTTGAGTAGGAGACAAAAAGACAGCTAATGGAGTGGCATCATCCTCAATCACCAGTGAGGAAACAATTCAAAATGCTCTTTCAGCCGGTAAAGTCATGCTCACTGTTATTATGATGATTTTTTTTTTTTTTTTTACATTGATGGGGTTATTCTCTTGGATGTGCTGGCAAAGGAAGGTTAAACCATCAATTCGGAAATTTACACTAAATC